>JAJGOT010001188.1:0-52678 GCA_022457155.1 Cladopsammia gracilis | reverse complement strand
AGCGGAGCACTTGCCGGGCCGAAGGCCCAGCTGCGTAGCCCCATACTCAAAGAACCCATGTCCATCATTTTTCATGGTCATGGCTAGCGGAATGTTTCGCGGGCGCGTTGTGTGCCCGCCATACACCCGCCCGCCGAACGAACGCCCGCCGTACGCTTTGGGCTAGCTCGCGGGCTCGTATGACTTCGCAAAACATGCGCGTAGGACGTCATCAACATCCGGGATCTTTGAGGCTTTGTTTTTCGCGCGGCTACTCAGCCGTCAGCTCGGTAAACATGTTTAAAAAAGTTTGGATCTTTCGCTGGTCAATGTTTAGCGGACAAGTAAAGTCGTTATTTCTCTGCATTTTTTCGCGGTTTGCTACTCAAGACAGGGATACTAATTGAGGGATACTCAGAAGCCGCTTTAGTAGAAAAAGAAGAGCTTTCTGGGATAAAATCTTGCTTCGAGGAACTTCATTTCAATGCGAGAGAATTAACAAGGGACTCAAAGGTAAACTGAAAAGATTACATTTTTCGATGGGAATTTATGTTGACATCAATCTGTGATTGACTTTTTCTTTCTGTTCTTGTGTAGTTTTGGAGAATTATTTTAATTAAAACGAGCTTAACTTCAGTTGTATCAATTTCTTGAATTTCATCGAAGGCAGTTTGATGCGCTATGTTGAAATGGTACGCGTTTTGCTTTTAAACATAAACGGATGGAGATTTGAATCAAATTTGCCTCGAAAGAAGATTGTGTTGTCCATTTTTATGTGTTTGTTCATTCATTACATAGATTGAAAAGCGATTTTATGGAAACAAAACAAGACTTAGACTTCACTCGCGTCGTCTTATGCAAATATTTTTGTGTATTTTTGCAATTTTGATTTCCAAATCAGTTTCTCGAGCAATTTTTGGCAAACAACAACTGTATTTTATTCGGAAAGTAGTCGTACTAGTTATTCTAGACAAAGAAAAATTGTTTTTGTGAACGTTTGTACGGTCTGAATGTACTGTTCGGACTGTCGGGTAATAAGCCTTAAGTTTACTGTTTTTGAGAATTGCTAAAACTGAAAAATAGCCCGGTCGTCAATTTTAATTATTGTGCTTCCGACCTTTCACCTTAGTTAAGTTTCACCTTAGTTAAGCTTGGTCAAAGTGCCACGCTGTTAGGCTCAGCCTATCTATATATGTTTTAAAAATAAACAGAAGATGAGTAGCGGATTCCCTTAAATCCTGTAGTGGTGCTTGTATAGCATTTGCAGGTAGCCCTGTTGGGTTTGGGTCACCTCTAGTTAAGTCGTTCAACAGCAAAGATAAAGTCCCTTTGGTATGTAAAAGATACCGTCTTGCGTCCCTTAAAGCGGCAGTTGTTAGTTGTTCGTTACAGAGGTCAAAAAGAGACGGAATACTCCCTTCAAATTATGTAGAAAATTGCGAAAACCTCGCTCATTTCTTTCTCGGATAACGCTACCGCGACTAGTTCGGGCCGCCATATTGAAAATACCAGTGTTCAACGCGCATTGGATGACGGGATTCGCCAACAGTGAGCAAAGGCATATGGGATTTGCTAATAAATTCATGCAGAGGAAAAATTAATTCATGGTCAGGAAAAAATAATTCATGGTCAGAAAAAAATAATTCATGGTCAGAAAAAATAATTCAAACAACGTATAAATAATTATAGGACACAAAATTAATTCATACACATGTAAATAATTTAAGTAGTACATATAATTATTTATGAAACACCATACAAATAATTGCAATTACTGTATTTAGAGAAGTTAGTTTGCCGGACTCTATTTGATTTAAGTGTTCTTATTTTTCCGGTTTTGTTTTTTCTTCTAATCGAGATTTTGTGAATATTCATTACAGCGATTACCATTATCACGCGACCCATCACGCTTCATCCCAGAAGGTCAAACTTGAGTTTGGTGGACGTCAATCAAAGAAAAGCCGTTAACATTGTTTTTGAAATTCCGACTGGATTTCGAACAATTTTACCAAAAAGAAATAGTAAACATTTTAAAACAACAAATTCAAATTAAATTATAGTTTTAAAGAGAAAATTTCATTCAACATGAGAAAAAAAAAAAAAAAAAACTGGCGCTGCAGCAGCGGCTTTATGATTGTGATCTGCCTTCTAATCATCATGCATCACTGAGTTGCAAAGTATCACGTGCAGTAAATTTAAAAGTTTTATTCTAAAAATACGGTTTCTGCAAAAGGCGGCTTTTCTTTTTGTTTAAACTGGCTTGGAAATCAATTTTGTTCAAGTTTTACCTTCTCTCGGCGGGTAAAATTGTCGATCTTTTAGCTATGTTTGCTTGAAATCCTGTCACAATCCAAACTAATTTTAACGGTTTTTCTTTGATTGACGTCCACTAGAACTCAGCTTTATCCTCCTGTTTTGAAGGCGGTGGGTCGCGTGTTTTATGGTAACCGCTGTAAAAAGCCTTGCTTAAATTTGCCATTCTAGTGTTTTACTAGCTTGTTGTCAATCGGTTAAATTTACACGCAATTTCGCGATCGGATTTTACTAGATAATTTGTACTTTCACTACATCGCTCGGTTTGTATGCTTTTATTTCTCGGTTTTTACCTTCTTTTATCTAAATTCTGTAAGTCATTCAAGAAAATATATATAATTAATTTTTAATTAGAATAGTCCAGTTTTTAAAGCTTTCGCACTGCTATGAATGAATTACGCTCGACTTTTCTGATAGAAAAAAATGAATTTTAAAGTTTTAAATCGTCAGCTTTCCACGGCTTCGCTGTAAGCAAGACATTTCCATCCTCACCGGAGGCAAACACAACAGACGTTTATTCTACCGAGCGACATAAACTGATAGAAATGAGTTCACTTTGCAAAATAAGCTTTTTGCTTATGAATGAAAAAAGTTGTGAAGATTACCGAGTTTAGTCATTTAGGTTTTGCACGCGTTGTGTGAGTTTTGCTTTACGCGGCGCATAAAGACAGTTCTTGGAAAGCTGTACAAGTATATCAAGATTTTCTCGGCAAATCGCAGAATTAAAGTAGGAAAAAAATAAATAAGTTATTTCCCGGTCCTAGTCGGTCCGTATAGGAAAAAACTGTGCCCTCGGTCTTGGGTACGGCCGTTAAATAACATATTTCTGAAATTGTACCTGTCAGCATATTTTTCTGGCTTAAGGTATCAGGCTACTTCCAAAACACCACTTCGCTTTTGCGCCTTTTTTTTGCTCTATACCTCACTAAAACCCCGGCAAACTATATATTTTCTGCAGAAAGCTTAATAATTATCGATTACGAAAACGTAACTCTTTATAGAAACAATTTTAATGCGTTTAGAATATAGTGAGTGATTCCCTAAAATACATCCAACTATTAAAAGGAGGAGATCAGATGAACATTGCGACAAGGACGATACCCTTGCCTAAAAATCCGTATTATTAATCGAAAGAGCTTAACTAGGAGACTTATATACCAAAAACCGTAACTCGACAAATATCTGTCGAGTTAAGACAAGTTGAAGACATTACAGTGTCCCAAGGGAACCATACATTTCCTATAAAATTAACTCCTTTGGTAATTTTTCTTCAGTTTTTATCAAGTAAGGCTAAGAATTTGGTAAAGCAAAGTGATAAGTGTTTAAATAAGTGTTTTCGGTTTTAAATTTTTTTTTATTTTCTCCTCCAAAACTTTAATTTAAGCGATGAAATAATTGTGACGTCACATTTTATGACGTCACAAAACTGAGTTTTTGAAGTAAACAATGATAGGAAAAACTATGATCTCTGATTTGTTTTTTCAATTATTTTTGTTCTACTCATCTAGAACCATCAATCTACAACAAAACAAGAATTTCTGACATAAAAAACCAGCTCAAATTATGATATTTTTACTTAAGGGGGACACTCTTTTCTGGGCAAAGCATTCTTAAAAATTTAAAATGTTATATCTCATCTAATATTTGTGATATCGATAAACAGTTTTCAGTTTTGAACTTCTCTAGTTGTCCGTTTTCGAAAACACTAGCAAAAGGTTGAAAATACCAAAAAAATTAAGGGTATAGCATGACGTCATCAACTGCGCCGCCATCATATCCTGTCAATTTTGATGTAAAAATAATTTGGCGCATGTCCTCTGTTCACTTGCCCAGTTTGGTAACGAATTACTCATTGCATTTAAAGTTATGCTAAAATCACCAAAAAAATGCCACCCCTTAATGATCGCTTTGAGGGGCGGTTTCGCCCCGCCGTGTTTGGTTAAATTTGAATTTTGGCCTCCATTTTGGATGACGTCAAAGATCCTCAACATCGCCATAACCCATAATAGGTACCTTACCTTGTCGACCACGATTTTGAACCCCCTTAAAGGTACAACGATCGACGATCGCCTCGTCAGTTTCATAATAGAGTCCCTCCCCCCCCTCCCAAGGTACAACGATCGACGATCGCCCCGTCAGTTTCATAATAGAGTTCCCTCCCCCCCCCCCCCCCCCGAGCTCTGGGTTTAGGGCAAAAGGACAAAAAAAGAATAGCTCGTTCGAGATAAAGATTGCGAGAAATCGTGTTAAGTGTTCAAGTTCAAAATGAAGATTCCACGTAGTGCGTTTTACTGACTTGAATTCGCGTGAAACCCAAATAAACGGTCCTGCTTACAAGATTTTACGTCAACAAAAGCATTTTGAACATCTTGAGAGAAATCTATCGGAATCCCTGATTAGAACATTTTGTGATAAGTACCATGTACAGTGAAACCTGTGTTAAGCGGACACCATCGGGACCCTCGCTAGTCCGCTTAATAGAGGGGTCCACTGAATACAGGTTCGTTTTACAGCAAATATGGGATGAAAATTTAGGGACCCAAGCAGCAGCAGGGTGTCCGCTTAATATGGGGTCAGCTTAATACAGGTTTCACTGTAGCTCAGAATCAGATGTTTTTTGATAGTGCATTTCTGCTTAAAATTCCTACCTGTTACCGTTTCCAAAATCCGTATCCATAAACCGATTATTGTCAATATTTTTATATGTGCACAATCCTGTTTCATAGCTAGAATTTTTTGTCCGAGGTGTGTAAATAGTTACATCGATACCCCATTCATTTCTTTCTAATTCCACTCTTATCCCTGATGGTAATATGACCTGTAATAGGGAGTAAAAATCGTATTAAATTTAACAGAAATCTACATTATTTGACGAAGCACCATTGCATGTGAAATCAAGATACAAAATGTGCCAACTGGGACCCGATGATTCAAATCTTGATTAAAAATGAAACGATCTGATTCAATATATGTACACCTTATTCATAAATGGCGGGCGATTTATAAGTCTTTTGTATGTATATTGTGTGTTAATTAGCCCTCACTGACCTCGTTAGTATGTGCAAAATTCAGAACAATATTTTCTCAATGCAGAGTCTTTATAATCACCTCTTTTCCTGGATTTGTCCCTCGTTATCATCAGTGCTAGCCAATCCATAGCCTGATTCTAAGACGGTCCGGGGTTGCTCGCTCTCACTCAATTCCAAGAGGGAGGCGGCAAGCAACCTCATGCTGTGTTCACATCTTGTCAGCAGGACCGTTTATTATTATTATTATTATTATTATTATTATTAAAGATTAAAATTATTATTATTATTATTATTATTATTATTATTATTATTATTATTATTATATTATAGCTTTTTCTTGCAAGTGTACATAAGATTGATGTTAACCCTATTCGACCTCGAAGGGGGGGGGGGGGGGGGGGGGGGGTGGGGCGGGGGGCACAAAGTGCCCGCGCTTACTTTGAACATTCATTACTTCCTTAATATGTATGCAAACGCCATCACACTTTGTGACTTTTCCTAAAATTTATCTGGCAACAATTTCATATGACAATTTTTTGATCACGTGACTTGATGTTTCCATGGCAACAAGATTTTGACAGCCATGTTTTTTGAAATTTGCATATTTATACCTTTGAATGAAGAAAAACAATGTTTATTGGTGTAACTTTTATATTTTTACTTCCTTAATGTCCTCGGAAACTTGGAACAGCAAAAAACAACAGCACATTGCGGTGGTTGGGTTCTGACCCCAAAATCGTCCATTTATTAACAATTAAACAACATAACAAACCCTAGTTTAATACAGTACGGCTATACACATGTACATATCCGCTTCATGAGGAGTTTTTAGGCATATTCAGAAATAGAATGACAACAACCATCCGAAAGTTAAAGCTCGATTACGTTGAAGATATCGACACAAAGGTGCCAGAACCACAATGGCTAAATAACCGTTACACATTACTTTTAAACAACCTAATTATCATAAATTTGAATACCAAAACCCAGGACGTCCCTCGTCCATAAGGAAATCATTTCTCTTTCCGCTACTTATTCATTGCATTCATAATACGCTACAAGAGAAATGGAAGTCATTTAGCGTTTATTTATTGGTTTTTATTAATTTTGGGTGAATTTGGACGATTTTTAAGAGGTTTTGAAAAAATTCAGAAATCCAAGATGGCGGATCCAAGATGGCGGCCGCATAACTAATTACCTAATTACTACGTCATATGACGTCATCGTTCCATTATGCGGACCGCAAAGGAGACAGTTTTGGACGTGCTATGTCCCATCTAGGTTTCATTGTCATAGCCTTAATGTTCTTGAAGTTACGAAGGGGGGGGGGGGGGGGCACAATTTATTTATAAAATAAATAAATAAATAAGTTACTGAAACCTTATATCTACAATATTATTATTATTTTTATTATTATTATTATTATTATTATAATTATTATTGAAACACGTTTTCCATAAACATGTTTGCAGTTTCAGTTTTCACATTAGTTGTTAATTTCAAAACACGTTTCACGCCTGCTTCTATAATTTGTGCTGTTTTACAAAACAAGCATATTATAATAAAGCTGCTTGCATAAAATCTTAAAGTTTATAATTACACAGGATGGATGGATGGATGGATGAATGGATAACCTTTATTTTAACAGGATGTGAACAGAAAAAAATATGGAGCTCAAATTCGCTGTTGCATGAATAGGCCATTTGCACGATGACGTCATATGACTACAACTACCAGAATCCTTCAGTTTTTTGTTTTGTAGTGCAAATTAGGGCTATTGTTATTTAAACCGCACTGGGATTACAACATTTAAATAAGAAAGGAAAAACGAAATGAATTTTGGTAGTTGTAGTCAAATGACGCCATCGTGCAAATGGCCTATTGTTGTTTAAATTTTACTTCTCAAGTCCTTTGGGAACGAAGGGCATTGCAGCGTTCAACAAGGGGACGACATTTGCGCTAAAATGTTTCGTCTGGCTTAAGAGGGATTTTCCCAAAGGGTCACCTATCACATGCAAAATATTTTTTTTTCAAAATCCTCAAAATTGGCACGATTAAAGGTCCTTGGGCACTGAATCTATCGCTATATGTTTGAGTCCGATCAGAATTTTATTTTAGGCAAACGGCGCCAAAATGTAAAATTTGACGTCATTTCCGGTTTTTAAAGGTCACTTGTGTGGTCTCCAAACACTGCTCAAAATCGCTTTAGTGTGGTGATATTTTTGCAAATAAATTTGCCAGCCTAAATCTAGACATAATAACGACTTTTCAACGGTAAAGATTTTAAGAGAAAATTTAAAGCATAATATTTTACAGAATTTTCAATAATTAGTACGGTTTTAGCACGATTTGCGTATGTCATGTTAAAACGCCTATATCGCCACTGGTACATGGCCTAGCTAAAAACTAGTCCACATGCAGCAAAAGCTATACCTATAGATTAGTTTTATGAAATAAAATTTTGGGGCAATTCATAAACAAATGGTGGAGAGCGATGAATGTGACCTCAATGTCCAGCCATATTTCATATCAATTTACAAGGCAATATGTATACAATTTACTGATAAACTCACCGTAAAACAGCCTCTGTTTGCTTTTTATTCGTAAACAAACTTCCCCAAGCCATAATAGAATGATTTAATTCCATTTTGAGCTTATACAATCCAATAAAATGTCTTGAAAGAGCATCGAAGCATTCATGATCGGCCCTGTGACAAGTCCGTTCATCGCCGTGCCGAGGGTGACAGAGCTGGTGACCTGGGACAAAGTAAAACTTGTCACGGTGCCTGTCACGCTCGGCACGGCGATGAACGGACTTGTCACAGGGCCGATCATGAATGCTTCGATGCTCTTTCAAGACATTTTATTGGATTGTATAAGCTCAAAATGGAATTAAATCATTCTATTATGGCTTGGGGAAGTTTGTTTACGAATAAAAAGCAAACAGAGGCTGTCTTACGGTGAGTTTATTAGTAAATTGTATACATATTGCCTTGTAAATTGATATGAAATATGGCTGGACATTGAGGTCACATTCATCGCTCTCCACCATTTGTTTATGAATTGCCCCAAAATTTTATTTCATAAAACTAATCTATAGGTATAGCTTTTGCTGCATGTGGACTAGTTTTTAGCTACAATCGTTATCAAAAACCTTCGACCACTTGACTAAATTTGGATTAATTTTGTAGTGCATTAACCCTCTCCCCCCTTCCCACCCCCTATATCAATGTTGGGTGGTGATTGGAGATACCGGGGGCTTGCCAACCGCATGAAGATTGATTTGGGTTCCAAAGTTTAGATCCAACATTGATATTGGGGGCCCGGGGGAAGCGAACATCAGCCATGTAGACTGAAAATTGTTAAAAAGTCAATTAAAATATAGGGTGGTCGAAGGTATTTTGCAAACGATTGTCTGAGAGAGAATTCGCAAAGCGTTGTTTATAAGAAGACGTTACAAACATATATGTATTGATAGGCTATGTTGACAGTATTGACAATTTTTTTTTTAGCTATATCCCTATAGACATGAAATATTCGGCATTTTATGTGAAATGACGTCATTTTCTAACATTAACCCCAGGTAATATATCGAAGTGTACAATAATCGTTTTTATTCGGTAATAATTTTGAAATTATTTTTTTTAAAGCAACACAGACATATAATTAATTGAAAAATAATCAATATCAAGCGAATTCAATCAAGTATTTAACTTTTATCTCATTTGTGGGATCCCTGTGTAACACCAAAGAATTTCCAAAACAAGGATGTTGTCTTTGACAAAGACAACGCTTTCTTCGCCACCGCTGACGCTCCTATTACTCTTGTCAGAGGAGGTACCATAGACACCACGAATACCCAGATGATGGCAGTACGCTGGTGAGCTTCTTTCCAGTTCACGTATCAAGTGAACGAAAGTGAACGCAAAGAATTACGGCCATGTAAACGCTGCTTCGCAGAATTCATATTGAGCAACAAGAGCTCCAGCAGCTAAATGTCACGCCGTGTCACGCTACTATAATTCCACGATGCTCGCATATAAACTCAAATAGCTCCATCCACGTTAAACATTTAGCATTTCATGGTATTATTACATAATATACTACTAAAGACAAACATTATCTAAGCTAATTACTGTTTGTAATTTGCCATAGCTGTACATAATTGACGATTCTCAGCGTGACGACGAAACAAAGAATATATGTCACTGAATCTTTTTATGTCACCAAAAAGCGAGAACCGTTGAAATGTAGTTTATTTACCTGTCCAAAAATTAACTTTGGGATTCCTAACATGATTATCCTTATTATTTCTCTCTAAGGAGAGTTAACATGCAGTCATATGCGAAAGTAATCGTGAGAAATTAACAATAATCACCGAGCACCGTGCATGAGAATCGTGAGAAGGACACAAACACACCAGTCCTCCCCCCAAAGACATGTTTTGCCGCGTGCAAAAACATTCGTTTATTTTGCTTTAATACTTTGTACGTCCACCTTTTCTTGTTATAATAGCATCGATTCTTTTAGGAAAACTATCGATTAAAGAGTTTATATACGATATATCAGTCTCTTTGAGCGTATTCAGCACTCGTTCGTTAAAATCCGAAAATGTTTCTTTTGTTATGTTTCTTGAAATGGCATCATTATCTAGCTAGATTGTACTATTTTTGACGTATATACCTATACTATCATACACTTTCGCACTCGACGATTATTGTATGTTTTAGTTTAGACCTATAACATAGTGTGAAATACCGTGTTCGCTACTTAAAAGCTTGTGTTAAGAAAAATACTTCGGACAATCGTTATCAAAAACCTTCGACCACTTGACTAAATTTGGATTAATTTTGTAGTGCATTAACCCTCTCCCCCCTTCCCACCCCCTATATCAATGTTGGGTGGTGATTGGAGATACCGGGGGCTTGCCAACCGCATGAAGATTGATTTGGGTTCCAAAGTTTAGATCCAACATTGATATTGGGGGCCCGGGGGAAGCGAACATCAGCCATGTAGACTGAAAATTGTTAAAAAGTCAATTAAAATATAGGGTGGTCGAAGGTATTTTGCAAACGATTGTCTGAGAGAGAATTCGCAAAGCGTTGTTTATAAGAAGACGTTACAAACATATATGTATTGATAGGCTATGTTGACAGTATTGACAATTTTTTTTTTAGCTATATCCCTATAGACATGAAATATTCGGCATTTTATGTGAAATGACGTCATTTTCTAACATTAACCCCAGGTAATATATCGAAGTGTACAATAATCGTTTTTATTCGGTAATAATTTTGAAATTATTTTTTTTAAAGCAACACAGACATATAATTAATTGAAAAATAATCAATATCAAGCGAATTCAATCAAGTATTTAACTTTTATCTCATTTGTGGGATCCCTGTGTAACACCAAAGAATTTCCAAAACAAGGATGTTGTCTTTGACAAAGACAACGCTTTCTTCGCCACCGCTGACGCTCCTATTACTCTTGTCAGAGGAGGTACCATAGACACCACGAATACCCAGATGATGGCAGTACGCTGGCGAGCTTCTTTCCAGTTCACGTATCAAGTGAACGAAAGTGAACGCAAAGAATTACGGCCATGTAAACGCTGCTTCGCAGAATTCATATTGAGCAACAAGAGCTCCAGCAGCTAAATGTCACGCCGTGTCACGCTACTATAATTCCACGATGCTCGCATATAAACTCAAATAGCTCCATCCACGTTAAACATTTAGCATTTCATGGTATTATTACATAATATACTACTAAAGACAAACATTATCTAAGCTAATTACTGTTTGTAATTTGCCATAGCTGTACATAATTGACGATTCTCAGCGTGACGACGAAACAAAGAATATATGTCACTGAATCTTTTTATGTCACCAAAAAGCGAGAACCGTTGAAATGTAGTTTATTTACCTGTCCAAAAATTAACTTTGGGATTCCTAACATGATTATCCTTATTATTTCTCTCTAAGGAGAGTTAACATGCAGTCATATGCGAAAGTAATCGTGAGAAATTAACAATAATCACCGAGCACCGTGCATGAGAATCGTGAGAAGGACACAAACACACCAGTCCTCCCCCCAAAGACATGTTTTGCCGCGTGCAAAAACATTCGTTTATTTTGCTTTAATACTTTGTACGTCCACCTTTTCTTGTTATAATAGCATCGATTCTTTTAGGAAAACTATCGATTAAAGAGTTTATATACGATATATCAGTCTCTTTGAGCGTATTCAGCACTCGTTCGTTAAAATCCGAAAATGTTTCTTTTGTTATGTTTCTTGAAATGGCATCATTATCTAGCTAGATTGTACTATTTTTGACGTATATACCTATACTATCATACACTTTCGCACTCGACGATTATTGTATGTTTTAGTTTAGACCTATAACATAGTGTGAAATACCGTGTTCGCTACTTAAAAGCTTGTGTTAAGAAAAATACTTCGGACAATCGTTATCAAAAACCTTCGACCACTTGACTAAATTTGGATTAATTTTGTAGTGCATTAACCCTCTCCCCCCTTCCCACCCCCTATATCAATGTTGGGTGGTGATTGGAGATACCGGGGGCTTGCCAACCGCATGAAGATTGATTTGGGTTCCAAAGTTTAGATCCAACATTGATATAGGGGGCCCGGGGGAAGCGAACATCAGCCATGTAGACTGAAAATTGTTAAAAAGTTAATTAAAATATAGGGTGGTCGAAGGTATTTTGCAAACGATTGTAGGCCATGTACCAGTGGCGATATAGGCGTTTTAACATGACATACGCAAATCGTGCTAAAACCGTACTAATTATTGAAAATTCTGTAAAATATTATGCTTTAAATTTTCTCTTAAAATCTTTGCCGTTGAAAAGTCGTTATTATGTCCAGATTTAGGCTGGCAAATTTATTTGCAAAAATATCACCACGCTAAAGCGATTTTGAGCAGTGTTTGGAGACCACACAAGTGACCTTTAAAAACCGGAAATGACGTCAAATTTTACATTTTGGCGCCGTTTGCCTAAAATAAAATTCTGATCGGACTCAAACATATAGCGATAGATTCAGTGCCCAAGGACCTTTAATCGTGCCAATTTTGAGGATTTTGAAAAAAAATTATTTTGCATGTGATAGGTGACCCTTAGGGAAAATCCCTCTTATGGTGCTGTTACACGTAACAATATTTCTTGCAACTTGTCTCGCAAAAAAAAATTGTTGCTAATTGCACGCACGCCTTTTGCGTGTAGCACCCCTTCATGCAACTAAATTTGTATTTTTTTATAAGTTGCACGAAAAGTTGAATCGTTTTCTACTTCTGCATCAAATTTCTTCAAGTTGCACAACAAAATACGTGTAACATGGCTCTTGCAAATTGTTTCGCAACTTGTTTCGCCACACTCTTTTCGCGCAACTTGCAACAATTTTTTTTTCTACCAGACAAGTTGCAGGGAAAATTGTTACGTGTAACAGCAGCTTTAGATCGAAACTACCTCGTGATCATTCTCAGAATAAACATGTTTCGATCATGTTTCGCGCAATGTGCCGCCTGATGTGAAGAAATTTCCTAGTGAAACATGTTTCATTCGTAAGACTGGGTAATGCGAAGAACAACAGAAGGACAAAGAAATGGCATCAGATGGAACTTTACAAGTACACTTGAAGATCTCGATTTTGAAGACGATATAGTCCTTCTCTCATCAAAATACCAGCAACTACAGGACAAGACCAACCGACTAGTAGATAATGCAGGAAAAGTGGGATTGAAATTGAATGCAGAAAAATGCAAAGTGATGAAAATAAATGCACGAAGAGAAGACAAAGTAACGATTGAAAGAAAGGAAGTTGAAGACGTCGAAGAGTTTGTATATCTGGGCGCGACTGTGACAAAAGAGGGTGGCGGCACGGAAGACATCAAGAAACGTCTAAGCAAGGCACAGGGAGCTTTCTACAACCTTAAGAAGATCTGGAATACAAGGAGTATTGGTCGGAATACAAAAATCAAACTGTTTAAGACCCTGGTACGACCAGTGCTACTGTATGGTTGTGAAGCATGGAAATTAACAGCTGCGGAAGAGAAGAAATTGGATAGATTTAAGTTCACATGTCTAAGGCGGATATTGAGAGTATGGTGGCCACAACGCATGCGAAACGACACAATTTCACAAATAACAGGCGTGGGAAAGATAAGTGACGAAATACGAAGGAGAAGATGGAACTGGATTGGCCATGTGCTTAGAAAGGACAGGAACGATGATTGTATGGTGGCAATGGGGTGGATTGTATGGTGGCAATGTATGGTGGCAATGGGCAATGGGGTGGCAACCCGAGGGGAAGAGGAAAGTGGGCCGACCTAAAACCACGTGGAGAAGGACAGTGGAAAGAGAGTGCAGACAAGAAAGGTGGACCAGCTGGGCTGAAGCCAGGACCTCAGCAAAAGATAGGGCTGGTTGGAAAACGAAAGTTGCAGCCTTATGCGCCTCATGGCGCGGAGAGAACTAACTAACTTTCTACTTCTGCATCAAATTTCTTCAAGTTGCACAACAAAATACGTGTAACATGGCTCTTGCAACTTGTTCGAAACTTGTTTCGCCACACTCTTTTCGCGCAACTTGCAACAATTTTTTTACCAGACAAGTTGCAGGGAAAATTGTTACGTGTAACAGCAGCTTTAGATCGAAACTACCTCGTGATCATTCTCAGAATAAACATGTTTCGATCATGTTTCGCGCAATGTGCCGCCTGATGTGAAGAAATTTCCTAGTGAAACATGTTTCATTCGTGATCAGACTAAACATGTTTCTCCCTGGTGTGAACACAACATCAGACTGTCCAAGAATCAGGCTATCCCACCCATAGTAATTCCACATGGTGAGCTTATTATTATGTTATTATTATATATTATTATATTATTATTATTATTATTATATATTATTATTATTATGTGGCAAGCAAATCTTTCAAGACAAGCATTTTATACTTCTCCATATTTACTTCTTCAACATTACACTTTCGTCAAATTGTAATTTCCTTTTCTTTAGAAATTCATGCATCTGTATACTTGGCTGAAAAACTTCTCCGTTTACGGCTATTCAATTAACGTTGTCAGATGAAAAAGCTCAAAGCCAAGACCGCAAGGTAGTATGGGATTTTAATGCAATGGCTATTTACAACTACCCATACTACCTTGCGGTCTTGGCTTTGGGCTTACATCCGACAACATTAATTGAAATAGCTGTATATTGAACACAATAAAGCGCATACCTCGTAACCACCATTGCTGCCAAACAACTTATGTTTTATGGAAATCCCTGGTGGCAAACACCCTTCACGTGGTACATCAACAAGAATAGGCGAGGTAGTATCTCGTTTCTTTTTCGGAGGATTACCGCAACAGCTAAACCTAATGACATGGTGATGATCACGAACAACGACTCCACAGTTACAGGTTATAGATCGTGCGTTATTACAAGCCCATTGCCTCGTTTGAACCTAAAAAAATATAACTTGACTTTAACAACCAAATCTAATTTAACGCTAACCAGAACTTATTAATGTACTGTACGCAATTATATTCCCCTGCTCTAATGGACTGAACAAGAAACAAGAATTCCATTCTAAATCAAATGGCTCTAAGAGCTATCTCGTGAATAGGAAGCAACGGAAAGTTAATTTTAGTTGTTCTTGATATTTTGGATTAGGTTTTAAGCTTTTTATAATCCTTAACTTGATTTTAGCTGCGTCACTGCGGTAAATAACTTTAAATTAATGACATTAAAACATCTTAGCAAAAATAAAACGTCAAAGAATTGAAGAGTAAAACAGATTCAAAACGACCAAAACATCCTACTGGACATAAATGTGCATTGTGTGAAACAAGCCTGTCTAGACAACGGATCGAATGACGTAATACAATGAGAAATTAAAAAACGTTTATGCATTTTACTGAATAGAGTTGAGATGAATTGCTAGAATGTTGAGCTCGGTTTGCAGGGCAGGTAGAACATAACCACCAAATGGATAAATCTGGTTGTGTGTCGTTCCTTGAGCACATAGCCGTTTTAATAATACAATAAAATTGATCAAATGACAAAATTTGATAAGAAATTGATAGTATGTCCAGCAAAGGTGGGGTCTAAAAACGCAAGATCAAGAAGCAAATGGATCGGACATGGGGCGGAGGAGGGTTAAAAGATCAAAAGGCTGTCTGGTCAAGCGAGAAATCTGCGAAGACTGGCCTCTCAAAGGTTAACCTCGTACTATTGAAAATACCTTCCAGGGCTTACTATAATTGACTCCCCTTCCGCATGTACTTTGCACGTGCTTCTGGCATGCTTTATAGCGCAGCTCTCGCCGGCCGAAGGCCCGCTGCATAGCCCCATGCTCTTAGAACCTATGCCCGTCATTTTTCATGGTCATTGCTAGCGGAATGTTTCGCGGGCGCGCGTATGTACATGTGTGTGTCCGTTGGGCAGGGTTAATTCGTGGGCGCGTGTTTTCAAAACAAAGCGAAGCTTTGTTTTTCGCGCGGCTACGTAGCCGTCAGCTCGGTAAACACTTTCTTTTGCTTGTTTAGCGGAGAAATAAAGTCGTAATTACGCAACATTTTTTCGCGGTTTGCTACTCAAGACAGGGATACTAATTAAAGGATACTCAGAAGACGCTTTAGTGAAAAAGAAGAGCTTTCAGGGATAAAATCTTGCTTCGAGGAACTTCATACGTTTTTAGCAATGCGGGGAGATGTTCGTTTTACGGATTTCAGAACCAAAGAAGCGAAGATTTAAAGAATTTCCAAGTACAGTAGTCGAGGGACTAAAAGGGAAAACAAATTTCATTTTTCGATGAGAATTTATGTTGATATCAATCTGTGATTGACTTTTTGTTTGTGTTCTCGTTAGTTTTGGAGAATTGCTTAGCTTAAATTCAGTTGTATTAATTTCTTGAATTTCATCGAAGACACGGCTCGGCCTCGATGCGCTATAAATGGTTCGCGATTTGCTTTTAAACGTAAACGTATGGAGATTTGAATAAGATTTTTCGAAAGAAGTTTGCGTTGTCCATTTTATGTGTTTGTTCATTCATTACATAGGTTTAAAAGCGATTTTATGTAAACAAAACAAGACCTAGATGTTATAGACCTTTTATCTTCACTCGCGTCGCTTTATGCAAATATTTGTCCGTATTTTTTGCAAATTTGATTTCCAAATCAATTTCTCGGACGGTCACGTAATAAGCTTACTGTTTTTTAGTATTGCTCAAATTAAAATAGCCCGGTCGTCAATCTTAATTCCTGTGCTTCCGACCTTTCACCTTAGTTAAGCTTAATATCGGCTTTCTGCTCAGAGAGCGATGCTGTTAGGCTCAGCCTACCTATATCTATCTATCTATATATATTTATTATTCGACTGTGACGTTATTTTACCTTATAAGGAAAAGAGAACAAGCAAAATATCCGACCGTATTACACAGTAGATTGCCGTATTACACCTTGGTGTCCCGGTTCAATACACAAGCTATTAAAAATAAAAATAATTTAAGTCGAATAATAAATCCCTTATTCGATGGTTTAACAGATAATACTTGCGGATATCAACCCCTTCAAGGCTAAATGTTGGCAAGTATTGCTTACCTCGAAGTGTCTTTCTTTGTTTTGATACAAAACAAAATCTCCATGTCCCATGAAATCTTTCCATACAGTACTGGTTTAAAAAATCGCACGGATATGTTAAATACTGCACCTAACTAGTGCTTTTAATAACATATAAATTAAATCTCAGATATGTTTGTCTAATAAATTTAATTAACAAGAGCAAAAAAAAAGATTTAACTACTGTAACGCGATTTAGCTGCATTCCTCTACATGGCCTTCGTAGGTGGGGTTAATATTGCTCGATGAATCAGTACATATCAAATTGTACATGTGTGAGCTTTCACAAATACCCATTCAAAGGCCTCGAAATGAAATTCTTTGATAACTTGATATCTCGTTGGGCTTTCCTGTAAGTTAAACCATACCTTCCTTACCTTATTTGCGTATCAAGCAGACGGTAGTGAGGATCAGTAACACTCTTGCATTTATGGAGGTCATCTATTCCCTTGTATATGGTAACCTGGAGATGAAACAAAAATAACTTGTAAAACTAATGAACCATACTTTGCCAAGTACTCTGTGAAAGTAACAGAAACCGCCTATTCGTCAGTTAGTTAAAAAGGAAGCCAGGTTGTTCTAAAGGCCGGCTTCAAATGATCGTTGAATATATTCCTTCTTCTGGGCTGCTGAAGATTTCATTTTTGTTTTCTTGAAGCAATAAATCATCCAGGATAACAGCTTAAGCAACACGCGACTGACTTTTGAATAAAATGCAGTTTTGTTCAAAACCTCACTAAAATACGGAATTTCAAAAACTTGAATAAATAACTTAGAAGTACAAGGGAGGAGTGGGTGGATGCACCCCCCCCCCCCCCCACTCCTTAACGTTTTTCTTCGATTTTTTCAAGACGTTTTGCGATGAGCACATGTCGTCTTTAGTAGCTGTTCGCTTATCCTTGAGACACATTTTGGTAAAGTTTAGCGACAACCGGTTGCTATGGTAATGAGATATGACGTCATAAGTAGCATGAGGTCAAGCCATTTTTTAATAAAAATGTGTTTTTTTTCTTTTTTCGATGAAAAAAATAAAAATATCAAAAGTATCAAAATGTTTATTTGTTTGTTATTTTGCAACTCTAGCAAAACATATTTACAATTTCCGCATTTTCCCGATAAATTTGAATGTTTAGTAAAATCCAAGATGGCGGTCATCTTGGCGGCCATTTTGGATGACGTCACGGACCCCTCAGAAGCGCCAAAACCCATAATATTTACCTTATCTATTAGAGTACATCACAGGCTATCTATTAGACGTAAAATATTTCTAAAATATTGCAACATCGCAAAAACCTAAGTTTGAGTGTATGTTAGAGGGTTAAAGTGCCGCTGTGATAAAAAATATACATTTTCTGTTCTCTTCATATTTTCAAAATATAAGTACTCGTTACTTACCTTGCGAAGTTTCAAGTCAAAACCCGCACGGGAAGTGCCATTATTTTAACTTTACATTTCGAATTCGGCTTGCCGCCATTACTCAATTCAAAAATGACCGGGACGGAACCCTGAGAGTTCAGAGAGTTGGATGGATTTGGCCTAAAGATTTTGAGACGTCAATGAACACTCACCTTTTGGCTTTATTGTCTGTGATCCGGAGGGAACCGCGTTAAGTCATTGACGTCAAAAATCAAGTCACGTGTACCTGCCAACTATTTTATGATCATGTTGTAGATAACAAGCCGTCTAATCTCACTCTATCCTTTGTATCTGAGCAACATAATTATGCCACTCGAAGTACATCCTAACAACATTTAAATCCCAGTCCCTTAAGAATATATAAACATAAGAAAATTTTGTTCAACCGCCAAAAATTATTGGATGCTATTACTGTAATGATATTCCAATATCCATACGCAAAAAGCAAACTAAACAACAATTCAAATGAGCACTTTACCAATAGTATTTTGCTCAGTATTAATCACTGTCTCACCAATCTTGTAACAACTATATTACTTCCATGTTTCTATTCCTTTCTTAGTGGTTTGTTTTCCCTTTTTTCTTAAAAAAAAAATTGCAAATTAGTCATAGGGCATATAATAAGTTTACCTATATCTTGCCCATCTCCATTTTTTTTCTTATCTTGTTAACTTCAAAAAACGTATGTAAAAATAAAAAATGGAGTAAATAAAAAAAAAATAAAAAAAAAAGTGGGCTCGGATTTTTGAACGGAGTAATGGCGGACGGATTTTACATGATTTTCGTGGATTTTCGTCCAGCTATGTCTGGGCTGTGTAAGCATATATCAATCTAATTAATAGCGGAGCTCTCGCGGGCCGAAAGCCCGCTGCGTAGTCCCATACTCATAGAACCTATGCCCGTCATTTTTCATGGTCATGGCTAGCGGAATATTTCGCGGGCGCGTCGTGTTCCCGCTGCCCGCCGCCGTCCGCCGTCGCGTTGGGCAAGACTCATTCGCGGGCGCGTATGACGTCGCAAAACATGCACGTACAACGTCATGCAACATCCGAGATCTAAGCAATTTTGAAACCAAAGCGAGGCTTTGTTTTTCGCATGGTTACACGACCTGTGTTTACTGAGCGCTGTGTTTACTAAGCGGAGGAAACCGTTTAAATTAAAGTCGTTATTTCCCTGAATTTTTCGCGGTTTGCTACGCAAGACAGGAATACTAATTAAGGGATACTCAGAAGCCTTCAGTGGAAAAAGAAGAGCTTTCAGGGATAAAATCTTGCTTCGAGGAACATCATACGTTTTTATCAATGCAGGGAGATGTTTGCTTTTATTACGGATTTCAGAACCGGATTTCAGAAACGGAGATTTAAAGAATTTAAAGGTAAAACAGATTTTTCGATGGGAATTTATGTTGATATCAATGTGTCATTGACTTTTTCTTTGTGTTTTTGTTAGTTTTCGAGAATTGTTTTTAAAACGTGCTTAAATTCAGTTGTATCGATTTCTTGAATTTCATCGAAGGCAGCTCGAACTCGATGCGCTATAAATGGTACGCGTTTTGCTTTTCAACATAAACTAATGGAGATTTGAATATCTTTTTTTAAAAGGAGGTTTTGTCCATTTGTATGTGTTTTTTCATTCATTACATAGATTGAAAAGCGATTTTATGTAAACAAAACAATATTTAGATTTTATAGTTCTATCTTCACTCGTGTCGCCTTATGCAAATATGTTTGTGTATTTTTGCAATTTTAATTTCCAAACCAGTTTCTCGGGCAACTTTTGACAAGCAACAAGTGTATTTTATTTGGAAAGTAGTCGTACCAGTTATTTTAGACGGAGAAAAAGTTGTTTTTGTGAACTTCTGTACGGTCTAAATGTACTGTGCAGACGGTCGCGTAATACTGTTTTTGAGAATTGCTAAAATTGAAAAATAGCCCGGTCGTCAATCTTAATTCTTGTGCTTCCGACCTTTCATTTAGTTAAGTTTCACCTTAGTTAAGCTTGTTCACAGATCGACGCTGTTAGGCTCAGCCTATCTATCTATCTATCTATCTATCTATCTATCTATCTATCTATCTATCTATCTATCTATCTATCTATCTATCTATCTATCTATCTATCTATCTATCTATCTATCTATCTATCTATCTATCTATCTATCTATCTATCTATCTATCTATCTATCTATCTATATATATATATATATATTAGTATTTCGCATTTGTCTAAACCTATTAGATACATCTGCGTTAAAAAAAGCAGAAAAGAAATACATTTTTTTTTTTGTCGTAGTGGCCCTTTAAGCATTTGGAAACATCCAAAGGTATATACCACATTTTGTCAATCCTTCGTGCTAACTTTTTGTCATACATTAAAAGTAAACTAACGGAAATAAGCACCATTCTTCTATACGAGTTGTCTTTTCTATCACGGTTAATTCAATAATTAATAATTAAAAAATTCTACACCATACCTACCCAGACAGTTGGCAGACCAAGGTATCTCCAAAAGCTGAGGTCCTCTTGTTTATTTGTTATTTCGAAAGTGATCACTCTTAATTTCGTTTGTTTGATAAGTGTGTCACATGTGGCCTTTACTTTAACTGTAACCGGCGTAGTTCCTTGCAATGAATTTAAGCATTTCTCGGCCACCAATCCAAAGGGAAGAATAAATTGTACAATCAGTCCGAAACCTGTTTTCAGACGAATTGGAATCGTGGGAGTCAAAGTGAGATTCACGTAAAAAGGATCTTTACATCGTGTTATTATTATACTAGAAGGAGTAACCTGAAAAGAAAAACGAAGTATTATCTTCAACAAATAACATTAAAACAACACAAACGAATAAACAAATAAAACTATAGTTAAAAACAAATGTGTGTCAACCTTGGTGCATGTCAAAACTTCTATGTTCGCCTTCTTTTTTGTGATTTTCTATCGCTGTACTATTTGTGTATCTAATTTCAGTTCTTATAGAAAGGTTTGCGAGTATTAATGCATAGTTTTCCAAGGATCTATTTGTGATTCTGGACTGTACTGTTTTTAAGAACAGTTGTAAGGGCACCAAGTTTAGGGTAACAGGGTATAACAGGCGACAGAGACATTCGCCACTTTAGAAACGAGAACGAAACTGGGCCGAGTGAACTTTCGCAACGACATCTGAGACTGTTACTGGGGACAGAGACAAAAGAAGCGTCCCCTGTAACGATCCCAGAAGTCGTTGCGAAAGTTCACTCGGACCAGTTTCCTTCTCGTTTCTAAAGTGTTGAATGACGGATAGACATCTAATTGATTTGAGGATTTGTCACCTTTGCGAAATAGACGTGATTTTTTTTTTTTTTTTTAATCTACAGAGCTCCCCTACTGATGTTCGCCTATTCAATATGTGAACATCAGCGGGGGTCTGCGATTACAGATCTCTATAAATCTCGTCACGGAATCGAAAAAAAGGGGGGGGGGTTGGGATTTCAACTAGTACAACTGACTAAAAAGCACTGTAAATTAGCTACCTTAACGATTTTAATTCACAATGTTAAACGAAACGCGAGTTAATATTTTAAAAGCGCTGCACGCTCTCTGGAAGGTAAACAAAGGGAAAACTCATCAAAGTGGTCCTCCAACATGGCGGACAGTAATTCAAGGGTCACGTGAGCGCACACACCATGGTCTTATTTCTTAACACTTTCTCTCTCTGTTTTTATCCTCTGTGAATATCATTAAGGTAATTAATTCCTATTTGGTATTTTGTATTTTCTACGACAACGTTTGTGTAATTACATGCAGGTGTAAATAGCTAGACATTTTCTGTACCTCTATACCAGCGAAAAATGGTCGTTTGACAGAAACGGGTTCAGACCAAGGATTGCCCGTCGGTTTGGTGTACCTTGCTTTAACTTCGCACGATATCTGTAAAAGAAACCACTTAATAAATCAACTAATTACACACACATACAATCAATCAACCTATCTATCATCTATCAATCAAAAAAAATCTAACTATTTATTTGTTTTATCAACATAGTTCATAGGGCAAATTGGCCACCGTAAATGGCTTCAAAAGCTGAGATTTCGAGCGCTATCTAGCTAGCCGTTAGTCAGAGCTAATCAGCAAATACTCGATTTTAAGTGGTTTATACATCGAAAAGGGGAGCTACGCTATTAGAGGAATCATGGTAACGTTCAAAACACTGAAGAATAAATAAATAAAATAAAACTTGCCGCGTGAAAACCTTTTTTCAGTTCACAATTCGTTTTATATTTTTTTATGATAACAAGCGAACCTTGCTGGTTTGCAACACAGCCGTTTTCGTAATTTTTATGAAGTTTTATGATCCTTTTTACGATATTCCAAGCCAAAGGTTCAATTTTAGAGGAATCCGGAGAAATCTGCGCGAACAAATTTACAACCCAAAGCAAACTAGGCTGGTCGCGGCGGTTGCAAATTGATTCGAGCAAACTGTCAATGAAAATACCAATGTTGCGGCATTCAATTTGACCAAAACACAACATGCTGGGTCAATCAGCCAATGGTGAGTGAATTATCATGCCTTTTCTTCATTGTCAGAAATAGCCTCAGTCTCTAACTTTTGTAGTTTTGCTCTCTGGTTAAGAGTCTTTTCATTTTTCATGAATATTTACACACAGCATGATTCCTACTTTCAGAATAGACTGAACAACTTCTTGGGAAAAAAAGACATTTCGAACCGGATTTGCGTTTGCATAACTTGAGCAAGGATTGTATTTGAAAAAATGTATTATTAAAAACTTACCCATTGCCCAGGTGAATAGTGACCCGTGAGTTCAGGGCGAAGTTCTATTTTGTTTGGGCATGGCTTGCTGTTCAAAGTTTCCTTTTTTTTTGGAAGGCAATATTCTGGATTTGCAATCTGAAACATTCCGTCCGCGTACCAGCTAACAACATATGTGACATTTTTCCAATGCCTTATTTGTGAATCAATAGGTACCACGCAGATCAGAGTGACATCTTCTTTTTCTTTTTCTGCTCCCTCTGAAGGCTTGTATTCGATCTTAGGGTGATGCAAGTAGCTGCTGGGAAACTTGACCGTCTGTGCAGCTAAACAAAAAATAATAATAAATATTAACAAAAGCGCGAAGTAACGTTACTACACGATAGAAAAACGTCATAACGCGTAGGAAAATTACATGACTTTACCCTTTGCTTTCTTCTAGAATGTAAACAAAATATATGGGAATTTCTGGCATCGCTTGCATACTTCGCGGAAAGGCAGATACACCCCTGACTGAAACAAAACTTTTTTTTGCCGTTTGTTCGGAAATGTAACGTTTTTGTTTTTCGTATTCCAATAAACTATTGTGTTATTTGTTTTCCGATGTCACGCTTACGATATGTAATAATGGCCGCCTCAGACGCACAATAAGACATAATAAGACCTCCAGATGTTAAAAAGACGAAGAGCAAGCAATGAAGATGGAATATCGATGCCGTTTTTAGACCGATTATTACCTGATTATGTTTTGCTGATAAACCGGTACTGCGTATTACATGTAACTAATATGTTTAGACAGCACGGAGCCCGGATCCCTGAAGTAAATATTATGGAGCCCTGGAGCCCCAACCTCGTTCCCAAACTGTATGATTTATTTTGAGTTCATGAACACCAAACACGATACGAAATAGTTATTTAGCCTTCTGCAAACTTGGCCTACTCATACCAAAAAATAACAATAAAATAGTTTAAGCCCAATTTACAGTGGTGTGCGTTGTGAACTGGCGCTTTAAAGTGGATCTCATGCTGAATTTTACCTTGTTTTGATACATGCATCATATTGTTTTTATGTGAATGCATAAGTCAACTCCAGGTGCACTTTCACTCAATGGCCAGGACACTAAGCATACGACTGTATAATGGTTAATTTTCAATTTACTCACACTCGCATGTTTTAAACGATTTTCCCTTTTGTCCATAAGGGCACGGTTTACCATTACCTGTGAAATAAAAATAATTGTTTTAAAAGGAACAACAACTCTACAAGTAGTGAAACCGGGCTTTACTGTAGGGGAAGATAACAAATTAAAACTCGAGTTATAGGCAGTAGTGTAGCAACTCCATAATAGAAGATTCACAATGTCGCGCGAATTCAAGAAATGCAAGATGATTTCGCCTCGACGATTGAATTTAACGCAGTCGAAAATTTCCGAAAGAGCCAATCACGAGCGAGCTCGTCATTTGAAAACAAAAACAAACGACCGCAAAGCCGAATGGGTGATACTGGGCCTTTAATAAGCAAAGAATAAAGATTACAAATCACATTGTTGAACAATTGAATATAACAGTAATGTTGTAACTCTTTTGTTATAAGTTATTATAAAAAAATGTTTTTATTAATTGGGAAAATAATTTCAACGTTTCATTGCGGAGTTTATTATTTATTGTGAGTACGCCAGTTACTTAGAAAACAATACATTACGTCTTCGAGAAGAGAGTTGAAATTAGATGGCTATATATATAGTTAGGAGGTATGCACCAAAAACGAAAGGTTTCAAGGTATTTTTTTTTAAGTATTTGCTTGTAATTATTATTTCTTTCTTTTTCGGGCTACAGTTTTCAGTTGGCTTTCAAATGGAATTAACAAACATGTCTTTCTTTTTACTCGTGGCGAAGCACACGAGTTATAAATCCGGCGTTGACTTTTCTTGTTTTTTTTTCGTGTCACATTAGCGCATGCAAATTTATGCACGCATATTTAAGTCTATATAGACGACTATATGGCTTTCGGCCATGAAATACATACCGTAAAATCTCTCCGTATGTGTACTCGAGAAACAAGATAAAGAACTACTGCGTACAACTGCACACTTTCAAGACAATTCAAGGCGTTCATGGATGGATAGGACCGTTTGATATTGTGTTCGCCGCTTATTCCTGTGGGATTTTTGCTCTGGCAAGTTCTGTGTTTTATATATTAAACTTGCCATTTGCTTAGCGATCGAGCTCCGGGTCGAGCTTAAGTGTCAGCTACTGAATCAAGTGAATGCAGTGTAGTCTTACTTTTAAACCCGTGTATACGTGAAAGCATGATGAACAGGTTATCGGCAAGGGTGTTTAAATAAAATTCATTCTCTCACTCACTCACTCACTCACTCACTCACTCACTTGCTCCTTCCATCAGCTGTTAACTTAGTGAGCAAATGCTTTGTTACGAACACGTTTCGTAACAGGAATTCAACGTGAATCCAACGATAACAATAATTAATTTGATGTAAACGAATATAGACAACAATAAGCTTACAGAGGTTTCGCATTTGGAGTTTTTTAGTGCAACATTAAAATCGATCTAAAAGGATTTTGCAACCTAAACACGCGTTCTGATGCGTATCTAGCTTAAAATAATAAAATTTAGATCGAAGATGCGCTCTTCGACAGCGCAGTGATTGAGTTTGTGGCTTAGTCCCGGACGGCCCGAGTTCGAATCTCCATCAAGTCCTTTTTTTTTTCTTTTTTTTTTTCTTTTTTTTTTCTTTTTTCGAACTGGACATTATGAAAGTGATGTACTTTTTTTTTTCGTTCGTCAAAAATCCTTACGTTTAATTTAAAAATATATATATATATCGAACTGTGTCAGTGTGAAAACGTATTAAAGCTTACGGCAATATTGCGTTACGCGTTACGTGTTACGCGTTAGCATTTCTTCTTCTCGGGTTGGCTCTTAGGAGCCTTTGATTAGATATAATTTTAAGCTTCTGTTTCTCTGTAAAAGCACTCAAATCACTTGGGAATCAATGCTGCAATGAGTTAAAGGCGCCACGAGTTCAAGCTGTGTACAGCTTCTTGTTGTTAATGAGTTTCTGTCTTTCTTTAAAAGTTTAAAATTCATAAAACAACGCTCGAGTTCTACTTATTATTATTATTATTATTATTATTATTATTATTATTATTATTATTATTATTATTATTATTATTATTTTGGATTGTCAAAAACATAATGTAACCGAGCTGAATTATACGTGACAAAGAATTTTTTCGGTCTTACTTTGTGGTTCCATTTATCTCCGTTCCCACGAAAATATTCGTTTCGGTTATGCTTTGTGGTCATTTGTGTTACACCAAGCTCTCTCATATTTCTCCCATATGATACATGTGCAGGAAGACAACTACTATTGATCCCAGACGTCATTTCAAATGACTTGAATTTTGCGTCGCTTCACGGGCCGTTGATTTCACTCTGCGATTTCAAAAATACTAATCACGTGACTTAAAATTTGAGTTCGCGCGCCCACCAAAATGAAACCCGCGGCAACGAAAAGTTAGACCGGCGGCAAACGAAAAATTGCGTCAGTTGTTTACATTTTAGACCGGCGTGGCCGTTTGCAGCAAATATGGCGAGAATGCTGATAAAGATTTTTTATGGCGAGGAATTTGACAGATACAAAAATTTTCGCATGTCTTGTTGCTCGGCTGGATCGTTGAAAAAGAGCACC
This sequence comes from Cladopsammia gracilis, assembly GCA_022457155.1. Lineage (NCBI taxonomy): Eukaryota > Metazoa > Cnidaria > Anthozoa > Scleractinia > Dendrophylliidae > Cladopsammia > Cladopsammia gracilis. Next base: position 25,837 of record JAJGOT010001188.1, on the reverse strand, counting down.
AGTGGACGGACTTGATTTAGTTCATGTTTGCGATCTTCAGAAATGTAAGCAGAACTAAGAGAAAATATTGTTCCATCTAAGTGGGTCAAGCTGTGCTATGTTCCGTAAATGACGTGTCACAGTGATCACTCCAAGAATCAAGGTAGGCAGCGAGGAAGTGAATTACTTACGATTGCCTAAGCAATAGAATAAGAGCAAATGCGTAAAAACACGACTCTCTCAAATTGTGACCCAATCCGCCAAGTTTTAGATTTATTTAAATTAAATGACTCATTTAATTAAATCTGTAACTTGGCAGATTATGACACATCATCACAGCTCATAGCAGTTGAACTTCTAAGACCTGTCATGATGTGTCAACATTTTGTTTACTTGTCACATTTCCGGAAATTTTGTTCGAATGAAATCGAAACACAATTTTTCTCAAAGTTATTTTTTTGCTTTTAGGGTACAACTCAAGGGAATTTGTTCGATGTTCCTCAAATTTGGACAAAAAGAACATTATCTGCCACTACAAATTATTTCAGCAGTCGAAAGCGAAGCGAAATCGCACGACGACTCATTGATCAGTTTGTTTACTTATCACTGAGAGAAATTATAATGTTCCATGTTTATCTTTAAGAATTCATAACTCGAATAACGTCCCAGAAATTGTCTGCCACTAGAATTTAATTTTGGTCGATTTTATCCTGTCGAGCCTATCAAAAAAGCGTTTAAGCTAGCCGAGATGCCAGCTGACTCTCTCTTAACGGACACCTCTATAAGACGGACATCTGGTTTTAGTCTAGCCTGCGAGCAGGCTCACTTGTTTGGGGTATCGCGCGAGTATCTTGGCGTCGGAGCCTGCGAAGCCGAGGAATGACGCTCGTAATTCACAGCTTCGCCGCTCGCAGTGGGTGAATGGTTGTTGAAGATGGTCTGAAACTGTAGTAGGTCTCGAGGTAGGGGTGGGTCTGTCAACTGGTCTTCGGTGTTCGTTAAATCTGTCTTTAAGTCGCCGTTTCGTTTCACCTATGTACTGTTTGTTACAACGTCGGCAGTGTACCATGTAGATGAGATTTTTTGAGTTACAGAATCCCATGGGCAGGTTGGTTTGTGTACGGTGTCGCTATTGAGTACGTAGTTTGGATCAATACCTTAACGTTCGTGGTTACAACCTCTGTTTCCTCAAACGCGAGGTACAACGTATTCACGCCATCACACGTACTGTTTTTCCCTGTCGTTTTTCAGTCATTTTACTGTAACTAAACTCTCTCGGACGGACACCTCTCTAAAACCGACAACGGACACTTTGAAACCGTCAACGGACACTTGAGAAGTGCTTTTTTAGTTAAAAATTACCTCAAAACGGAAATGTAAGTGCTGAATATGAACAAACGAGTCCACTTTCAGTTTCAAATGTTACCTTTGTTCCAGTTTGTAGGTTTCGCTAAAGTAAATGACTTTAAACAGACTTAAACAAACGTGTATTCTTTGTGCATAGGTTCAGCTTTAATGTCTGAGAATTACTGGTGTCACGTTACCTCGACTCTCTATAAGCGGGACACCTCTCTAAGACGGCAGTTGGGGCCGGTCCTGACGGTGTCCGTCTTAGAGAGAGTTGACTGTAATAATAGATAATAGATAGCCTGTGATGTGCTCCACATGATAAGGTAAATATTATGGGATCTGGCGCTGCTGAAGGTCCGTGACTTTAACCTAAATGCCGCCACTTTGGATTTTACAAAATAAATTCAACTTTATCAGAAAAATGCAAAAATTGCAAATATTTTTTGCTAAAAATTCAAAATATGATACAGTTTATCATTTTCCTGCTTTTGTTAGCGGGTTTATACGTTTTTTTTCCTATTCAAAAATGGCCTGACCTTATGCTACTTATGACGTCATATCTCGTTACCATGGAAACCGATGGTCGCAAAATTTCACCAAAATGTGTCTAAAGGATACACAAACAGATACTAAATACGATATGTGCTAACGATAAATGCCCTTGAAAAAAATCGGAGGAGAACCTTGTACGTCCGAGGGTGAAATAATAAGCCAAATAACACATGGCTGCTTACAAATACGAAATTTCTTCTTCAAGTTGAACGCTCGAAGATAAATCTAAATATCAAGAAAAATGTAAATATCAGTTAAAGCTAATCTTCCTTACCAGCACAGTAGGCAATGTTACATGAATAGGTTGGTTTAAGATAGTAGACGAAATAGTTTCCGGGGCAAGACTTGATGGCTACTTTGAACGAAAAGAAACAACCGCCATCTCTTCCAGCGAGGTTGACACAGGCGTCGACTTCAACTTGAGGATCTGTAGTAGCAGGTGTGGGATGACCTTTATTTTTTGGCCTTAACCAAATTGTATGCTGGGTGCCACAGTGATTTTCAGGCACACGTGTGGTCGGCATTTCGCCCCCAACAAAGCTGGTAAAACGGTACCATCCCGCTTGAAGATCTTTGTCGCACAGTGCAACTTGACCTGGCTTCCACTGGCTCTGTACGCTACGCCGAGAGTTCTCAATCGTTGTGTGATTGCCCTTTTGGCAGCAATTGTTGCAAGTAGGAATTGTTTGACCACATGATACTTGTGAGAGAGCCAGAACACCAATTGCAAAATTGAAAAGAAAACAACCAAGATCCATCTTGCGCTGAACGCTGACTACCGACTTTCTGAAGAAACTTCCGTCTCTCTATAATATTAATATTATGCGTCTGAAATACACTGCTATTTGACGCTTCCCTGAGGTATTTAAAGCAGTGTATCTCTTTGGTTCTCCGAAGGGCTTAAATTGTTTTTAGTTACTCCGGTTTCGTCCGGTGAGAAGAATCCTCAGAACTTAACAATTTTTAAACAAAATAGTAGATGAGGCATCAACTAAAAATGTTATAAACTAAAATAGTATTAAATTTCACTCATTGTATACATGTTCATGCGAGAGAAATTAGCGAGACTTCCCACTTCGCTAAAACCAAGTCATAAGGTCATAAATAGGAAAACATTCATTGGTCATTTTTCAAAAGCAATGTAAACAACGGAACAATTAATTCGAAAAGTCTATTGATGATTTTTATTCGTGATCAGACTGAACACGTTTCGTCCTACTGAGTGTTAACACAACACAAGAGTTTTATACTGCAAGACAGTCCGTTTTTTTTTTTACGTGCGATAGATCTCACGTAGCGAAAGTACAAATTAAAGCCCCAGGATCAGGAGCGGGTGTTACTGTGCGAGGCTTGCGCGTGAAGACTCTTCGTTTCGGCGCTTTGCGCTTGCCTAGAAGAACTTTATGAGAGAAAAATCATTGGAAAAAAATATTTTTTTGCGCTTAAAAGAGCTTTATCATTTTTCTTCTGATAGCACATTTTTACAGCCTTTCGCTTATGCGAGAATCGGAGCTGTTGCATTCGACTCGAATTGTTCCTTTAACACGGAAACAAAAGAATTCACTAGGTAAACAGATGAGGGAAACTCGTATGACAGTCAAAGGAAGAAATAAATTTCAGTTTCAATTTTGAATTTTAGGTTTTCCGAGACGCCGCTTTCCACACGAACGATTTAATCTGCAGGTTTGGAGGTCTTTTCTGCAAGTTAGCAGATCTGCTGGTTTTTTTTTTTTTTTTTTTTTTTTTTGCAGGTTTGCGGTTTTTTTCTCCGTATCGTACGATACGGAAGAAGTAACTGTCATTTAATATATGAATGATGTCATCATGTGTTGATCGATTTTTGATCACAGGTAGTTACAGACTTCCCTTTTTGCTACAGTAGGTCAAAAGTGCCTTTACTGAACTAAATATCACATGATACGGAAGAAAGGATCATTATTCAAAATAGGAATTAAATACGTCATGTCGTGTTGATCTATTTTCGATCGCAGGTATTTAATTACTTCCTTTTTTTGCCGAAATTGGTCAAAAATGCATTCAAAGGGAAAATCAGTATGCTGAATATTTGCACGATACGTAATAAAACATACTTTTTATATGAGATGTCAGTTTCTGTCCCTTTAGTTTATTTATCCTCAGACGTGAAACAGCCGAATTTCTTGCAAATTTAGCTACGAACATGGTTTCCTCAACACAGACAAGAGACAAATTTAATTTCTGCGATAAATTATCACTATTGCTCAAAACCTGTACAGGTTTTTAGCCTGCCTACATGTAGCTATTGTCCGAGCGCGATAGACAATACCACCACCGCCAGCTACGCAGGCTACAAGGTTTCCTGTGACCTATTCGGTTTGCCGGCACTTGGCGGGTTTTTGACAAAATGTTACGACTAAGGGAAAAATCCAGGGGCAGTATTTTTACTGTTCAGAAATAGTGACCCTTTCCTTAATAGCCTGATGGTATGATTCTGAATACCGGTAAAGTGCCCATTGGTTGGCACTAAGAAGATTGACAATCAGCGACAAACTGTTAAATGTGTACTCACGATTGAACTGGCAACGAGCTTCTACAGTAACCCGTCTTACAGGAACATTGTCCATTAAAAAGGGTACCCTGGCTGACGCAAAACGTTTGTTTGCAATCTCGCGTTTAACTTAAGGCCGTCATATCACACGGGATTCCCACCACATTGCTCCCTAAGTTCCATCTAATGCTTCTTTGGGAATCTCCACACCGAGATGACGGACACGCACTTCATGTCGACCAGGCAGAATATCGACAGTTTGTTGCTGTAGTTCCATAACATGTGTTAGTCTCCTGCAAGTTTGAGGGGCAAATGGGAAGTGTACTCACATGCCTCGTTCTTATTTAGTTCTTGTTTTTGTTTTCTCGTCACACATGGACACCGGGGGGGGGGGGGGAGGAAATGGTGACGAGGGTGCTCGTCGGAAATTTTTGAAAAAACCCTACAAGGTACTTGAATCTCGATGAGCACTGCTGTCATTTTTATATGGGAGTCCCCCTCCGGGATTTTGAAGTGTTTTGGAGATTTGAGAGTAGATAATCATGGCTGTCGTTGATTCTTGTTGCGTTGATTCTTGTTGTTTGTAGTAATTTGATGTTTATAGTAATTTGATGGAATCATGAAGCAAATTTTGAATTGATTAAGGGTTCTTGGCTTGCTTTTTATTGAACAAAAAGTTGTACACAGCTTAAATCGTACATGGCTTTAACCCATTGCAGTATTGATTCCCAAGTGTTTTGAGTGCTTTTACGGAGAAACATAACATTATGTCTTAAAAGTAACACTACATTCAGTAGCCGAAACGATCGCTAACTGAAATGCAGTTATATAAAACACAAATCGTGTAAATCAAACCTAAGTGCGATTCAAGTCACGTAATGACCTAATGCGTAAAATTTCCGGTTGACCTTTACAGTCTCGAGCATTGCATGTCACGTCAGAAGAATGCTCGTATTTTCAAACCGCGCATGGTTCACCATTCAAACCCTTTAGTCAATAAGAATTTTTTTTTCCCCATTATACAATTTAAAAAACAAGTACTGAACGAAGTCGCATTAATAAAACAGGTTGAAAAGAATCGATGATGAAATAAGATAAGTGAATGCTATTTTCGGAATACAATACAAAATACAATTTTGTCAGCTCTACCTATATATTGAAACCAATATATATATATTGAAACCACTTAAAATAAGAAGCTGAACTCGTGGCGTCCTTATTAAACCCAGTGCATTACTTAGTGCTTTAAGTGCTTTTACGGAGAAACATAAAATTATATCTCAAACGTAAGACTACATTCAGTAGCCGAAACTTGAAACCACGATCGCTTCCATCCTTCAAACTACACGCTGCCCTACAGAATCTACGACACTTTCACTCTCTTACAAAATCCTTGTCTATTCTTTCACCCAGCAAAATAACACATTGCACAATAATTTAACTAACCAACCTCCCAAATATTTTCTTTTAGAGCGGTCTAAAATGCCCAAAACTGAGCGACAGACCTATCCTGCATGGTTGGATTTTCATGTTCAGGTGTGTTAATGTTAGCTAGCTAATTAAGATAGGAGATCGAGCGTTGAATGTATTTTTAGGGCAGTCTGGAAAACTACATTTTAATTAAATGAGAAATAGGCCATGATATTTATGTTAACAATCACTTTGATATAACTCAAGCTTTGCTAAAGCTTATTTATCTTGCGCCTACTTTACAACCATCACTTATTTCTGTCTAAGAAAAAGTGGAACAATGCAACACAACAACAAGATAGGTCATTTTTTATTGACAAAACATTCGAATTTTTAAGTTTTGAAACAAAACCGTTGCGTTCCCACACAAACCTTCATAAATTGAATCTTTGTAATACTGCTCATAAAGCAGGGGTCACGTCCCGGTTGTCTGATAGTGAGCTTGGGTCGCCTGTGATTTGGCAAATACTGGAAACACATTCAAAGTTGTAATCCCTCTTGTCTTTAATTTTCCCATATTGACACTTGACAACGTGTCCCACTTGACAACGTGTTGTTATGATTTTGTACATGTCGTAAGATACGGAAGAAGTAACCTTAGGTCAATAAGGAATTATATATCATGTACGTGTTGATCGATTCTCGGCCTCGGGTGTTTAATTAGAGACTTCCATTTTCGCTAAAAGAAGGTTAACAGTTCATACAATTAAAAGCAAAACATCCATTCTTCTCATGATACCAAAGTAAAATTAATACCCTTTCTATAAAGAAATTGTCACGATTCGGTTAATAACATTCGTCTGCTTCTGTTCATTTACTTGAAAAAAGACTACTTTTCAGATCCCTCACCATTATCTTGCAAGCTTAATGTCTATATACATTAAATTCAAGGTTTCTGGTGACAATGTTATAAACCAGCCGGAAGTTCGACTCGGAAGAAAATCGCGCGACAGTCAAAACAATATTTTTTTCTTCCTTGTCCTACAAATTCAAATTTTTGTGAATCTTTCCTAACATCCAGATATTAATTCTCCATACAGTTTTGTACCTAATAATTGGCAGTAATAAAATTGCGAAAAACCGACAATACGCAAACACCCTCTAATTTTGTAATTTATTAGTTGTTTCATGGTGCAGTTGCATGTCGCTAGTAAATTTTATGTAAAACGCTGAAATAAGTATGAAACTTCACTCCATGAAATCCGGCGTTCCTCTAGACTTCACTAGTATACCACTAGTATATTTACCTTAAATAATTATTTCAGTTATTTCTTTAGAACTACGATCCGTAGGGATTTTAGTTTTTTAGTTCATATGTATAATGTCTACTTACGATTGTACTGACAGCAACTTCCATAGTAACCCGGCTTGCAGGAACATTGTCCATTAAATAGAGTCCCCTGATTGACGCAAAACGTTTGTTTGCAAGCTCGTGTTTTTCGTAAAGCCGTCATGTTACACGGCGTGCCACCACATTGCTCTCTTGATATTATGTATCTGCTGCTTCTTTGGGAATCTCCGCACCGGGACGATGGGCACGTGCTCCATTGGGACCAAATAGAATATTTGCAGCTGACTGCTGTAGTACCATAACATATCTTCGTCTCTTGCAGATTTGAGGGACAGGCTGTTCCACCACAACTGGGATTCATTTCTATAGACCTTGATCTCTGTTCAGTGCCAGATTTTCCACATTGTAGTGAGCTGCACTGTGACCAAGAAGACCAAGAGCTCACCTGGCAATTTATCGGCGAGCAACTTCGCCGACGGCGACGACGGCGAATCCAGTAAGATTGACTTTCACATATTAAACATACAAATATATAAATGAGAACAACGAAAGCAGCGATGCGTTTCGGAGGCATGATAGCGCTTATGTTTTACTGAAACATACAGCATCCGTCATGATATATGATGTATTAATTAACTTGTTGACAAGTGGTGAGAAAGACTGGGATTCATCTAAATTTTTTATCACCGAACTTTATTACACATGCGCGGAGCAGCATGAGTTAAGGTTTGGACGTTTATAAGGTATAGATTCTCCCAGGAAGTTAAGATATGATTCTAGTTGTGCTTATCGACTTATCACAAATTTAATGGCCGATTCATCTCAATACCTGTGTTTTTAACAGCAGTCGTCACTGCTTGTTTTAAATTGTACAATGCAAAGAAAGTTTTTCTATCGAAAGGTCAACCATACGCGTTTGAATAAATTTGCTTAATAGACCCACTCGTATAAAATTTGATATACTGCTAACAGTCCCTCTCTGGATAGGCGATCAACCGCGCGAACGAAAGTAATGCGAGCCGAGGGTGTGCTGGGGAAGTTCTCGTGATCGGCTCGCCCGCTCGACTGACTCAAAAGGAACTGTTACAGTCAAACCGGATGTTCTTTTGCGGGCAACTTTGCAAACTTCCGCCGCAACGTTGGTATTTCGATTGACAGTTTGCTTCGAGCAAGTTGGAAGTTGTGCGAGCAAGTTCCTATTTCAAACTTGCCGGATTTCTGAATTGAAAGTACTTGGTTTGGTTATCTTAAAGAATTCCACAAAATCTACGATGTCAGGAGTAGAAACTGTTCGTTCCTTCCAGCCAGGCTTACCGGGAAAATATGTCTCGTGTTGTCAAAATCTGTTTACAATATTGGATACAGTTTGCCTTGATAAAATGTTGATAATCCAACAATGCGTGCGATTTGTTCTTGTCAGGGGGGGGGGGGGGGGTAGAAAAAAGGCCTGGGACCAAGAAACGATGTTCTCACAACTTGCAAAGCGCTCTTCCTGATCAGCGGCGTCTTTTTGAGCGGGGCCTGTGTTCAGGTGTTTTCGAAAGTAAAAAGATATGGCGATCTCTGTTAAATCTGTGTGTTTGTTGGCCTTTTTGTTGGTGCTATTATCGCGAAGTGAAGTTGAGAAAACGTTCAGAGATGACGACTCGTTCCCTAATGGCTCCGAAGCTTCCCGTCGAGGCACAAATCACAACTCGCACAAATTACAGATACGAGTTGAACGCATAGCGAGTTTGCTCGATACGGTAATTCGTTTATTCACTGGAACCCAAATATGTGAAGTTGTTTTCGATGTACCGTAGGATACCCGAGTTTTGGGATTCGGACGACAATCAGTTTTATTTATTCGCCTCAGGACCTCTATCTGTTGCCGATAAAATGCGGGTTCAGTGGCTCTAAAACATTACGACAAACACCGCCTCTTCAACTGACTGCTTTTGCAAACTTTCCTGTGAGGGGCCCCCGGGGGGGGGGGGGGGTCTGTGTTCCCGTGTTCCCTTCAAAATTTTAACTCTGTTCCCTTGTTCCCGTCTAAAATTTCACCTTGTTCCCTTGTTACCCTTTCAAGATTAAATTTTCTCTCTTATTCTTTGCATATACGTAATTTATCTCTTATTCTTTGCATATACGTCCTAATTAACCAAACTGAACAAAACAAAATAACTAATTGAAAGTCTACAGTGTTGCTGATAAATTTTGATCATTATTTCTGTGATATTTTTGACTTTGTGAAAGTATTTCGTAACAAAATTTAAAACAAATCGTTGTAATTACATCAATTTTTTCCAACAAATGAAGATAATGCTTGGGAAATACTAAGAATCCTGACCTCACCTTTTTAGTCGTCATAATACATAAAATCGTCCGTATGTGGCCTCTTTCTCGCACGTGATGCACGTCTTGGCCTCGCATCCTCTGCACGATCTTGGTCAGCATCGAGGCCCTCACTGATCTCCCTCGCCTCTTCAATAGTCACTGCATCCACACATTCAATCATTCTTGACTGATACCTTATAAACTCATTTTCTGTCAGTTCAATGTTGCCATCTCCTCTAACAGTTTCTTCCAATGAGCCACCTATGTCCTTAACATTGATCTCGACAACACCTTCTGTATAAAATATCAGAGGATTGAATGGGTCACCTTCAAATAACCTGGCCTTTGCTTTCTTTGTCGAGGCAGTGATGAAATATATCAACAACGAGTGCGAGGGTTTCATCAGGGGTTCCAAACTCCGAAAAACAGATGAAAGCACGAGGCCGCTTCGGCCGAGAGCTTTTATTGTTTCGAGGAGTTTGAAACCCCTGATGAAACTCGAAGCACGAGTTGTTGGTATAACTTCTTAAACGAGTTGCCAACTATTATTGTTTGTAAACAATAGCTTTAGAATGTGATAAAAATGGTTTCGTTGGAATGTGCCATTTGGGAGTTAGCCAACTTATTACAGTTTATCAAATTTCGTTTTCTGTGCGAGATGGATGAGTCAAGTTCAAGGTTTCGGATTCCCAAAACTTGTGACGAGGAAAAGGCGTGTGTTATCAATTCTGTTCCGAAATCCACGGTTTACAAGAACAAATGGGCGATACAGATTTTTCGAGAATGGCAAGGTCAAAAAGCGAACAAGATTTGCACCATTGAGCCAGGCGGAGTGTTCAAAGGTGAAGACATTGGTTTGGATGTGCAAGAGTTGACAGAAAGCAATGAAAACATGAATGCCAAAAGTCTCAACTACTGGCTATGCAAGTTCGTTCAGGAGGTTGCAAATAAGTCGGTTGGACGTTATTCCTCTCGGACGCTTTACAATATTGTCTGCGGCTTAAAACGTTTCCTGGTGGAGAAAAATGGCGAGGGCGCATTAAATCCATTGGCTGTCAGCGATAAAAGGTATCATTGAAAGAGTTAATTTGTTGTTTACAATTTAAGTTTTTGTAACTCGTGCTGTTCCTTCCTATAGGTTTGGGACATTCCGCCGAGTTTTGGATGCAATATCCAAATCTTTAAAGATTTTCATCCAGTTTTTCATTGGGTATCCAAACACATGCACGTGATGTGGTGTACATGTAGTGATTTGTAGTTGACTTGATGAATTATTAATGAGTTTGAGAAGCTTTCTTCTAGTACGTATACCACTGTCCGCCCAGATGTGGCGTCAGATGCAAGAAAAACAACATCTCCCGAGGTATAAAGGAGTTCGTGTGAGTTGTCATGATGAGCAGTTGTTCTAGCACCATCTTGTCCATCTTCTGCGATCTTCGAGAAATCCAAAGGCGTTATTGTAGGCTGTACCTGGGCATAAAGATTTATCGGCAGAGTACCCAGATTATCTTTGGTGCTCATGTTACGCACAGTCTTCTGTGGAACACTTTGACCATACTTTATGCGCCATTCTCTCATTTGCTGAACTTGTTGCTTTGTCAACTGTGCTGTAGAAGGGACCGACATCTTAGGTAGGGCTGAATATTTCAAGTCAGATTTGACCCTTGGGTAATGAGACGTCGCATTTGTGTAGTATGAAAACCTGGTTGTGCACATCTGCTTTAAATGTTCCTTCATTGCTCGACTGAAGCGGAAATCAAACTGCAACTACATTGGCATGTCAGATGCACCTGCCCTCATCTCGGAGAAAAAGTTCTCCACTACCAGCGTCAAAAGGCTTTTAAGTTTGAACACATCCGAAAGCTGTGGGGCATACTTTCGAAAAAGATCTCTAATTTCTCCCAGTGCAAGCAAGATCCTTCTTTCGTCCTCCACAACGACTGACGAAACGGTTCCCTGCGGACCTTGAGTCTGGGCTTCTGTCCCAAGGAAGGCTTTGACTCGATCTATACACTGGCAATCAAAGTCATATACTTCTTGGATTCTGGCAATTGCTGTGTCGATAGTGAACGACGTTGACATTTGTTTCTTCTGGTGCAAGCCAAATGTGACAGCAAACGTCTGAAGATTACTCACATACTTGACCAAAGGAAGCACTTCACTTGTCATTCTCAAGCAGCCTGTTGAAGAGTCGACCACAAAGACTGTTTTCCTTTCAGCAAATACACCCGCTGGCTGGACATATTGGCCACATTTGCCATCTCTCGTTCCTTTGCCATTTCCGGAAAACGTGCTGCATTCACGGGTTGCAGGGTTCCATACTGGCAGCAACATACGGTCAACGTTTCTACCAAGATCGACCACATCCATCCTCAGGACTTTCGAATTCACCAGCTGCACATGTGCTGTCAAAATTGACAAAACTGACCAGGTCTGACCTGGCATCGGTTGCACGTTTTCCCGCGCTTGGCATCGGTTGCATGTTTTCCCGCGCTTGGCACTAGTTATACGCTTTCCCGCGCTTAGCACTTGTTTCCTTTTTTCCCGTGCTTGGCACCACAAAGTTGCACCTTTCTCTTTCAGCTCTTGGCACAGGGTCATGTTTTCCACGCCTGGACACGGTTGACAATTGCACCTTTTCCCGGGCTGTATTGATTATCAATAGTCTTTAGAAAACCGCTATAACATCGTTTAAGTTAAATATTGAGCCAATTGTCGGCACTTGTCGGAAAAGAACGATTTCAGCGCCAGAGGTAGAGACGAGTAGACACGAAAGATGGGAACAAAAACTTGCCAAAGAAATCAGAAAACAGCAGAAAATCTTCTATCACCCCCATGTTTATGTAAAAAACGTAGGGCCTTGTAATTTTTTGTGTTTGTTCCCCTGCTCCCTAACCTATTTGATGTTCCCTTGTTCCCTACGATTTTTTTGCTTTGTTCCCGTGTTCCCATTGCCAAATTTCCCGTGTTCCCTTGTTCCCCAAAAACCCCTGGGAGACCCTCTCCTGTATATCAGCGCGATGTTTTGAGTTGGGGAGATCTAAAGAAAAGAAAATTAAAAAAATATGATATTTCATTCGACCCGCAAAATGTGCTACTTTCCATTGTTGAATTTGTCCTGTATTTATGTATCCTGTTAAAAAATAAAGGGCACAAATTAACAGCTTTTAAGCTTATAAAAGAAAAGTTTTGTTTTTATAACCTTGTCCTCAAAAGAGGTTTATTTTTCAGATATATGTCAAAAAATAATAATTCATTACTTCTACAATGTATTTTATTAAAAAAAAAAAAACAACTCCTTGTGCATCAATAATTTCTGTATAGGTCTGTGAGCTATCTGTGGTATATTAAAAGTCCCTCATCTGAAAAACAATAAACAAAAATAAACATAGCTATTGAATATTATCAGTTATTTATATAGCACCATTTCCATCATCCCCCTTTCCTATTATACTCCTATTACTATACACCCCATTTCTATCATACATGTAACACCATTTCTATCATACTCCCATTCCTTTTAATGTCTTAATATCTTTTTGATAAAATTACAGTTATGGAAATGTACTATTGCATTTAGTATAACCTGAATATATCACACAAACACTCCCCATTTGCATCAAATTCACCTACCAGTTTTCACTTTTAATATCCAGAAAGTCATCCCCAAATTTTCACCGTATCACACAAAAACTCCCCAAAGTTTTCACAGGCTTTCTGATGAGCACTCCACTTCACGTTTGTATAGGAATCCCACCCCAGGAGTATCAATTTTTGTGAATGGCAGAGTGAGCATGAATGAACATCCTCAAAGAAAAAATGCATTTGAAGTTAAATTTTAAACTAAACACGAAAAAACAAACAAGCAAAAAAAAACTCTTACTCAAGCGAGTGGCGGGACTGCTAGGCAGCACAGTACAATTTTAAATGCCTCGCAGTAAACACTGACGAAAGCAAGTTTTCACAAAATTGTGTTTTCGCGAAAGTATTTATTTTTATAGGGTTCCAGAATAGAAATGTTGTAATGAATTGGAAAGACCTGAATTTCACTCCAATCAAGCTCATAAAAAGACGGTAATAAAAGCTGGCTGAAAAAAAAAACTACATAAAAGCTGGCTGAAAAAAACTACATAAAAGCTGGCTGAAAAAAACTACATAAAAGCTGGCTGAAAAAAAAACTACATAAAAGCTGGCTGAAAAAAACTGCATAAAAGCTGGCTGAAAAAAACTACATAGTCAAACACGGTTTTAGTTGTGAAATAGTACAAACGAATGTCTATCTCCGAGTGAGTGTTTCTACTACAAATACCATAAATCGAACGCCCGATTGACATTTCACACGACAAAAAAAATTAGTAGAACGTGAACAATTGCGAGTTTTACAGGGGGATAATTACTGTATGCTCATCACCCTGTTTTACCACAAAGCTAATTTATTAGCTTTTAATAGCTTACTAGCTAATAATAGAGGCTTTTTTAATGCCAAGAAACATACAATTAACATAAAAAAAATGTTGCCTTACCTTGATCTCGGAGAAACTAATGTGCATTAAAAGCGCCGTCCGTGAAGAAGTAAATTTTCCAAATTGAAGGGGTTCCGTAAAGAAAAAAAATCGTTGAATAAACTAAAGAGAAGCCACCGAAATGGCACTCGCATCGGCCGCCATGTTTTTTGTTTTGTCTGCACCTCGGGATTGACAAACTCTGCTCGTGCGCAGAACACGAATCCGCTGACTGATACCTCCATGATTGCTTTGCAAGTTGTGAGAACATCGCTTGGATTTCATTTAAGAGAATGTATGGGAAGTTGCTTACCCCCCCCCCCCCCCCCCCGTTCTTGTTTTACACCAGAACGCCATTATTCTCTCTCTTTTCTCAACCAAGGTGATGTCATTGCGATGTACGTGAGCCATAACCGAAGAAGGACGTGTTTTCACAAAATTCACAATTTGCAACTGGCAACAAGTTTGAAATAGGAACTTGCTCACGAAAGTTGCAACTTGCTCGCGTAACTTCCAACTTGCTCGAAGCAAACTGTCAATCAAAATACCAATGTTGCGGCGGAAGTTACCAAAGTTGTCCGCAAAAGAACAACCGGTTTGACTGTAACAGTCTAGACATATGGCGCATTTTAGAGATTAATTTACAATAGATTTAGACTAACAGACAGGGAATCCCGAAACGTCGAGTTGGACATCGAGTTCGAGTTCGAGTTCGAGTTCGAGTTAGACTTCGAGTTGGACTTCGAGTTGGACTTCGAGTTGGACTTCGAGTTGGACTTCGAGTTAAAAAAAATTAAAAATTAAAAATTAAAAAATAAAAATCGACAGAAATCCAACTAATCAATAAGTAAGTAAGTATATCGATTTTATCGGCGCTAAATTTTTATCCGATGTTATGTTTTGAGAGTGATTCTGTAATAATCCGCACTTGGTGCCTATGGGTAAACGGCAAACGCGAAAACAAGATAAATCATTGTAAATAAAACGACAGACTGATCCTTACGGCAGAGAAAGACAAAGAAAAAAACTAAAACAAGATGTATATGTACAATTTATATACATTATAGTTTAGCTTTTTTCCTTTGTCTTTCGCTGCCGTAAGGATCAGTCTGCCGTTTTATTTATCTTGACGTGAAAACCTGGCGGGAAAACTCGTGATCACGTGGTCATTTTGTCGGCCGTTTTGCCGTGGGCGCACTTATACAGAGCATACGAGAATTTCTATGGACAACACCCCAATCCCGACCCATTCCCTCAAAGAAATCCTCCAAGAGAATTCATTTAAATTTAACGGGAGAAATCTCCAAATACACGGAACCGCAATGGGTACAAAGATGGTAGTTTCTTTTGCAAACACCTTTATGTCGGCGGTCGAGACAGAAATAATCAGTTCAAGCAACACAAAACCACTCCAGTGGAAAAGATACATCGGCGACAAAAAAAAAGACAAAAAGGAGGTAGACATCATCCTACAATTAAGTTCACGGCTGAAATCTCTGTCAAAGAAGTAAACTTTCGGGATACAATCGTTTTCACAGGCGAGAAATTTAACAAACAAGGAATCTTTGATATCCGCACGCATTTTAAACCAACAAAGACTTTCCAGTGCACCAATTTCTCTTCCTGCCACCCACCATGAGTCAGAAAAGGGCTCATAAAAGGTGAAGCCCTGAGACTTTTAACAACAAATTCCTCAGCGAAATCATTCAGTGAGAATATCAACAACTTAAAGCACGCCTTCGTGCTAGATGCTACACTCATAACTGATCTCATTGAAAAAAAAATAATTTCCGAGGTAAAATTCAATGAACGGAAGTCATCTTTGCATCAAAATGGCCCGCCATTCGTAAAAAAATTCCGACATTCGTAATGGTTCCGAATCTCGTAATAGTTGCGAATTTCGGAATAGTTCCGAGATTCGAAATGGCTCCGAAAATTTCGTTATGGTTCCGAGATTCGAAATCGTTCCGAAAATTTCGTTATGGTTCCTTTTCGGAATGGTTCCGAAACTGGTTCAAAATTATTTCGAAACTGGTTCCGAAAATGTGGTAATGGTTCGGGAAAAAGTTATCGCGATGACTTAATTTGGAGACTGGGAGCAAGTCAACTTTCCCTTTTTTTGGCTCGGTAAGAAAGCAAAATCTTGGATTACTTGTTATGCTTTTGTTGTTTTCATCGGCTTTCGCTTACTATACGCCAATTTTAAGTTTAAGATATTTTTCCCTAAGATGCCTAGAGTTGAGCAACTCATACTCAAGCTGGAGAGTCCACTTAGTTTACACAAGACTTATTCACTCGGCTTTTGTCAAATTTCATTCAAGAGATTTTCAATATGTCGGGTTCATCACTGAGGTAAGTCCAGGAATTGGGATTGTAGTGACCCAGTAGAATGTATAATCTGAACAAATACAAAAGGTCCGGTGGAAAAAGTAGTTTGGGAGAATTACAAGCCGTTTCACTGAAGTAATAGAAGGGAAATGGTAGTTCAAAACCAAAGCATGCTGCGAGTGGAGGTAGCATAGAACTTTCTGCAGAGGTTCAACCTTTTTTTTTGGTGTGGAAACACAGTTTTGTTGTTTTCTCGTGTACTTTTATCTCAGTGTTGGAATTTGTGACGCATCTACGGAGCGTTTGTTTGTACGATCTTAAGAGTTGCGAGGTTTTTTCGCCAATGTATGGGACAGGCCTCTGTTCTAAGCAACACGCTTTCTTACAACACCATACTATTGTTGAGGGTCGGGGGAGTCCGGAACCCCCCCCCCCCCCCCCTTTTCAGACCTGTCTCCCACATCGTTCTTAAAAATATTAGAATAAAATTTTTTTATACGTAGTTGTTTCACTTCCACCAATTGACGGATTGTCAAGTTTTTCACTTAACAAATGCTTTTCGACTCTCAGGAATGCTGGAAATGGCGTTTTAGAGGGTAAAATTGGAAAATTACCCGGGGGACATGCACCCGGACCCCCCTTTCAGAAATTCCTGGATCCGCCCCTGCTCTGCATAAATGTTTCAGAGTATTGGACAACCCTCTCCAACACATGATTAACGACGACCAAACAACATTTTCGGGTTGCACTTTATTAAGCCTCATACATTAACACATTTAGAATACTCTAACAGATTGAAAACTACATAAGGAATAAACCCACGAAGAATTGGATACGCATCTCTAAAAGATACTCGGCGGCCAGAAAAAAACCTATACAAAAAAAACCCGCACAGCACAGGACAAAAATCAGGAAACCTGGGTAGGAACCAAGCCCAAAACTCCGATCGACCCTTCCTACAAAGGTCAACGATAAATTGTAAATAACAATATAACATAAATAAAAGTTAAACTTTCACTGCAAAGGTTATACAAAATTCCTCTTCCCGCATAAAGATAACACGTGCAAACAATGTCTGCATTCATGAAATAGCTTACAGCTCAAAATTCACTCAGAAGCAGAATAAAATTTGGTATATTTATGGATTGCCAACCAAACGAGCTTTTGAACAGGCAATGTTCAGTTGAGAGAAATAGTTTGTTCCTGCAATGACGTTATGAATTTGTTATTTCTTTTTCAACTAATATGGCCACATTAGAATTCAGATATACGTCTGTTATGTTAATTAGTAACTGCCTACCTTTTGGTAATACTTTGATGATCCCATACATAACAACTTTTCTAGAAAAGGATTAATATAAAAGCTTTATGCACAGTCCAACATCGTTAGCAACTTGGACAAAACTTTATTATTTTCCAGCAATTTATTTCCCACAATTTCTTCGGGTCTGGAAACTAATTTAGAGATTTCCATAGTTTACCATAATTGATACAGTCAAACCTTTAACGGCCCCTGTTCATCCAATCTGCTTTGCGCGCTTGTGTTTTTGTTTTGAATCGGTTCAATTGTTCAATGTAGCGTTGATTGGCTGGCATGTCGATTTTTCGATTTTCCGTCTGTGCTAAAATCAGCCCGGGCGCGCAAAGCAGATTGGGTGAACATAGGCCTTTAAGCGGGGATCTGGCCTCGGGGAATGCGTGTCCGCTTAATACAGGGTATCCTCTTAAAACATGTTCCCACAGAAAATGTCACAGATGATTCCAAATATCATTCTAATGAACGTTTTAAGTTATCGTTCACTTAAACAGGGCGTTTCTGTTCATGATTCCTTTAATTGAAAGTGAAAAACTGGTCAAATTATTATATGGAAAGATTATTTCGCATGATCGAACAAGAAAAAATAAGTCAGTCTTGACAATCAGTTTGTAGCAAGTTATTAACTTGGTAGTTTGATGACAAACGACAAATTCTCCTATTCATGGTAACGAGAATAATCCAACAAAAACTCAATCAGTCGTTTTGCCAATGTGAAAAAAGTACATACCATATGGTATGTAATATTAGAATAATGGCATTTAATTTTATTACTAATGATTACATTGCTACACGATATTGATGTGAAACTTCGACCGCAAAATTTGGAAATGCTTATGTCCTGTGCAATCACAACAACTCAATGGACTAATACCAAGTGGAACCATTTTGCTTTGGTGGCCATCTAAAATTGTTGCGCTAAAAATCAAAGACAATCCTCATACAAGGTTTGGTTAACTGTTTGGAGCAGTTTCTATTGCAATGGTCGCGTAGCAATGAAATCTGTGAAATCTTACACCTGTGGAAGTTAATTATTCATTTTTAAAAGTATATTATTTTGCTCCCTTGTCCTCTTCTTTTATTTCTCCTGCGTTGGGATCGCTTGCAGCATCATATCTATTATTTGCACGAACAGTGTCTCCATTACCAGCATCAGCAGCCTCATCACCCTCACTGGGATCTGCAGACTCCTCCATCGTTTCATTGTTATCAATATATTCAAAATCAGCAAACATGGGAACCTATAGAGCCTGGTAAATAAAATGCAAAATATGATTGAATTGTTTTACGCAACACAACTAAACTGAACTGGCCAAATGCCACTGGAAATTAAAACCATGATGAAAAAAAAATACACCTTTGGTAAATTACTAACTCACCACTGGGTATACAAAGGACTCGCCATTGATGGAACCGTGATCATCCACAAAGGAACATGGTTAAGCTCATTATCGCAACAGTCCACCACCAAAAAAAGGAAAACAAAACACTATGTATCAGTAAAACAACAAGTAACAACAAAATTGAATACGTTTTACACAAAAGAATATCAATTCATACTGATTAGTCAAAACAGATCCACATGTGTAGCTGTAATGAGTGGAGTAGTGAATTTCATCATTGCAAATTTGATTTCATTGCTTGTTTGCATAGTCTGTGCTCCAGATGACTCGATCAAAACTTATATTAAACCTTCAATGGGTTCACACACCAGGCAGATGAGAATTTGACATGTTTTGCGATATGTACATACTCTGTGTTCAAATGAAGGCATTTGCAATTCCAACTATTTTTCTATTCCTTTCTCCTCGCCATTACTCGGCTTCCCAATCCTTCCAGAATACAAGACACTGGCCAGGTGTTTTGGCATTCTAAGGAAGTTTAAAAAGCGTCGAGGAAAAAGAAACAAAAACATCTGAAGAACATATTTTCGAAAGAAGAAACAAACTCAAATTTGCCGTAGAGAATTACCCCTCAAGAGTTGGGGATAGCACCGTTGAAAAGGTGAATAATTCACTCTTGGGAGGAACACTTGACCCATGTGTACAAAGACACATTCAGGAGTGGGTCCCCTTGGGAGGAAAACTTTATTTACCCACAAATGATCCAAGCCTAGCCGAGCTCAAGCCCCACCTGTCCTTACAGACCAGCCGAACTCAAGCCCCACCTGCCCATCACATTTGCCCTGGGATTTGGACCCTTTAAGAGGAAAACTTTATTTACCCACAAATGATCCAAGCCTAGCCGAGCTCAAGCCCCACCTGTCCTTACAGACCAGCCGAACTCAAGCCCCACCTGCCCATCACATTTGCCCCTGGGATTTGGACCTCTTGGGAGGAAAACTTTATTTACCCACAAATGATCCAAGCCTAGCCGAGCTCAAGCCCCACCTGTCCTTACAGACCAGCCGAACTCAAGCCCCACCTGCTCATCACATTTGCCCCGGGGATTTGGACCCCTTGGGAGGAAAACTTTATTTACCCACAAATGATCCAAGCCTAGCCGAGCTCAAGCCCCACCTGTCCTTACAGACCAGCCGAGCTCAAGCCCCACCTGCCCATCACATTTGCCCCGGGGATTTGGACCCTTTGGGAGGAAAACTTTATTTACCCACAAATGATCCAAGCCTAGCCGAGCTCAAGCCCCACCTGTCCATCACATTTGCCCTTGGGAGTTGGACCTCGTGATGAAAACTATAGCCACCCACAAATGACCCCAATCTGAAGTCAAACCCCTCCTGCCTTTGCAGACTAGCCAAGGTTAAGTCCCACCCATCACATTTGCACCTGGGAGTTGGTTCCCTTGGGATGAAAACAATATTTACCCACAAATGCTCCAAGCATTAGCCGAGCTCAAGACCCACCTGCCTTTGCAGACTAGCAGAGCTCAAGTCCCACCTGCCCATCACATTTGCACCTGGGAGTTATTATTATATGGGGCTTACAGGAAAAATATACATTAACCTAAAATTGATCCAGTGGAACACAAGTTTAACCTGTCAATTACATAAACTTTGAGAGTGGGACCCTTTAGCCTGCAAATACAGCCGTTTCTCATCGCTCCAGGCAGCTAGGGGCCTTCGCGCGAGAGAGCGTCTGCGATTTACTTTGAGAAATTCCATACTGATGATGTAAATCATCTGTTCCTAATCTCCTATAATTATAATAATGTGCATGCAGTGAAACCAAATGAAATGAATGGTGTTTTTACAGTTTAGCCCTGATCAGTATGTCTTTTAAAGATCTACCCCTTTCGTATTTAATAAGGGATGATTCTTTATAGACCCGTCTAAGCCAAACGTTGTGATTCATTTGTCCACAAGGATATAGGCACACAGGGTTGTATTGTGTTACAAAGGATAACATTTCCTTGCGCGCTTTCATTTCTTAGTGCATTGGATTGTTATTTCTGTTTCTATCATTGCTGTTAAAATATTAGCAAAAGAAACTGCCATTTTTGTTGCCGGCCAGTGCGGTGCCATGAGTCTGAAGGTAGTCTTTCTGCTGAAAGCAGACTGATGATGATCATTTATCCACACGTGCACGAGTGGCGCTGTTTGAAATATCAGTGACTTGCCATATCTGGTCGGAAAATTGCCAAAAACAGAAAAACCTTTTCACAGCAGATAAAACTATAAAGAGTCTGAAACTGACATGCTTGTAATGTCAAAACATTAAACATAGGACAAATAGATTAAACGACAGACAAGTTTAATCCTCACAACTGGTGATTGAGTCACAGCACAGCATAATTTAAAGCACAATTAGGTAAAATTATCAAGTTTACCAATCAGCGCTCCTGTCTTGATGCAGGACAGATTTACATCATCAGCGTGGACTTACTCAATCGTAAATCCCTAGCGGTCGGGAGCAATGAGAGGCGGCTGTATTCGCAGGCTAGGGACCCTTGGGAGAAGAAACCATTTACCCTTAATTGATTCAAACCCTCAACCAGTTGATTACATTAACCCTGAGAGTAGGATATGCCTTGTTGGGAGAAAAAATACATTAACCAATAATTGGCATTTTTATCGTACATGTACATGTAATTCAGTGCACACCCTAAATTACAGATATCAATTTCTAATTATTTAGAAATAGAAGCTAGTTCATTGTGAATCTCTGTTCCACATACAGGTAAAATTGAAAAGAACAATGAACGATAAAAGTAATATTAACTTACGGTAGAATTGAAGACTTTGTATGCTTCTTGTGAGGTCTGTAAATTCAACAGCAGTATGATTATATGCTTTTAAATTTTCTTGTTCACCTTCAGATATGGTATTCATGAACAGAACCAAATTTATGCCCTCGACAGAAATTTATTTCCAATTGACATGCACATTAGTCATGTATATTATACATGTACATCAACATTATCAATGTAACTATATATGAATGAATTGAATTACTCACCAATTCTGATGTAAATACCATCTCACTTCTTGCAATTATTGCAGTGTCCTTGTGTAATACCGTATGTCATTACTAAGTGGTCGACACAGAGAGAAGAAAAGGGGGAGCTCTGCAAGGCTACATGTACTAAGCCTCCTATGAACAATACAATATCCATTCAAAATATGAGTGCCACATAAACACACATAAGATCCAGTAGATAATTCAAAATCTGTACAATCAATAGCATTTGCAAACTTTCTCCAACCACTCCCAATACATGATGATACCAGTGATGAAGGGAAATGAAAACTGACCAAGAACAATTTAGTAGTAGAAGAAGAGGTCTTAAATTTTTGCCCTATTATGCAGTCACTTAAGATGTGGATCTCGTTGTTTTGCAAGTCAAGCCAGCTGTTTTAAATTAAGTTTTGGGAGGTGGAGGCAGTCAATTGATACAAAGGTCAAATTATTGCTTAGCCTAAATTCTTCAGAATAACCTTCACTGACAACCCATTCACTAGTGCAATATATATATATATATATATATATATATATATATATATATATATATATATATATATATATATATAACTTCATGAGAGTTCAGACTTCAGGAGTAATCATCGTTTTATTGCGACAGCTCTGTTTCGTATGGTCCAAAATTAAAAGGACCACACTCATCAGGCAACTTGAACGAATGACCGGTAAATTGGAATACAAGCAGTAAAATACGAAAATTCAAAAATGGTTGCTAGGTAGCAAATGCGTGCCGTTTGACAAAATAAGATGTAAAAGTGTATCCGGTTTATCATCGGTGTTTTTGTTGAGGAAGAAGAAAGCCTTCCAACGCATACGTTGAATTAGGGATTCTGTTTTTGCGATCAGTGCTTGAAGAAACGTATTTTTACTTGCCAGCGGGATGTTCTTGGTCGAATACTCGAAGTCCTTCACTTGGAAATTCATTCTTGACAGCGCTCAACTGAAGTACAGGAGCTAATAGACAAATTCTTGAGTAGAATGGATAACGTAGAGCGCTCAACTATAGAGGAGCATTGACTATAACTTCATGAGAGTTCAGACTTCAGGAGTAATCATCGTTTTATTGCGACAGCTCTGTTTCGTATGGTCCAAAATTTAAAACGATGATTACTCCTGAAGTCTGAACTCTCATGAAGTTATAGTCAATGCTCCTCTATAGTTGAGCGCTCTACGTTATCCATTCTACTCAAGAATTTGTTTATATATATATATATATATATATATATATATATATATATATATATATATATATATATATATATAGGCTGAATAAAAAGGTTTACACAAACGGTGAACTCTTCAGCAGAAGGATCCAAGGATACGACGCCACCACGTGAATTTGTAGATAAGTATAATAAAAATAACGATGGGGCGAACTTCTTACTGGTCCTGACTGGTTTTAACGTTTCGGCCTTCGGCCATCTAGCCTTCTAGGCTATAAAGATGAGAAAGTTGTGAGTAGACAATGTGTCAATTACAATTTGGTCAGAATCCAGGTATGAATCAAGAAGAAAACCTAAAATTGTTATACTTCTTGCAAGATGTGTATAGTATCACACTCAGGAGTAGGTCCCCTTGGGAAGAAAACTATTTTTTGTTTCCTTGGCATGGAATCTTTGATGTCTTTTATTGCACAAGGGCAGTATCATTCTCTGCACTTGAAACTTGCTTTATTCTTTTTTAACTCTCAAGCTCTTTTGGCAGGGAGAGAGACTGGTAAGAATGGACTTCTTATCTGTTTTAATAACCAAAACAAGGAGAATTATTTTCACTTACCATAAATTATTTTAAACCAATACCAAACTATCAGCTTGGGGATAGTCACTCGGTTAGTGGGGTCATGTGACATTTAAGCAGAGTGTGGTGGGTATCCATAAGAACCATGTGAGTACCAGCCACCTAGCACCCTCACACTGATAATATTAGTGGAAACAAAGGAATACATACAGCTATACCTATACTCACCTAAAGGGCAGGAGGGATTGGGGGAGGGGAGAGGCAAGCATGGAACAGGATACTGGTAATAACTAGTGGAAAGCAAGACAAAAGGCAACTATCCTGGAATAAACATGGGAGCTGTAAAACACCCTGCTAATTTACATAGCCAACCCACAAGGACCACTGAGCACTATTGTCTCAAGTTTAACCTTTGCCTTAATTGCCAGTACATTTAGCCACATAAAACAAACAACATTCCTTGTTGAAGTTCTAACAAAAAACCATTACGAATGTCGGAATTTTTTTACGAATGGCGGGCCATATTTCGTGCCAACTTACCAACGTACCACCCGGTGTTCTAAAAACATCTTAATATAATGAGCAAATCTTGAGCGGCGATCTTGCCAAAATATTGTTAGAAACGCGGCACAATTGTTAATGTCTAGTCCGGAACAAATAAAACGTTTCCATTTGTCCAGCTTCATCATGCGGTATTTTAAACCTTACACATTTTCTGGACCAGCCAGAGCACGTCGGTGTTAATGACAGAAATGGAAAGGTACGTAATCGTAATTGTCCTTAGTCTTTCAGTTGAATTATTATCAATAAAAGATTTGAATATATTGCTTACACATTCTTTGCTTGCATTTAGCGAGGAATCTAGTGTTCCGGTCATAGAAGTGTTATCATCGCCGGAGAAAGATTTCAACGATTCTGTGTGAGTACTGAACTTAGATTTGTGGAAGTAACATGCTGTTAATTAACAACAAACATTTCGGGGTTAGAATGATTCATGTTCGGTTTACGTTGTTGTCTGTTTTAAGCCATTTTCAACGGAGAGATCATTGTACTTATACATTGTAAAATACAACGTGGATTTAAGTTCGGGGAGGTATTCACATCATTTTAATTCACGAAGCAAGTGCCACCAAGTAATGCCTCAGATCTCGGGGATCTTGTTCAACACGAGGTGTTTGTGTGTGCTGGGGGTGGGGGGATTGATGATTGGGGTTGGAATACCAGCTTTGTATTGTTTAGTTGTTGCCCAAATGTACTGGTTAATAAGCAAGGGCGGACCCATGGGGAGGGTTGAAGGCGGTTGCAGCCCCACTTTGGGAAATTAAAAGATACCAAAAAGGCTTTATACAAATTTTATTGCTATAACTAGTATCCTCTCTTATCCCTGTAGGGACTGACTCCGACTAGCAACTACCCCCCCCCCCCCCCCCCCCCCGCCGTTTCTGAACTGTCTTCACCTTTATGTTCCTGATTACTGATAGCAGGGACGTTCGAGTACCAATTCCCCCCCCCCCCCCCCCCCCCCCGCCGTCGCCCTCTTTCCTTGCTTATCATCCTTGCTCAACCTGCGATCAGGCTTTTTTTCTTTTCGCAAAGCGGGAAAGGAAGGAGAAAAATTTATATGCCTGATACATTTATTTAGCGAGCTGCCAACCGCTCCCAATTTAACTACACTAAAATAAACTATTGCCAGTCCGTCTGTAAACAGTGATGTTGGTATGTACATTCCAACACCTTTGGAATTATTTGGTATATTATACTTTTACCGAAAACCTGTCGGAAAAACCGCTAGCACATCTTGTTTCGTGTTCTTGCTCTTTCTTTAGAGAGTTGTTGGTGAAAAGCTTTAGCTAAAGGAGAAGAAAAGTCGTCGTCACTCACTCTACTTTCCATGTTGTTTTGAAAGCTGACCTGACACCTAGCCGATCCGACATATGATAAACAACGAAAGTCTTGGAAAAAAAAAGAAACACTGCAAAGCTATTTTAGAAGTATTGTTCCTTATTTTAAAAACAAATTCCCTTTAAAAGTTTA
>JAJGOT010001187.1:0-52943 GCA_022457155.1 Cladopsammia gracilis | reverse complement strand
TCCGTCAAATTCGAGATCTTCATCCGCGAATAATTTATTAGCGATCATTCGACAAAGTTCATCAAAAGATGAAACACCGATCTTGAATTTGTCAAACCATTCCTCATCCATTGGGAGTGGAGAAAAATCTATCTGGGGAGAAGCTGATCTTTCCGCCTTTGGTTCTCCGAGATAGAATTTTTTCTTGTCCGATCTCCGGGTGATTGTTTTGTTTCCTTTTTTCAATGCATTGGTGATGGCGCAATTTGAGATGCCATATTCTTTTGCCGCAGAATTGATAGTGGTGAATGTTTTTGTTTTTTTCCCGTCGGAGATTGAAAAATGCATTGGTGCTGACTTCGACATTTTATTTGGAGAAAAAAAGGAAATAAAAAATTAAAATCACATTTTATCTGCATATTTGTCAATTTTCGCCAGTCATTTCTCCAATTTAGACAACTAGGATTTAGATGAAATGAAGCAGAAATTTTCCTGAATTTGAATTAAAAGCTGATTTTCAGCGAAAGATTTTTTATTCCCGGAGAGATATTTTAGTTCCGGAGAGATTTTTCATCCCAAAATCAGTTTTTGGAGAGATTTTTCATTCCAAAATCAGTTTTTGTGGGCGATTTTTCGTTCTGAAATCCATTTTGGAGAAAATTTTTCATCCCCGGAGAATTTTTCCATCCCCCCGGGATTATTTCATTTAAAATTTTGAAATAAATTTTCCTCAAAAATAATTTGGAGAAATACCAGAGAGAAATTTCATTCCAAAATCAGTTTCCGGAGAAATTTCAAATTCAGCAAAAAATTTTCCCGGAGTCAGTTCGGAAAACAAAATTCTTCCTGGAGTTGGATTCCGCAAATCAAATTCTGGGGATTTCAGAATTCAAAAAATTTTCCGGAGCAGAATCAAATTATTTTCCCCGGAGTGAATTTTCAAATTCAGATTTCAAAATTGCCCGGAGTGAATTTTCAAATTCAGATTTCAAAATTGTCCGGAGTGGATTTTCAAATTCAAAATTCAGATTCAGATTTCAAAATTCAAAAATTTTTTCCGGAGTGGATTTTCAAATTCAAATTCAAAATTCAAATTCAAAATTCAAATTCAAATTCAGATTTCAAAATTCAAAAATTTTTTCCGGAGTGGATTTTCAAATTCAAATTCAAAATTCAAATTCAGATTTCAAAATTCAAAAATTTTTTCCGGAGTGGATTTTCAAATTCAAATTCAAAATTCAAATTCAAATTCAGATTTCAAAATTCAAAAATTTTTTCCGGAGTGGATTTTCAAATTCAAATTCAGATTTCAAAATATTTTCCGGAGTGGATTTTCAAATTCAAATTCAGATTTCAAAATATTTTCCGGAGTGGATTTTCAAATTCAGATTTCAGATTTCAAAATCAGTTTCCGGAGTGGATTTTCAAATTCAGATTTCAAAATTTTTTCCCCGGAGTGGATTTTCAAATTCAGATTTCAAAATTTTTTCCCCGGAGTGAATTTGGGAAAATCAGAGAAAATCAAACCTGCCACACATGGAAAAAATCTCCAAAAATCAAAACTGACAAACGTGGAAAAATCTGAAAAAATCAAGAAAAAAAAGTTCTGCCCAAATTCACAAATATTTTTCCAGAATTGAATTCTGGAAAAGATTTTCTCCCTGATTTCAGCGAGATCAAACTTCATCATCCTCATTCTTGTCCTCAAACTCAACGAATTCCGAGGCAGCCTGCACTATTTCCTCCACCAAAACTTCGTCCACAATGCATGTGATCGCTTTCACATTTCCGCAGAAAAGATGTTTGATCGAAAAAACGACTTGCCCGCGGAGAGGACAGCCAATGAGTTCTTTTTGCTTCAAGATGGGTTTCTTTTTCCCATCCGCGCACAGCTCCCAAAATCTGCAGGAGAAATCCGTTGTGGGAATTTTGGAGGGATAGATTTTTGCGTAAATCTTTACCTGCTCGGATTTGTCAGTTTTCACGAGAATGAAATCTCCCTCCTGAAATCGAGCAAAAGACGGGGGAAATCTCTTTGATTGCCTGCTTCTTTTTCATCGCAGCAGAGTTGAAATGTTTTTCCAGATTGTTGAAGAAACTAATGAACTCGCTCGGAATAGTGATGCCCATAGAAAACGATTCACCCTCATGAAGGAAAATCTTGAATTTGGTTTGGAGTTTCACTTTGAACCGTGAGTCCATGTGGAGGCAGGGGAGAAGGCAGAAATTAATTTTTCCAGAAGATTTCTTACAGGGGTCTCCGAGAGAGCAGTCGGGGATAGATATTTTCGCGGGATTCATTTTTTGGGAGGAGATAAAAAAATGAATTAAATCGCGAAAATCCATTTTTCCATGAACTTGCGATCCTCTTCCGATCGGACTGGGAGAAAACCAGTGGCCATGTCAACCTTTTTTTGGAAGTTTCTTTCTGCGTCACACGCTTTTTCCCAAACGATTTCCTCTTTGATTTTTTCAGCCTCTTTCGGAGGAGTGGATTTGTTTTCACTTGACATTTTTTCTCCAATGAAGAAAAAATTCAAAACGCATTTTGCAAATCCACAAGGGCATCATCCATCGCAACCCGAGCCAGGTTATGATGTTTATAAAGCCCTTTTTTGGGGTGCGCGTGCATCGCCGTTTCCAATGCAGCTTTCTTTTTCATGAGATAGATGAATTCTTGCAATCTGGGAGAAACCCAAGTGACTTCGTGCGATTTTTCCCCTGAATCCAGAAAATGAGTTTTTTTCTTGCAGAGTTGATTGAAAAAAACTGTGCGTGATAACCCAAATCGTTCCCGAATTTCCTCTGCGGTGAAAAATTCTTCCCCATCAATCTGGATGAATGGTGTGTCTTCTTCCTCCCGAATCCAGAACACTTTTTGATCGGTTCTTCTGGTATATTTAGTGTTGCCCGATTTGAGAACTCGCAAAATCGTTTTGGAGGGAAGCCCCGTTTTTTCGCTGGCTTCTTTGAATGTGAAAAAAGTTTGCTTTTCTTTTCCTTCCCCTCCGGGGTTCGCTTCGCTCACTTCCTGAATTGAAAACTTCATTTTGAATGAAATTTTTTTTTATTCAAAATGCCAACCCTGAAAGAATTAAGAGATCATGCACGTTCGGAAGGAATGGTGGGATTCTCCCGGATGAAAAAAGCTGATCTGGAAAAAGAGCTGCAAAACCCACAGAGAAAAATCATCAAGAAAACATTTTTTCCTGCGGTGAAATCAACTATTCAAAAAATTCTTCCAGAAAGAGCCGCGGCAGTTGTTGAGTCATCCATTGATTCAATGAATTCCTGGTTTGGAAAGATAAAGAAAAGAGTTAATTGGAATCTGAAGGAAAGAGCTCGGGAAAAACTGTTGACGTTGAATGCGAAAATTGGAGAGATGTTGAAGAAACCTGAATTTGATATTGAAGAAAAACCAGGGTTGGGTGGATCGACTTTTGTTGTCCAGGGAAAAGAAGGATATTCCGCAGAAGGATTCTTGAAGAACGTGAAAGGAAATGTGATGGCAATTCTGAAGAAACATTTTGGTTTCAAAGTGAAAATGGTTTTGGTTTGCAGAATGATTTCTCATAATTTGGCAGAGGAAACATCCATTGAAAATGACGCCTTCTTTTCTTCCCCGGTTGAAGAAGTTTTTAAAGGAACTGACTTGGAACAATGGCTGAAAAAAATGAATGAATGGATGTTGGAAAACATGCGGAATTTCCAAAGAGGAAGAAGCAACTGGAGATTCTTGCGAGTTGAAAGATTAGAAATTCATCTGGATGAATAACTGTTGGAAAATTCATTCCACTTCCTGATTGACTTTGAGAAAAGCAAGGGAAAAGAAAGAGAATCATGTGATTCTTTTCAAACTGAAAAGCGGAGAAAATGAACATTTCGCTTTGGTGAATAATTTGAATCGTTTGTGGTTTGGAGAAGATTCTAAGAACAAAAACCAAAGGCATGTTTGTGATGGTTGCCTCAATTCATTCAACTCCAAAGAAACACTCGATGTTCATCAAGAATTTTGCACGGATGATGGAGTGAAAGCTGTTCTCCCTCCAGCAGAATCAACCATGAAATTCAAGAAAGTGGCATGCGCAACAACCGTTCCCTTTGTCATCTACGCTGATTTTGAGTCGATTTTGGAGAAAACAGAAAAGCAAATTGGGGAAAAAAACAAAGCAAATTCAGCATCATATTCCCTGCAGCTTTTGTTTTCTTCCTGTGAGTCGAGTTGGGGTTGATTTTTCCCCAGTTTTCTTTCGTGGAAAAGAAGGAGATGATGTTGGGAGAGAATTTCTGGAGAAATTAGTTAATCATGTGAAATGGATTCTGAATGATGTGCGAGGACCAATGCTGAGAAAAAATTGGAAGAGAATTCTTTGGAAGAAAGGAGAAAAGGAAGCATTTGAGAAAACTGCTATTTGTTGGTTTTGCAGGAAAAAGATTGAGGAAAAAAAAGTTGCTGATCATTGTCACCTGACTGGGGAATTTCGCGGAGCTGCTCATGAATATTGTAATTTGCAAGCGAAAGTGCCAGATTTCACTCCAGTCTTCATTCACAATTTGGATGGATATGATTCCCATCTTTTCATCAAAAACATGGGAAATGAATTTGGAGAGATTGATGCAATCCCAAACAATGATGAAAAATATGTTTCTTTCTCCCTGAAAATTGTTTGGGGAACATTTGAAGATGAAGACGGGAAAAAACATGATTTGAAACATGAAATTCGCTTTGTTGACTCCCTGAAATTTATGAATTCTTCTTTGGCAAATCTTGTTGGAAATTTGGGGAAAAATGATTTGCATTGCTTGAAAAGATTTTTCCCAGAGGATGTTGATTTGCTTTCCAGAAAAGGAGTTTTTCCCTATGAATTCATGGATTCATTTGAAAAATTTAATTGTGAACTTCCTGGGAAAGATGCTTTTTTCTCCCAGTTGTCGGGAGAAGAAATTTCAGATGAAGATGTCACTCACGCTAAAAATGTCTGGAAAAAATTTGAAATGTCAAATCTGGGAGAATATCACGATCTTTATCTCAAAACGGATGTTTTTCTCCTGGCAGATGTTGTGGAAAATTTCAGGAAAGTTTTATTGGAAAATTATCTATTAGACCCCGCATGGTTTTTGACTGCTCCCTCTTTCTTTTGGGATGCTATGTTGAAAATGACAGGAGTTGAGTTGGAATTGATTTGCGAAGGAGATATAGAAATGGTTCGTTTTTTTGAAAGGCAAATTCGTGGAGGAGTTTCCACAGTCTTTCACAGATTTTCTCGAGCAAACAACAAATTCATGGAAGATTTTGATCCTTCCCAACCATCAAAGTTCATCGTTTATCTCGATGCAAATTCTCTTTATCCAACTGCGATGGTGCAACCACTCCCTGTGGGAGGATTTGAATGGTTGAGTGAAGGAGCTTTGAAAAAATGGGAGAAGATTGTTGATGCGACAGGTCTTGGATGTGTCCTGGAAGTTGACTTGGAATATCCAGATGAATTGCATGATTTCCACAATGATTTTCCTTTGGCGCCGGAATTGCTGGAGGTAAATGGATTCTGTAAGTTGATTCCCAATCTCAAAGATAAAGAGAAAATGGTTTTGGATGGAAGGAGTTTGAAACTTTTTCTTTCCCTGGGAATGAAACTGAAAAAGATTTGGAGAGGAATTGGATTTCGAGAAGAAGCTTTCATGAAACCTTTCATTGAATGGAATACGAAACTGAGAACAGCCGCCAAAAATGATTTTGAGAAAGATCTTTTCAAACTGGCAAGCTGTGCTGTTTATGGGAAAACCATGGAAAATGTGCGGAACAGAATTAACATGAAACTGGTGAATGATAGGAAGAAAAAAGCAAAGTTGGTGAAAAAGATCAACTTCCAACACGCAACCAAATTTGGAGAAAAAGTGGCTGCTATTCACATGAAAAAAACAAAAGTTATTTTGAACAAACCAATTTTTGTTGGAGCAGCAATTCTCGATCTCTCCAAAATTTACATGTTCAAATTTCATTATGGTTATGTGAAAAAAAAGTGGGAGAAAGTCAAAGTTCTCTATTCTGACACAGATTCACTAATTTTGGAAATTGAAACGGATGATTTCTTCGCTGACACTGCTGGAGATGTTGAGAAATGGTTTGACACATCTGGATACCCGAAAGATCATTTCGCTGTGGAAAATGGCTTTCCTGTTGGGAAGAACAAGAAAATTTTAGGAATGTTTAAAGATGAAGCAGGAGGCAAAATCATTCGTGAATTTGTTGGGTTGAGACCAAAATCTTATTCCATCAAGATAGATGAGGGAAAAGGAATCAAGAAAGCAAAGGGAACAAAATAAGTGGTGAAAAATAAGATTTCACATGAAGATTTTATGCGCGTTCTTCATGGGGAAAAATTTCCTCCAATGAAAAATGTTTCTCTCCGGTCACATCTACATGAGATTTTCACTGAACAAATTTGGAAAATGGCTTTGAGTGCTGATGATGACAAGAGAGTTGTAATGGATGATGGAGTGAACACTTTGGCTATTGGTCATTGGAGATTGAGATGAAATTCATTTCTTTGGAAATGAATTTTTCAGTGAGATTTTTGAGAGAGTTGCCATCGCCAGATTTTGTCGAGTGCAACTGACTCGGCTGGGAAGGTTTTTATCTGGTGAATTTTTAACTGATTTAAACCAAAATGATATGTTTTTTTCTGGTGAATATGAGGGGAAAAAAATAGTAGATAGGAAACAAGGATTCTGGCACACTTTCAAATACGTAGCATGTTAACACAAGTCAAAATTTATCTTATTTTATGTTAAAATTCAACAAAAAATAATTTGATTCTCGTTCCCCAATTTGTGCTCGTTCGCGAACGTAAAATATTTTCAAACAAATTCCTCGTCACTTTGAGCATAATTGTCAAGTTTGTGTTCAATTGTTCAAATCATTCAATACCTGACTTTTGTTAAATTTAACATAAATCATGTTAATTGACTTTTTGTTATTTACGTTGGCGAACGAG
Source organism: Cladopsammia gracilis (assembly GCA_022457155.1). NCBI lineage: Eukaryota > Metazoa > Cnidaria > Anthozoa > Scleractinia > Dendrophylliidae > Cladopsammia > Cladopsammia gracilis. The sequence continues at coordinate 45,969 of JAJGOT010001187.1, read as the reverse complement.
CAGAAAATCGATCATCTCATCCAATTTTGATTATTGGTTAAATTGAACGTCAACTGACGTCAATTTCTGTTTTGTGTTAACATGCTACGTATTTGAAAGTGTGCCAGAATCCTTGTTTCCTATCTACTGATCACTCCACCTGAATTTATTTATCTGGATCTGAAATGGCGGGGAACTGCCGAATCAACTCCAGAAGGAGATGCAAATCTGATCATATATGGCGTGGCAGGTTCTCAACCTGATGTTGAAAGCAGCGTTTATGATTCCCCTTTCGTTTTTGAGGAAGGGAAGATGGTCATGGAGACTGACTTGGATTTGAATGGGAAAAAGTTGTTGAATTTCACCCCTCCCCGTTCAAAATCCCTAATTATTGGGGAATATTATTTCATCAAAGACCCTAAGAAAATTTTTTTCTCATATAATCTTGCCTCGCCATATTGTTTTGGGGTAGACTTCACAATCAAAAAGATATGTTTGCAAGTCAAATCGACTGATCCCCAAAAAACATACACTCCTTCAAACACAGTTGTGCAAGTGTCAGAAGGGGATAACACCGCACAAGTTGCTGGTCTAGCGAGTGAGGCTGTAAACACTAATATATCTTATCATTTCAATTTCTTTGTGCCTAAAGGGCGGAATTTACATATTAGCCTGAAACGGAGAAGTAGCATTGTAGCAGCAAGCGTTGCAATGTTGATTGAAATATGATCTTCTCCCAAAAAAATGAAAGCGAGTCGAAAACAAAGCATTTTCGGTTTCAATCACATTGACCAGAAAATGGGGGAAGAAAAACTGGAAGAGATCAAGCAACTCTTCCGATTTTACCACAAAAGATTCTGGTGCCTGAAACGAGCCCATCGCCATTTCAAACGCATGAATCTTTTGGTGAACATGGCATCGTCAGCGCTGGTTGCAACTGGAGCAATCGCAGGAGCAGCAACAATGAATCCCATCATTTTGGGAGTGATTTCAGGTGCAGGATTGGTCGTCAAAACAGTGAATGAAATGAAAAACTGGCAAAGCAAAATCGACATGGCAAAGTTTGCTTTCACAACTTATGAGAAAACATTGACTGATTTACGTTTTGCCTTGAGGAGTGGAAAATTCGAAAGAAGTGAATTTCTCCCTGCAATGGAGGCGGTGGATGGAATTGTGATTGATTTGGGGTTGGATTTGGAGAAATTTGAAAGAAAATATGAGTTGAAATTCGATTGAATCACTTGTTTTTAACGAAAGTGACTCGTCGCAATTCCTCCTTTCGGAACGCAGTTGGTTTCGCCTTGAAAGTCCATTGCCCTTTGGAGAGATTGCGTTGAACTTCATCCACAGAGGGAAATTTAAAATAGTTATTACACGTGAAAAACTCGACATAACTCAATATATCTTGGTAGATGAACCACTCACCCGTATACATATTACAGAAAACAATCTTATCGTCTTCTCCTGCTTCAATCTCCTCAGATTCATTCCCAGGAGTGAAACCAGGAAATGCCGCCACAAGTCGCTGCCAAATCGCTTCCATATCAACGCCTAGTTCCTCCGGAGTTGGTTGTGGCAGCGCTTCCCCTGGTTTTCGGAGTGGGCGAACTTGTTTGGGAGGAAGAGGTGATGGAGTTGGCTTTGACACTTGTTTCACTTGGAATTTCCGTCCATCACTTCTTCGGGTAAAACTGTTTCTCCCACTTTTCAACGCAGAGGCGATTGTTCTGGAATCAATTCCCAATTCCTTTGTGGCCGCGGCAACACTGGGATAAACCATGTCGGAGAAATCGGAAGTGATGCGGACTGCGATGGCATGATTTTGTTTTGGAGTTGGTTTTGCATCTTCTGCCCAAGGATTTGTCATAGGGCTTTTATCGAAAGTTCTGAAGAGGTAGAATTTCCGTCCATCTTTCGCAACAGCACGCTCGTCCCAATCACAAAATCGATTGAAGGCAGCATGAATCGCCTGACGAGTCACTCCAATCCACTTTGCCATCTCAGACATGTTTTCAAATGTTTGCAAAAGTGGCCCTCTGGGAGACTCTCGAACTTCATATCTACCCAGAGTTTGTTCCACAACTTGAGCGTCTCGGCCTTGGAAAGTGAAAACAATTCGCCCTTCCTTAATTGCTTTGTTGAGAGCTTGGGGAGATAACTTCATGAATCTCGCGAGAGCTGCCTGTGATGGAAATCTTTCACTGAGCCTTTCTTTGGAGAAAGCATCTATCAAAACCCACATTTTGATAGGTGGCAAAAAAAAAATCAGAATTGAATGAGTTTTTGGTGAAAAATCTGGAAGTGAAATTTCAGTTCATTTCCAGTGAAAATAGGTTTTTGAATTTTTTTTCTTCTCTTCTCTGAATTTTTCTTCTCTTCTCCTAGTTCTATATTTATTTTTAATTTAGTGGTTGACAATATAAACTGTCGACAGCTTACAACGTTTATGTTGTTATAGAAACGCTGATTTTTTAGGGAAAGTTTGTGTTTTTCCCCTCACTTTTTGATTTTGTTAAGTGTTTTGACTATCTGAATTTTTAATAGGGAGAAAAAAAACTCCTCAAAATCTGGCGCTGGAGATGAAATCTTTTTTAATTTTCTGGAAATGAAATTTTCTTTTTTAATTTTTAATTTTTTTTAATTTTTCTGGAAATGAAATTTCTCCAGAATTTCTGGAAATGAAATCTTCTCCAGAATTTTCTTTTTTTTAATTTTTCTGGAAATGAAATTTCTCCAGAATTTTCTTTTTTTTAATTTTTCTGGAAATGAAATTTCTCCAGAATTTTCTTTTTTTTAATTTTTCTGGAAATGAAATTTTCTTTTTTTAATTTTTCTGGAAATGAAATCTTCTCCAGAATTTTCTTTTTTTTTAATTTTTTCCTAGAAATGAAATCTTCTTTTTTTAATTTTTCTGGAAATGAAATTTCTCCAGAATTTTCTTTTTTTTTAATTTTTCTGGAAATGAAATTTCTCCAGAATTTTCTTTTTTTTTAATTTTTGTGGAAATGAAATTTCTCCAGAATTTTTCACTCTCAAACTCCCTCATTTTGGATGAGTTTTTTTCTCCCTATTAAAAATTGAGATAGTTAAAACACTTAATAAAATCAAAAAGTGAGGGGAAAAACACAAACTTACCCTAAAAATCAGCGTTGCTAACACCACATAAGCGTTGTAAGCTGTCGACAGTTTATATTGTCAACCACTAAATTAAAAATAAATATAGAACTAGGAGAAGAGAAGAAAAGTTCAGTCGATGAAAAATTAAAAATCTACCTTCCGCTGAATTCCGCTGAATTTCAATTTAACATCAAAGATGTTAAATTAAGCGTCATCTTCATCCCTGTCCTCATACTCATCAAAAGCTGAGGCAGTTTGAACCATTTCCTCCACTAAAACCTCATCCACAATGGATGTGATGGATTTGACGTTTCCGCAGAAAAGGTGCTTGATTGAGAAAACTACTTGCCCGCGAAGTGGAATTCCAATGAGTTCTTTCTGTTTCAGAATAGGTTTTTTCTTCCCATTAACTAACTCCCAAAAACGGCAAGAGAAATCCGTCTTGGGGAGTTTGGAGGGATAAATCTTTGCATAAATCTTCTCCTGCTCAGATTTATCCACTTTTAAGAGAGCGAAATCTCCCTCACGGAATTTGGCACAAGATGGAGCAAGCTTTTTCACTTCATCCTGTTTTTCCATTGCAGCTGAATTGAGATGTGTTTCCAATTCATGGAAAAAGGGGATGTTTTCTTCGGGGAGGTTGATTCCCAAAGAGGAAGAATTTCTTTCATGAGCAAATACTTTGAATTTTGTTTGAAGTTTCAGTTGAAGTCGTTGGTCATTGTGGGAACATGGGAGCAGGCAATAGGTGATCTTTCCAGCTGATCGCTTCACGGGATCTTGGAGAGTGATATCGGGAATGGAAATTTTTTCGGGATTCATTTTCTTGGGTGAGATAAAAAAATGATTTAAAACGCAAAAATCCATTTATCCATGAACTTGCGATCCTCTTCCGTTTTAACTGGGAGAAATCCAGTTGCCATATCCACAGCTTTTTGAAAGTTTCTTTCATTTTCAACCCCTTTCATCCATGCGATGTCTTCATCCGTCAAACCACATGCTTCTTTGAATTTGGGATGAATCCAAGTTGCATGATTTTTCATTTCCTTGAGTGGGATTCCTGTTTCTTCAATGGAAAAGAAATCTTTGTCTCCGATTGTGAAAAGTTTTTCTTTGACAATCATTTTATCCATTTTCTCTCCAATGGAGAAAAAATTCAAAACGTGGCTTGAAAATCTTCAGCGCATTTGTTCATATCAGCATTAATGTTGGTGTAAACTTTGGGCATTCCTTTTCTTGCTCCAGAACGCATAAATTTTTCATCCACAGCCTTCTCTCTCATGAGGTTGATAAAATGCTCCAATCTGGGAGATGCCCAAGTGACTTTGTGAGATTTCTCAGTCGAATCCAGAAAATGAGTTTTTGAAAAAAACTGTGCGCGACAACCCAAATCGTTCCTGAATTTCCTCTGCGGTGAAAAAATCTTCTCCATCAATCTGGATGAATGGTGATTCTTCTTCCTCCTGAATCCAAAAAACCTTTTGATCGGCTCTTCTGAAATACTTGATGTTGCCCGATTTGAGAACTCGTAAAATCGTTTTAGATGGGAGCCCAGTTTGTTCACTGGCTTCTTTGAATGTGAAAAAGATTTGCTTTTCTTTTCCTTCCTCTTGGATTGAAAACTTCATTTTAAATAGGGAAAAAAGATTTTTTCTCCATTTAAAATGAATTCGCGAGAATTGAAAAATTGAGCTCGTGAAGAAGGAATTGTTGGATATTCCCGAATGTCCAAGGCTGAATTGATGGAACTTTGGGAAGAATCGCAACCCGAGAGACCGAGAAAAAAAGGGAATGTCAAAGCAGCTCGTTCGAAAATTCGGAAAAGACGAAAAGTCAACCCCCTGGATATCGAAAATCCTAAAATTGATGTTCCTATTTTAGTTCCGGAAAGAAGAGATTTTCCTTCCAGAAGAATTCCTTCAGTCATTGAACAAAATGTGGAAACCGTTTCTGATTGGTTGAATTGGTTGGAAAGTACAGATGATATTGATGTTCGGAGGAGATCGAATCCCGAGGTTGAAAAATTGAAGAAGCAGGTTGCTGAATTATGGAAGGAAGAATTTGTTGTGGAAAAAAGAGAATCCGCTTTGAGAGGTTTTGCGAGATCATTTGGCATTCCCAGCAGACCAGGTTTTTCTCCCAGAGAATTCTTGAAGACTGTGAGCCGGAAAGTCATTGATTTGTTTGAGAAGAACAGGAGAACCAAAACAAAGATGATTCTTTCCTGTCGAATGAGTCGCACGGATTTGACAACTGGGGACGTGATTGAGAAGATGGCTGATTTCCATTCCCGAATGGAAGTGAATTTGGAAGGAACAGACCGGAAAGAGCTCTTCCATCGCATCGAATTCTTGAAAACCTTGCGAATTTTCAAAGGAGAGGATCAAATTGGAGATTTGAGGAAGTAACAGATCTGACAATTCTTTTCACCGAGCACCGACCATTAGGCGGAGGTTCTTTTCTGAAACTCCCTCCCACATTGAAGAACAAGAAAGCTGTGGTGAACTTGAAGAATGAGGATGAAATGTGTTTCAAATGGAGTGTGACAAGAGCTTGTTTCCCAGTAGAGAAAAATGTAGAAAGAATTTCAAGAGAATTGAGAAAACACGCAGAAACACTTAATTGGAGTGGTTTGTCTTTTCCAACTCCCCTGAGTGACATTTCAAAATTGGAACGGAGGAATTTGGGAATTGCTGTGAATGTTTTTGGGTTTGAAGGCGGATGTGTTTCCCCCCTGAGGATTTCTGAAGTGAAAGGAAAAATGATTGACCTGTTGTGGTTGAAGAAAGACGAGCAAACTCACTTCTGCTGGATCCGCAGTCTCAGTCGTCTTTTGTCGGATCAAGTGTCAAAACACAATGGTGCAGTTGTTTTCTGCATGAGATGCTTGAACCACTTTCCCAATGAAGAAAGATTGGAGAAACATGTGGCATCTTGTTCCCAATTTGAAGCTGTGAAAATTGTTATGCCGGAAGAGGGGAGTGTGGTAAAATTCAAAAACTTCAACAGGAAAATGATTTTTCCATTTGTGATCCATGCCGATTTTGAAGCGAGGCAACTCCCCGTTGCATCTGCAGGGCCAAATTCAAAGGAAAGTTTCACAGAGAAATTCCAGAAGCACATTCCCTGTTCTTTCGCTTTCCATCTCGTTTCCCCGTTTGTGAAGCGAGATCCAGTTTTGTTTCGAGCAGAAAATGATTCAGTTGATGTTGGGGAAAGATTCGTGGAAGATTTGGTGCAGTTTGTGAAAGAAATTCAGGAAGAAGTGAAATTCCCGAAGCGGATGAAATTTGGAAAGAAAGAGAGAAAGTTGTTTGATGCTGCAACTGCTTGTTGGATCTGTGAAAAAGAATGGCAATTGGGGGAAAAGAAAGTCAGGGATCACTGCCACTTTTCCGGAGAATTCCGAGGAACAGCTCATGAGAGTTGCAATCTGAATTTCAGGTAACCCAAATTCACCCCAGTGTTTTTCCACAACCTGACTGGCTATGACGCTCATCTTTTCGTGAAAAATCTGGGAAAAATTGAAAGAGATATCACTTGCATCCCCACAAACGAAGAAAAATATATCTCCTTCTCCAAGAAAATTCTGTTGAGAACAAGATTGAATGACGAAGGGAAAGTTGTGAAAATTTGGCATGAAATTCGATTTCTGGATTCAGCCCGATTCATGGCAGCTCCCTTGGGAAACCTGGTGAAGAATTTGACGGATGAAGACTTCCTGGAAACTCGGAAAATCTTCGGAGAAAAATGGGAGTTGATGAAACGGAAAGGAGTCTTTCCCTATGAATGGCTGGATTCCACAGAAAAATTTCAGGAGAAAAAACTGCCTGACAAGAAAGATTTCTTCTCCAAACTGAACGATGAGGGCGTCTCCGATGAAAACTTTCAATTCGCTGAGAAAGTTTGGAAAGAAATGGAGATTAACAACATGGGAGATTTCCACGATGCATATCTGAAATCAGATGTGACTTTGCTGGCGGATGTTTTCCAAGAGTTCAGAAAAGTTTGCCGGAAACATTATGACGTCGATCCTGCTTGGTTTTACACTTCTCCCGGTCTGGCTTGGGGTGCCGCTTTGAAGGAAAGCAAAGTTGAATTGGAACTGCTGACTGACCCAGACCAGCTTCTGTTCTTCGAGAGAGGAATTCGTGGAGGTGTTTCAACAATTATGCACAGGAGAGCCAGGGCCAACAACAAATTCATGGGAGATGATTTCAATCCTGAGAAACCTTCAACCTTCATTCCCTACTGGGATGCAAACTCCCTCTATGCTTGGGCAATGATAAATCCTCTCCCTGTGGGTGAGTTTGAGTGGATGAACGAAGAACAATTGCAAAACTGGGAAAATGAAAGCTGCGTGCTGGAAGTGGATGTGGAAATCCCAGATGAATTGCATGATTTATTCAATGATTTACCACCCCTCCCAGAGAGAAAGATGATTGGAAAAGTGGAAAAGCTCATTCCCAATCTTGAGGACAAGGAAAAGATGGTTGTGCATCGGAAAATCTTGAAGCAAGCTCTGGATCTTGGGTGCCGCTTGACGAAAATTTGGAGGGGAGTGAAATTCAGAGAAGAAAGATGGTTGGCATCTTTCATTCAAAAGAACATTGCGTTGAGGCAAGCATCCCGAAACGCTTTCGAGAAAGATTTCTTCAAACTGATGAACAACGCTGTCTTCGGGAAAACAATGGAAAACATTCGAAACAGAATTAACTTTCATTTGGTGTCGTCGCAGAGGAAACTGATGAAACTCTCTTCCCGATCCAGCTTTGAGCATTTCACAATCTTTGATGAAAACTTGGTTGGAGTTTATATGCGGCGAACTAAGATGCTCTTCAACAAACCTGTTTTTGTGGGGCAAGCAATTTTGGACATTTCAAAGACTTTGATCTATGACTTCCACTATGAGTTCGTGAAGAAAAAATGGAAAAAAGCGCAGTTGTGTTTCACTGACACTGACTCCCTGCTCTATGAGATTGAAACAGAAAATTTGTTTGCGGATATCGCAGAAGATGTTGATGCAAAATTTGACACTTCTGAATTTTCTGAAACGCATCCGTGCGTTGTGGATGGAACTTTGGAGAGAAAAAACAAGAAAGTTTTGGGACTGATGAAAGATGAAGCTTGCGGTGGAATCATTGAAGAATTTGTGTTATTGAAACCAAAATTATATTCCATCAAAATGCATGGAGGTGGGGGAACGAAAAAATGTAAAGGAGTAAAAAATAAAGTTGTGAAAAAGCGAATCTCGCATAAAGACTTTGTTGCCTGTCTGGAAAGTCAGAAACCGGCAATGCGGCAAATGGAATGCATCCGCAGTTTGAAGCATGAACTCTTTTCCCAAACTGTGAACAAGACTGCGTTGAGTGCAAATGATGACAAACGATTTGTGTGCGAAGATGGAGTGGCCACTCTCGCTTGGGGGCATTGGCGGTTGAGAGGAGAAAAAAGTTCTGCTAAATTTTAGTAGAAGATAATAGAGAGAACTGGCTCAATTCTGTTTCACGCTGTTTGGAAGCGTTTCTCATTGTGCTCCTTTCCCCAGATGATCAGAAACCTGTTTCTCACCAAAACGAACGTTTTTCTCCACACCCGTCATTCAACGTAATGAGAAACGCTTCCAAACAGCGTGAAACAGAATTGAGCCAGTTCTCTCTATTATCTTCTACTTATTTGTTGTTAAACCATTTCACTGATTAAAAAAGCACTTCAACCTCAAGTAGTATATAGGGAGGGAGTCAAATACTCGTTTCGCCTCTTAACCCCTCGGAGAAGGCTTTATCCACCCTCACGAAGCCCTCCCGAGGACCGACGTACGGAGGTCCGAGGGAGGGCTTCGTGAGGGTGGATAAAGCCTTCTCCGAGGGGTTAAGAGGCGAAACGGTATTTGACTCCCTCCCCATATACTACTATCCCGGCTTGGCGCTTGCCCCGAAGACGCAGGGGTGGCAAAGTTACGAGGACAGTTACGGAACAAGTGGCCGAAGTACTAGCACTGAAAAACAGAAAGAAGAGAATATATAAACTTTGTGTGTAAAAAAAATAAACGATCCAGTGCTGGTAACACGCCAAGAGAGAGAATATACATCCAACACTCGCAATTGCGGACTTTCAACCTGAAAGTCGGTGGTTCGAGCCTGGTCTCTGCCGTCGTGTTGTTTCCATATACACGAAACTTTACTCCACACTGTCTCTCTCCACCCAGGTGTATAAATGGGTACCGGCGACAAAATGCTGGGGGTAACCCTGCGATGGACTAGCATCCCATCCAGGGGGGAGTAGCAATATTCCTAGTTGCTTCATGCTACGGAAACCGGGTTAAGCTCCGGCCGTGTGGGCCATCGTGGCCCGAATGCGACTTTACCTTACCTTTACTTGCTTAATTAAATACTTCTATACAGAACATCCAGGAGACTACATAGCATAACTAACATAGAAACACCCGTGAAAACCCCAACACCTGTCGGATTCCGAAACGCACAGAATACAAATATATGTTAAACTTCGTATCGCACATATTGTGCTATTGATTTGACGAATTGTGAAGGGGGAGGGGGGTATTATCAAACAAGGCATTAACAGTTGGTGATTTGCATATGCTGGGTTGCTACACGAAGATTTCATCGGAATGTACCCCTTGGAAAGGACAACTGCAGATCAAGTAGTGGCATTACTGAAGGATGCTTTACTGCGAATGAATCTAAACATCCAACATGCCCGTGGTCAGTGCTATGATGGTGCCGCGGCAGCAGCAATGGCAGGTAAGAAAACTGGTGTTGCTACGCAAATCAAAACTATCAACGGTAAATGCTTGTACACACACTGTTATGGGCATGCCTTAAACCTCGCTGTCGCTGACGCCATCAAATGAGTGAAATGTATCAGTGATTCACTTGACACGGTCCGAGAAATTGGGAAACTGGTTAAAAAGTCACCACAACGAAATACAAAGTTAGACAACATCAGAGCCGAAACAAAGAACGAATCACGAAGTGTGTATGCATTTTGCCCAACAAGATGGACTGTACGTGGGGAAGCTTTAGCCTCGGTGATTAATAATAATTCCGAACTCATGGAAATGTATCAAAAGATACGCAGAAGCACCCAACGAATCTGTTCCCCACTTTATCTGTTCCCCAGCGGAATTCTTGCTGGCTGGCAAAATATTCTGGTATATATTTCTTTAACTTAACATTTTTGCGCTGGCTGACTTGAGAAAGGAGTCGCAAGAACAAACTGTGCTGACTAAGTTGGGTAGATCGATAATAGACTGATTATGTATGGATTTTGTCAGGAGACGTTTGATGTTGGTCACTTTGGGGTTTAAAAGGGTTCAGCTTCGTAGTAACAAATTTAAGCAGTACTTAGAGACACCCGAACAGGTTTATGCTCGAGACGGCAGTACATGTACAAAACAATAAACGAAAAAGCTTCAAACAGTTTGCCATTAATGTTTCCAAGTCCCTTTTGGTAACTTATTATTATTGCTTTTTTATTTATTCATTTTTTTAAATTGCTGGCTGGGAAACAGACATTTTTTTTACCCATCTGGCTGAGAATTTCCCTATGTGTTATGCTGGGAAAAAGGAGATATATTTTTTCCAGCAACGTAGAAGAACACTCGGAAATGCTTTTATATCATTTATTTTAATTTATTTGAGTAAAATAATGCATTTTACCAAAGATTGTTCGTTGGGTGCCCCTGGATACGGAAATGGAAGCGAGAATTTCAGGTGTTCAAAGTATGATGACAACTTTTTGTTTTTACTTTGGCTGTTCTTTTGGGGGAGCGACTTTTTAGTTGAAACAAACTGACAATCTGAGTCGCGCTTTGCAGGTTTCATCCACTTCAGCAACTCAAGGGAACAGACATGCCCAGGATGTGATGAAAACTTCATCGAAAGATAGAAGTGATACTTCATTTGATCTGTTTTGGGCTCAAATTTGGCAGCTCAAAACCACTGAAGTTCAGGACATTGAAGACCCGAAGCTACCCAGGAAGCGCAAAGCTCCATTGAAGAGCAGAATACACATTACTTTCCCCAAACCCCCAAAGATCATTACAAACAAATCTATTTTGCTGCGATAGATAATACAACTCAATGCGTCTCTTCGCGCTTTAACCAAGCGGATTTCAAGATCTACGAGAACGTCCAGGAGCTCCTTTTGAAGTCTTTTGCTGGTGAAGTATGGGATGACGAGTTTACGCAAGTTGTCAACACGTATGGTGAAGATTTGGATCCTTTCAAGTTAGAAGGGCAGCTAGTACTCTTACCCACAACTGCAGAGTCTATGGGATTTAACACGTCTCATTTCGATGTTAATGATGTTGTCACCTTCTTCCAATCTCTCGATGGCTCCCGCAAATTACTTTTAAGTGAAGTTTCCACGCTGGGAAGGTTGCTTCTGGTGATGCCGGCAACAAATTCTATCAGTGAAAGATCATTTTCTGCTTTGGAGCGAGTCAAAACTTATTTACGATCAACAACCGGTGATTCCAGACTTAACCATTTGATGCTACTTCATGTGCACAAGGACAGGACAGACTCTATCAGCCTCATAGACACTGCTAACCAGTTTGTGAGAGACAAGAATAATAGAGAACAGGTCTTTGGAGAATTTACGGCCAATGATATTGCAGGAAAGTTGTCCTTGGTCTCGAGGTCCGTCCAAACAGTTGAAGTGGCTATTCTAATTATGAAGCTGCGGTGGGAGGTAAGGGGGAGGGGGTGAGGAGAGGGGGTGTCTGGTTGGGACCCCTGCACCACTCGCCCGGGCCCCCGCCCTTCCTCCCCCCCCCCCCCCCCCATCCCCACTATTTTATGGCTTGCTACGGGCCTGCGTCCGGCAGAGGCATCGAGACGGAAAAATAAACGAACCAGTGCTGGTAACACGTCGAGAGAAAGAGTATACATCCAATACTTGCTTAAATACGTCTATTCAGAACACCCAGGAGACTACATAGCATAACTAACATAGAAACACCCGTGAAAACCCCAAACACATATGTCGGATTCCGAAGCGCACAGAATACAAATATATGCTAAACTTCGTATCGCATATATTGTGCTATTCATTTGACGAATTGTGAAGGGGGTAAACTTTTCAAATTGTAATTGCAGTGGGGGGGGGGGGTATAACTTTTGTTGTGGGGGTACAATTTTCATACGCCAGATTTTTTAGACCCCCCCCCCCCCTCTCAGGGCGTAATTAACGATCGGTCCCTAACTTGCTGGTTTCATTTTAATCTCGCGAGGATCAACACATGTACACGGAGAGGTCAGTTATTGCTGCCCGTACAGGGCAGCCATCTTAATTACTTGGGCGTAGCGACCAAGTATTAAAATGCAGTTTGGTCAGACACAAATGTGCAGTATTGCGCAACTCTGGGAATGGCGGGATTGTCCAAACCTTCACCGCGGTTTAATACACGTCCGAGGCGTTTTTCGTTTTATTTGGTGGGATTCATTTAGTATCAAGTGGAAACGTGGGCAAGAATATATAAAATAATTAGTTTATGTAAGTATCTTTTCATCTTTCCGGCTCAAAATAACGAGCTTCTTTTCGATCGTTGAAAACTGATCAAAGCGCTTCGTGCCTGAGCAAAATTGTGTTGGCAAATGGCGCGCCGACAGTTCTGCGGTTCATAGTTTTCAAACGCTTAGAACTTTTTTAGTAAACTTTCAAAACGTTTGGTGAGTTGACAGTGTATTGTTAATATATGAAACTTTTAATAAACAGTAAAAATTGAAGTACTTTGGTTAACTTTTGCAAATTTCTCTCGTTTGACCGCGGTGGGGTACACCTGTTGTTTGTTGATGCGAGGCGAACGTCACAAAGTGCGAGTTGTGTTTCTCTGTTGCATCTAACAGTTTCATATTCAATATGCGTAAGGAAATTACTCAAGAAGACACTGCGAAAGTATTTGACACTCGCGATTTAATTCTACGATACCTTCATGACGGAAACCCGCTAAAACAAGATAATTTAGACGAATACATACAAAGCGCTTATTTAATAAGAAGTGAACAGTGGACAGCGAAGGAAGAAATATAAGCGTAGTAGGAATCCCAATTACATTATTTTTTTCGGTTGTTTGCCATTCATTAATTTTTATTTCGTTAAGTTGAAGGAACACAACAGCCAACTGAAACTTTGGGTGCAAAAATTCACTGCCGAGAGAAGATGTAAACAATGCACGCGGTGTCTTGCGAGACGTTTCTTGCCAGTTTTGCTTCCGTCAGTGAATGTTTCTCGGGTGAAAATAACCTTAAAGCGATCACTTTTTCATTTAAATTTCTTTTCTGTGTTTCGGATACAGAGGAATAAAAACTGGATATATTTTCGTGTGTCTGATTTCGAAATGTTTTATGAAACAGCTGCGTTATGCGTTACTGGAAAGGTTTCAAATTACTTTCACATTATGCAAATTGCAACATTTTTACCTCAACTGAAAAAATATATTTCAAAGGGCTAAATTTGTTTCTCTCGTCCTAAATTATCACTTCTGTCGTTAACTTTGATTAAATTTATAAGTTTCATTCAAACTTTATTATAATAACGGCGGGAATACTTCCAGCAAAACTTCCAATTGGAATAGTTGATTTGACCTCGGGTCCGGACCAGGCAATTACATCATGGCTTCGAACATTTGCATTCACTTCAAAAGTGTCGGAAACACAGACCAGCTAGTTAAAAGATTTACCTAAAACCAATAACAACCCGATCGGGAAACTCTGACATACGGCCTTTTTTTCAACGGTAAGTACAAAGTAGGCATCGATTTGTATTTTTCAGTATGTACTCGTCTTTTGACACAGTGGACACGCTACTTTAATAATTTGCGTGCGATCTCGCACGTGTGTAATCTTGTTTTAGACGGTTAACGCGCTTCTTTGTTAGACTGCTCACACTATCCGAATACTCCCTATCATCAAACCGTGAAATAACGTGCATGCAGATTCCCAAGACAATTATCAGTCCAATATGCCTAATACAACGACGCCCAAGTATACGCTCCCACCGCGTCTTGTTCTGTTATGATATTCGACCTTGCAATTTCCTAATGGAAAGCTGGAAAGGTAGGCATTCTCGTCCCCAGAGCCGCTTGACCCTCTTAACCGCTGGAGCCTGAGTACGAGGGTCAAGGGGCTCTGGGGACGCAGGATTTGATTGGCTAGTCTGAAAACAATAAAATCTAAAACGGAAGTAAAAAATAAAGATTAGGTCACACTACCGGGAAATCGAGTTAGTGATCATTTTCTGCAGAATTCAGTCGAAAAATCGCTTTGTAGCTTGCATTTATATTGGATTGGGACGCTTATACTTGGGAATCACTATTTTGATTTTTTAACGACAAAGACTGTGCGTTTTTAAATGCTATAGTTTGTTAATTTAATAGAGCAAGAAGTTCGATCGAGGATTCCTTTGGCTGGACGAAAAAACAACATGGCCAACAAAACTTCACCGACCCAGTAGGGATTATCAATTTCAGCCAGTGTCCGGAGAAACTATTTTGTGGATCAGAACATATTAATGAAGCGCCTTATTTGATAAAGCAGCAGTTCACGACGAGCAAGAAGCAGCTGGATCGATGGTCTGGTTTACTAAAACTGTGGCAATGTGCATTTATAAATTTCAAAGGTACTCAATTATTTCCGTCAAAATCCATATTTCGTGGTAAAGTTTGCCACCCTTCTTGAATTCCAGTATATTACGTGTAGCTGTTCATTTTTGGGTATTATATCTGGTTTCACCATTTCATTACATTCCTGTATAAACGACGGGAACGACTGTGTACTGCACTGCATTTTATCAGATATGAAAATATATTTTTGAGATAATATTCCTTAACCATCATTGATGGATTGTCTTGCGACCCTTTAATTCCACTGTAGACACTGTATTATTACCAAAGTTTAAATAAACGTTATGGTGGTTTACTTCATTTTTCTAATTAATTTGTTTTGTTTTTATAACAAAGTGTATCCATACATATATTGCAATTTATTAATGTTTATTTTTTTATGGAAAATATAATTTGGACAGTTATCATATTAAGTGGTTTCACACTAGGGCTTCGAAGTATATCCTAAGTGCTCTTAAAACCAAGTTTGAATGTGAAAGAATGTAATGCACATACTTGAACCCTACATTGTAACCAAAGGAAATCCATTGCAAGTTAGTACTCTTTCCTCAGTTTTCTTGGCTTTCACTCAGTCCACATCAATCCCAGTAACTAAATGCCTGTAACAGGCTAACAGAATGCTGATCAGTACATGTGGTAAAGTAATCCCTCAACTTGCTTTCTGCTATAGAAACTGTGTGGGCCATGTATGTATCTGTGTTTTGAGTGCATCTGCACTCATCTTGTTTATCTAAATCATCCTAATCCCTCTCTGAGCTGATGTGAGACAAGCTAAAGCCAAGAGTAAAGAGTGATAGGATATGACATTCAGTGGCTGTGAAATTTATCACTGGTTGATTCACCTGCAAGCTTCTTTGACTTTTGGGCTACTTGTAGATCTCCCTTGACCTTTGCAATAACAGTGCAAATGCTCTGCCCATGCTGAGCAAAACAGTCATGTAGATGATAAGAGTGATTTTATTAAATAGTTGCATAGAAAGCCACAACACATATTTCAACATTTCACACGACATTATTTCTCTTTATTTTTCTTCTCTGTTCAGTCTTGGATTAATTCAAAATGTCAGTCTAGTCAAGCTTGTTTAAAAGGGAAATATTGTACTTGTAAGTTTGAAATGTCCAAAAGATTTCATTAGTGAAGTCAAAGATTTGTGAATTCAAATACCATTCAGATTGATATTTGGCTGTAAATAACATCTAATAAATAACATATCATGGTCAGCCCTTGCACACAAAATTATATATCTCGGTCATGAGTATCTCAGTGCCCATTAAATTTTAACTAAACTCCATTGAAATCCACCTTTACATTTCAAATAGATTCCTGGAATAGCCCAGAAATTTCAAAATGTGGTCTTAAATTGTTATCCATACCTTAAAAATCTCGGCAACGGCCAGACTAGCCATTAATTGATGATACGTTTAAATGTCAGCTGAAGTAAGTTTGTTTATTAAAGCATAAGCAAAATCCTCCACTGAGCTATCTGATCACGAATCACGACGATTGTTACCATATCCACGACTCGCAAACTGCCGAAAGTTTGACGATAACATCTAACTACTCCTCGCGAAAAGATAAACCTCCAACTTCTGAAATGAGACAGCCAGAATCCTGCCTTTTCTTCTACGGTGTTCTTCATGCATATTGAAGACACGTACGCCATTTTGAAAAAACTCTGAGCCTGCGCAGAACAACCGGAAGTCCTAGATTCTAGGACTTCTGCATCGTCTGTCCCCAGAGCCACTTGACTCTCGTACTCAGGCTCCGGCGGTTAAGAGAGACATGCGGCTCTGGGGACGAGAATGGAAAGGTAGGCTGGTTTGTTAGCAGTTTCCAGTCCCCTCCGCGTGAATGTAATTCGTAGTCCGTCTGCGTGAATGTAAGCACGATGTTGTGCTAGATTACCGAGTAATGGAAAAAAAGTCCTTTAAGAAGATTTTTATGCCTTCAAAGAGGTGGTCAGAGAGCTGGGAGCGATTGCAGAATACCTGGCCTACTTACAACGGCATAAATCTACTGCTACCAAAGTGGTTGACTGTGAATTTAGGCAAGTACTAGAATGAACTGCTACCGCAGTCCGCGCGCGGTCCCGAAGTGGTTGGCTGTGACTTTAGGCAAGTACTAAAATGAACTGCTACCGCGGACCGCGGTCCCGAAGTGGCTCACTGCGAGTTTAGGCAAGTACTAAATTGAACTTCTACCGCGTTTCGCGGTCCCGAAGTGTTTGACTGTGAATTCAGGCAAGTACTAAAATGAACTGCTACCGCGGTCCGTGGTCCCGAAGTGTTTGACTGTGAATGTAGGTTCGTTGAGAATGTATGTTTTTAAAACGATGAATGCTCACCGTTTTATATTTTTCGCTTGACACGCTTAAAGAACGAGAAATACACACAATGCTTTTGTTTCGTTGTGGAGGTCAGTTACAGTTGTTATGTAAATAATGGACTGCAGACCGCGGTAGCAGTCTTGATTTATGTCGCTGAAAATGGGCCGGGTATTCTGCAATTGGACAATTTCCTCGATGAGATAACTTATAATGTGTTTTGTTTTTGAGAGTAATCTAATAGATATTTGAATAAAACTTAATAAACTGACAGAATTTGCTGTCCTTTTTCCTGTGTTTGTATTGCAAAATCCAAAATGTCTGCGTAATTTTTCATATTTTGACTTTCAAGTTAGTTTTTCAGCCTTTTTTTCAGGCTATTTTTCATACGCAACTGATATTCGAAAATCGTTCACACTAATTATTCTAGACTGGAGAGATGTTGTTTTTTCAAGTTTCTGTCCGCTCTTATTCTTGTGCGCATTGCCAGGTTTATTATCGTTCCTCAATTCGCGTTGATTTGTTTAAAAACTGAGAAATCGCGCAGGAGTGAATGGGTTAATTAAGGCTTCCAAATGTGGCAGCACTTCACTTCCAAGAACCACTAGTAATAATGAATAATCATTTGAATCTCTTTCTGTTCGTGGCTCTAAAACAATTCCTTATGATTAATAGACAAATTCGGCTAACGCATTGTTGTACCCAATTCAAACCTTCTGGGAATAAGATTCTTTGTTCACAAAATTTCCATATAATTTCCATGTCAATGCTTCATTGATATGGAAATATGACGAACAAAGAGTTCTAATCCCAAGAGGTTTGAATTGGGCACAACAATGCGTTAGCCGAATTTGTCTATGGTAATGTGTTCTTGATTTCACGGAATGTAGGGAAATTTCCCGGACTCGATTGCTTTCAGTTTCACTAGTTCTGCAAAACTAAGAACAGGAAGTCAAAGAACAGTAACTTGCTTGAGGAGACAGACGCCATTTGGTAAGTCTAACACTACAGTAGTTATTTCAGGCTGAGTTTAAGTTTTTTAATCTGTTATCTATGTTATCAGACTAGTGGTTTTGTTATCTTGATATTGTAATCTGTAGCTTTGATCTTCGGGCTTCGATCATTAAATTGCAGAAAGAAATTAAAACCATCATGTTCCTTTCATAATCTCTTTCCTCTATACATGTAAGACTTTATGTTGAATCTTTAGTTCTAATAATTCTGTTATGTTATTACTTGTTTCTATTCCATGACATTTGTATTATGTAAGACCATCAATCCTATTCAATTAAGGTTTAATTGTTTGTGTTTGTCCTGTATATGCAGGGAAAGTCCTTGAGTTTACTTTCTGTTGCTGGTTTCAGTTTGATCGCGCAAGGATCGGAACACAGGTGAATTTGAAAACTCATTTGATTCACTTTTATGTTTTTTACTTCTTTCGGGGGCCAGACATTCTGCGAGCCAGCGAGTCATGCGAGCCATAGTTGCTAGCTGTGCATATGATATGAACAAAGAAATTCTGGTCAAACTGTGTTTTATTCACTCAAACTCCTCCAATTCATGGGCAGAATCTGATCAAAAATATACCACGCATGATTGCAATGATCATATTTCACAACAACGGTGACATTTCGATAGCGTTTATACATGTACATGTACCTCCAAGGGAAACGGAAATTGGTTCAAAAAATCGGGTGTTCGAAAAATCGAAGGCGGTATTGACTGAAATCAAATCCAAGGAAAATGAGTTTTGGTTCGAATAATCGGGAGTTTCGTAGCCTGCGAGCAAGCTCTCGGGCTCGGGGAGGGAAAGGAGTGAGAGCTTCATCTTCTGCTCCCTCAAACCCGAAACCCCAAGCCCGAGAGCTTGCTCGCAGGGTTCCTTCTGCATGTACCGGAGCACATATTACATAAAACAAAAGGAACAAAGAACGACAATGATACAAATGCAAAACAAGACCAAAAATTCAATACCTCACAAACAATAGAAGACAATGAGTATTCGAAAAATCGGGATTCCACCGTAGTATAAAAGAGACAGGCCAAACACGACTCCCACAAGCGCAAAATGCATAAAAAAACCTCTATAAGGGACCGTTCATTAATTATGGGTCAGGGGGGGCTGGAGGAAAATTAGGGGGGGGGGCCTCGAAAAATAATTGCATCAAGAAGGGGGGGGCTCCCAAAGATGTTTCGTCTGATGAGGGGGGCCTTGAAAAAAATAAACTTGTTTTTAAATCATCTTTTATTTCATCAGATTATTCGTATTGAAAAATAAACATTTTAGAATACCTTGTGACTCATACTTAGCTCATCAAAAATGTGAACTATGAAATCAGACTTTATATGACAGGTGGCACAAGATAGTGATCTGTCAATGTAACCGACAATTGCTCAGATGATTTTGCGAATTAGAAATACAAGCCTCTATTTTTTCATGAATGATCTCTTGGTTGCTTTTTTAAACAGGGCAATGCTTAACATGCGTTATGTTTGTAATGGGGCTAAATGCAATTTAGGCGAGGTTAAACTCGAGACAATCCTGGCCATCGGTCTCTCCCATGGGCGCGGGGTGGCCCCGCGGTTCTTTGCTGGTTTCGTCATAGTTTCACAGCTCTCCCGCGAAGGTCAAGCATTCCGCTCACGTTGCCGTGCTGTAAACGTGCTCGTTTGGTTTTCGCACCCGGCCCTTCCCTCCCTTTAGGTAAGTATTGGTAAGTGCGATTTACTCGCTTTCCACTGATTCCTATCAGTGTGACGGTGCCTTTGGTGGTGGCCGCTCACAGGGTTGTCATGGTTATCTCCTGCGCGTGCGGGCGAGCCCCCAGCCACCAAGCCTTCAGGCACCATCCCTACACTCATCTATTGTTGATGAGTTTAATTAGGAAATTATGCTAAACCTTATATTAAACAAACTTGGATGCAGATATCTTGAACATGAGAAGAAATGTGCTTGTTAAAAACTGAACTATAAGGTGTTGCACAGTATTGCTTGTCCAATAAGAAGAATAAAATCTGACATGGCATTAACTGCATTGGTTTATATATCATAATTCGCAAAGCTTAAGTACATCACTGCGAATATGTAAAAATAAAAAGCAAAACAAGATAAATAAAAATGAAAAATAAACAAACACATTGGCAGTCACAACACAAGTGGTGTAGCACAACACCTAACATACCAGGTAGTAAGTACAAGCTGTTAGCTACCCATTGCATTTAGTCTCACAAGGGCTTAGAACAATCTTTGCAATCACTTTCACTACCTCCTGAGTCACTGCAAGTGCTACCAAATTATCTTCATAACTCTCCTTACTACTGTCACGGGGAACAGCAACATCCTTAAGGCTATTACTTTCTCCAACAACCTTTTCATCCTCAGATTTTTTTGTTTGGAAAATATCAAATAGGGATTTCTGCCCCTTGAGGAAGTTTTTTTTTTAGCTTTTTTTCGTATTTTGCAGAGGCCTTTGTTTGTACCTTTCTTACTTCCAGTACTCATAGAATGCTAAGAATGCACTCTCTTGCATCTTCATGGAAATAGTAATCAGTCTCTAATAAGTACTTCAGGGGTTCAAGAATGATTGTTTTGTGGGAGTCAGGGTCTTTGTACTTAATGCTGTACGTTCTGCCTTTATTACTTCAGATCAGTTGGATTGGGAACTGAAAACCTATCTTCAGCTTCACTCCCAGTTAACAAACTTGCTAATATTTGACTATTTCTCACCAGAGTTTCAGCTTGTTTTCTCTTCTTGGATTAACGCTTATTTTCCTTTATTCTCCTCTTTCTACGTCTTTTTTCTGCATTCTCAGATGCTGCAGGATAGCACCGCTTTATTAGTTGGCTGTGGACATGGCTTCTCTGTTTTCTTGTCAATATCCTTTAGTATCTGAAGCTGCTTCTCATAAAAGGAAAGTTCATTGCTCTTGTGCACTGGAATCAGCTGGTGATCTGTGTGATACAGCTTTGAAGATTTCTCTCTTAATTCTGACATCTTCTCCTTAATGTCTTTCACAAATTTCCACAAATATGCCTTTGTGTTTTCTGGTGAACTGTACATGGAATTCTTAAAAGAAGGATGCAAGGAGAACAACAGCTAACAACGGAGATCAATGCAGCTGGTGTAACGATAGTAACGATAATGGATGAAAACGTCCAACAACGGCCAGGGTTCCTGAACCAATGCCTGACAGGGAGAATCCAGGTCATTACAAAGATGTATTTGACATCTCCAACAAGAGAGACACTGGGGAACCACGACCTGTTGACGAATTTGCTCCTCGTGCAAACGTGCAAAGCGGTTTATGGCGAATACAATCTCAGTCAACGACAAGAAACTGAAATAGAAGAGTTTTCGATACAGTATGCTGTTGAAGAAGAACATGTTACAGCCTATTCAAAGGGGACAGACCTTAAATAAATGTGGCTACTAAATATATCTGATTTTCGTAACTGTTTATCAGTGGGATGCCCAAAATGTGTTCAACACATGTTGTTCATCAGTAGGATGTCCAAAATACGTTCAACACATGGAAGAGCAGAAAGCATGTGCACCGATTCGAGCAAGAGAGAAACAACAAAAAAGAATGCAAAAAAGCAAAAATCTTTCGTCGATTATGACTGGAAGGAACTCCAAAAGAGTGGTAAACTGCACTCCCTGACAAAACCGGAACTGCAGCACTATCTAAAGCACTACAAACTTCCCTGCAATGGAAGAAAAGATGACTGGGTGCAGAGGATCTCAAGCCCGGCTTTTTCTGTTAAGCGAAGTTGTTGACCAAGCAGGCGTGGTAACATCCTCTGCAATATCAGGCTCCAGTACAAACTATGGCAAGAATGTAACTGGTAATTATCATGTTGATAACTCAAGTGAAGACAGTGACAGTGATGAAGGACATGTTAGCAGTTCTGAAGATGAGGTCCTAGCTGCTGGGAGGAATTTATAATGATCCCAGAAACAGTCACAATGCGGTCTGGTAGAGTGGCTGGTAGGTCAACTGTTATTCTTCACTAATAAAAGGTACCTTCGGTTTTATTCTTGGTTACGATTGTCAGAAAGGTAAATGGGGGGAGGGGGGGGGGCTCTGAAATATATCTGAAGAAACTTGGGGTGGTCTTGAAAAAATAATTACAGTGCATAGGGGGGCAGGGAAATTTTTTTTGATATTGCTTAATTTTCCTCCAGCCCACCCCTAGCTATAATTAATGAACGGTCCCTAATAGCGTAGCACTTGCCAGGCCTAAGGCCTGGCTGCGCAGCTCCATACTCATAGAACCTACGCCGTGATTTTTCATGGTCATGGCTAGCGGAATGTTTCGCGGGCGCGCGTCCGCCCGCCGGCCGCCGGCCGCCCGCCGTTTTGGAACAACATCCGGGATCTTGAAAGCAAGGCTTTGTTTTTCGCGCGGCCACACAGCCGTGAGCTCGGTAAACACTTTAGTTGTTTTCTTGTGCCTAGCGGAGAATTAAACTCGTTATTTTCCTGCATTTTTTCGCGGTTTGCTACTCAAGACAGGGATACTAATTAAGGTATACTCAGAAGCCGCTTTAGTGGAAAAAGACGAGCTTTCAGGGATAAAATTTTGCTTCGAGGAACTTCATGTATTACATTTTTATTAATGCGGGAGATGATTTCAGAACCAGAAGCGGAGATTTGAATTTCCAAGCAAGCGAGGAACTTAAAGGTAAAACAGATTACAGTTTTCGATGAGAATTTATGTTGATATCAATCTGTGAGTGACTTGTTGTTAGTGTTATTGTTAGTTTTGGCGAATTGATTTTAAAACGTGCTTATCTCTTGAATTTCATCGAAGAAAGCTTGAACTCGATGAGCTATAATTACATGGTACGCGTTTTGCTTTTAAACGTAAACTAATGGAGATTTGAATAAATTTTTTCGAAAGAAGATTGTGTTGTCCATTTTTATGTGTTTGTTCATTCATTAGATAGATTGAAAAGCGATTTTATGTAAACAAAACAAGACTTGATTTTATAGTACAGTTCTATCTTCACTCGCATCGCCTTATGCAAATATGTTTGTGTATTTTTGCAATTTTTGATTTTCAAATCAGTTTCTCGGGCAATTTTTGACAAACATAAACTGTATTTTATTCGGAAACTAGTGGTACTAGTTATTCTAGACAGAGAAAAGTTGTTTTTGTGAACTTTTGTACGGTCTATAAAAATGTACTGTGCAGACGGTCGCGTAATACTGTTTTTTGAGAATTGCTAAAATTGAAAATAGCCCGTTCGTCAATCTTAATTCTTGTGCTTCCAACCTTTCACCTTAGTTAAGTTTCACCTTAGTTAAGCTTGTTCAAAGTGCGACGCTGTTAGGCTTGGGCTATCTATATATATTAGCTTTCCCAAGTAGGTCTACGAGATATCTATTCCCTTAGATAACCAATAGGATGTGACATGTCACAATTAGTATGTGTTTTGCATGCTGGATAGTATTGCGTGACCCTTTGATGAGGAACTATACGATTTTCTCTCTTTCATGCTGTCCATAGCCATTTATAGAATTATTTTATTTCTTTAAGCCTTCGTTATGTTAGCTCTCCTGGTATTTGTTAGGGTTTCTTTGGCTAATTCGTTTTACAAGATAAATAGTAATTGGATAAAGTTTAATAATTTATGTTATTGCTTTGAAAATGCTAGGATCATTCCATCTCTTAGCTCGTGATTTAATAGTGTCTAAAGACTTTGCGGTGTGCAAAAAATGCCGTGCCGTTCCATTTCATCGGCTTTTAACCGCGAGCGCATGAGTGGACGTTTCACATTGTTTTCATGATGCTTTACATGATTTTTTTAACATGATTTTTAACCCGTGAATACGCGCATGCGTAATGAATGGGTTATCGGTAACGAAGACAGATATGCAAATGAGCACTCAAACATAAATCAATTTCTCAAAACACAAATCAATTTTCCAAAACAAAAATCAATTTCCCAACACACAAATCAATTTCCCAAAACAAAAATCAATTTCCCAAAACACAAATCAATTTCCCAAAACAAAAATCAATTTCTCAAAACACAAATCAATTTCCCAAACCAAAAAAATCAATTTCCTAAGACTGGGCACTACGTAATATTAATAATATTTTTATTCGAGAGAGACTGGAACCGTGTGATAAAACTCTTTCCCAGGTTCTTTCGTGCCCAACATGGTGATTGTTTATATAGCCCATGTGCTTTTTTTTGCTTCGGTATGTTTTGCGGTATAGTTGTGGCAGTTTGAATTGATAAAGGAAAGTTTTGTACAAAATGTGGAAATCCATCGGGCCAGAACTCTGATGCAGAATTCTGTACGCTTGTATGATTGATAGTGATAACCGAGCAGGAAGCAGCACTAAAGCCGCGGGGGGGGGGGGGGGGGGGGGTACTCCCATATATGAGCTACATATGAGCTATGTCAATCATTGCAAGTTCTAGCTGTCATGTATGCAAATTTTTACTTTTTGATTTGCACGTGGCGATTTAAGCTAACATCTAAACAGCGATTCTAGCGAAGGTCAAAACAATAAACAACAAAAAGCGAACGGATTTGCACCATTTTAAACTACTTTGGAGTTGTTCTAATTTTTAAACTACTTTGCAATTGTTAACAGAGTTCAGCAAACACTGTCTATCGAAGCGAGTTTGGTCGCCTTGCGCGAACGGCCTTAAGATCGCCGGAGTTGACGAGACAACAAAAGTCCTCTTCGATCGATACAGACAGTTTACTTTATGTATAAAGACCGAAATGCTATGAACGATCTCTTTTAAAATATAACAGAATTCAGCAAACAACGTCAGGTCCATGCGATACTTTTTCTGATCGCCATGGTGTTCAATTCGCTCGCGTATTTACAGCTGTAGCTCTATTGTGGACGTTACGATAGGGTATTAAAATCACTCGAGAAGGTTTAGCCATGGAAAATGTTGTTTAAAGCTTCTCGCGCGACGCGATTCGCATAGCACGCGACAGGAATCGCGTAGCGCGCAAATCGCGTAGCGCGTGACGCGAATCGCGTAGCGCGCGACGACGGGCACTTACTTTTGGGAGGTACTGTATATAAGTATGTGCCGCTGTGAAGGGTATGGTTTTCAGACAGTTTACACGGTGGGGCCAGACCACCCCCTCAATGTTGCATCAGAGGCGCCCGGCAAATAATGGGTAAAATCCAAGATGGCAACTGCTCGGGTTTCTTAACAAGAAAATCCAAGATGGCCGCCAAGCTGAAGTTCTCCGAGTTGCTTTGATCAGCCATAATCTGGGTAAAATCTGACTGCTTGGACCAAGTTAATAAGTAAATGCAGATGGAATCAGGCATAAAACCAGCTTTTTTAGAGAACTTAAAAGTGCAGCAGAAATTTTAGAAGATACATATGCCGATCGATCCAGATTTGCAAATGTTCAACGCATATTATATATTACAGATTACCGGTATAAGAAGAAGAAAAAAAAACCTTCATGTACTGAGGCCAGTTCACTGTGGGAAGAAGAAAATATTGGCTAGCCTGACAAACCGGTACATGGTCCATGGGCATGGTTTTTAAAACAAAGGAACTGGTGCTTTTTGCCAGCTTGTTGTGATATTAACAGGGCACACACTTTGATAATCAGCCTGGTCAAAGCATCTGTCATTGAAACCACCCAATAAAAAATTAAAAGCACAAAAGTCTGCTCATAACAGATGTGAACCATGGTTTTGGTTTTGAACGTACTGTTGTGAAAAAAAGAGAAATGAGTGATTCCAACATTCCCAAGAGGGAATAATAGTTATTATTGTGAATGTCCTACTGGAGACCAACAGCAGTCAGATATACCTTTGAACACTGGGATTTTATTTTACAATATCCATAACATAAAACATATGTTCCGATATTAAGACATTGATAGTTTAACAAATCAAATAATTAAATAGTTTATCAACTCAAATAATGCTTTATGCAGGTAATACTTTCCCCGCAGCAACACTTTCATTTATCCACTTCATTAAGTCACTGCCACAAATAGAACATTTGCTGTCTATATGATTCAATAGATCAGTCCAGAGTTTCAGTCATAATCTCTCGTCGAACAGTTCAAACGATTTAGTTCTATTGAATGATATACTGATGCATACAACCAGCCTCCGTAGCAGGCGTCAGAAAGAGGGGAACTGGGGAGAGATGAAAAGGACGCCTGTAATAAAGAACCCCCTTTGTTCATTTCTGTGGATGTTAGCAGCCGCAAAATTCCGATTGGCTAATTCGTACTGGACAGTAAATTCCCACGTGAAGTCATCGCAGCCATGTGTAAGAGCACGTGCTAGTTTCTGATTGGTGAACGTATTGACAGTTGACATAATTTGATTACCTGGAAATCGGTAGGCGTAATGTGAATAGCCCGGTTCTAATAGCAGACGTTCCTTCCCTTCTCCCCTCTCTGTTTATGCCTGCCACACAATATAATATTTCTTTACTCAGCCTGTAGGAAATATCGACCTTGCCTCGCAGAAACATACATTGTAATCTTGCTGAAATGGAAAATCCTGCTGTTCCAAACTCCATTTTGCAATTTTATAATGAATTGGAAGCTGCGATTGGAATTTTGAAAGGAAAATACTTGAATCAATCGAAGGAAAGAGAGGCACAACAACTTGTTGGCACTCAAAGTATGGTTATTAATGCTCTTAAGAAGATAATTCATTCCAAGGTTTGACATAGACTTCAACCAATACCTAACATGGCAACACCTTGGAGGGGTGAGTTTACTTGGGACATTCCCCAGTACTGTAGGTGTTTAATGTGATTGCCCAATGTGTTGATCATTGCCAAAGTGAGGATGGATAATTATTGTCAAATGATGTAAATAGCCTGCGTGGCAGGCGTCAACAGGGAGGAGGGAGGGGGCGCGAAAAAGGAAGGGGAGAAGGGAAGGAATGTCTGCTATACATGTAAGAACCAGGCTATTCGCATTACACCTACCGATTTCCAGGTAATCAAATTATGTCTACTGTCAATATGTTCACCAATCAGAAACTGGTGCGTGCTCTTACGCATGGCTGACTTCACGTGGAAATTTACAATGTTTACTGCCGTAAATACCACCTACAACCATCTTCAGAAATATGAAAAATCCGCGCAGAATACTGTTTTTATCATTTCAGTGTCAGTTTGATCGATTTCAGGTAGCCTGCGTGCTCACCGGAAATGTTGCGTGACTCTTTCCACGGGTGTCCCATTTCATGGAAAGAGCGTCTTGAAAAGGGATTAGGTCGGTCCAGTTTAGTTATCGTACTTGGTTCTTTTTCGCACTTTCATAATCATGCACAGGCAAGGCCGGGTCTATGAATGGAATTCTTACTGCAATATTCGCTGAGATACAGGTATTAATTTCTTAGCGGCCACCCCCTGTTAAGTGGCCAGTTATCAAAGTCCCGAATTTATTGTCAGTATAATACTGTAAATATAACCCCTATTAAGTGACCGCGGCCACCTTTTGGCGGTCCTGCATGAGGGTTTTCCTATTGTTTTTATCCCTATATTAAGCGGCCACCAAAAATGTAATTTGCGCAGCTGGCATCGTTTTGAATAACCTGATGACAGATGAGAATCTGAAATAGAAGGTGACGAATCTTCGCGTGATTTTGTTGTCTAGTAGTGTACTATATTTTGTTTTCTTCCATAAACTTATGGAGATTTGAATAAAAATTTTCGAAAGAAGGTTGTGTTGTCCACTTTTATGTGTTTGTTCATTCATTACATAGGTTGAAAAGCGATTTTATGTAAACAAAACAAAACAAGACTTGGATTTTATAGTTGTAAACTTCACTCGCGTGGTCTTATGCAAATATGTTTGTGTATTTTTTGCAATTTTGATTTCCAAATCAGTTTCTCGGACAATTTTTATAAGCAGCAGGTGTATTTTATTTGGAAATTAGTCGTACTAATTTTTCTAGACGGAGAAAAAGTTGTTTTTGCGAACTATTGTACGGTCTAAATGTACTGTGCAAACGGTCGCGGAAGTCTGTTTTTGAGAATTGCTAAAATTAAAAGATAGCCCGGTCGTCAATTTTATTCTTGTGCTTCCGACCTTTCACCTCAGTTAAGTTTATCATCGGCTTTCTGTTCAAAGAGCGACGCTGGTAGGCTCAGGCTATCTATATATTTAGGTTATACGATGGCTACACAGCCGTCAGTTCGGTAAACACTTTAAAAGTTGGATCGACAGGGATACTAATTAAGGGATACTCAGAAGCCGCTTTCAGTGGAAAAAGAAGAGCTTTCAGGGATGAAATCTTGCTTCGAGGAACCCTCATACGTTTTTATCAATGCAGGAGCAATGCGGGGAGATGTCTTGTTTTTACTACGGATTTCGGATTTCAGAACCGAAGAAGCAGAGTTTTAACGAATTTCCAAGCAGTCCAGTGACTTGAAGGTAAAATAAATCACATTTTTCGACGGGAATTTATGTTGATATCAATTTTTGATTGACTTTTCCTTTGTGTTCTCTTAAATTTTGGAGTCATGTTTATGAAACGTGCTCAAATTAAGTCGTGTTTATGGTTATCTTGAATTTCATCGAGGAGATTTGAATAACATTTTTCGAAAGAAGATTGTGTTGTCCATTTTTATGTGTTTGTTCATTCATTACATAGATTGAAAAGCGATTTTATGTAAACAAACAAGACTTAGATTTTCTGTCTTCACTCGCGTCGCCGTATGCAAATCTGTTTGTGTATCTTTGCAATTTTGATTTCCAAATCAGTTTCTCGGGCAATTTTTGACAAACAAAAACTGTATTTTATTCGGAAAGTAGTCGTACTAGCTAGTTATTCTAGACAGAGAAAAGTTGTTTTTGTGAACTTTTCTACGGTCTAAATGTACGGTGCAGACTGTCGGGTAATACTGTTTTTTTTTGAGAATTGCTAAAGTTGAAAAGTAGCCCGGTCGTCAATCTTAATTGTTGTGCTTCCGACCTTTCACCTTAGTTACGTTTCACCTTTAATAGTTAAGCTTGTTCCTTTTCTCCGGCTCATTTTGATTTTTACCGTAATTTGAGAGTAAAGGCTAACTTCGCGTTCAGCCATACACGATTTTCGCGTTCGAAGAACGCAATCCTAATTTCGTGTAAATTCTGGGATCTTTTAGGCCCTATTCTGTTCGAAATTATAAATTTAGTTTGGAAAATAATTCTCTCGGTGATTCAATGCAAGGAAGCGTGACTAGATAACTTTACAAGAAAGATGATGAGAAAAACCTCAAAAATTGTTGCCCGGCCATTTCGCTACTCAATGTTCATTACAAAATTTGTTCAAAAGCTCTTACAAACAGAGTTTCAAAAGTGTTACCCTTGATTATTTCAAGAAGATCAAACTTGTTCCGTCCCAGGTAGGACGATTTTTTAGAATTTATTTCTCTTGCGTGACACTCTAGATTATATAAATATTACCAATGAAACTGGTATCTTGCTGAATATTGATCAAGAGAAAGCCTTTGACAGGGTAGAAAAAAACATTGGTAAACTTTTTACCAATGTTTTAAGTCGTTCTGGATTTTGCCGTAATATCCAGCGGTGGATTTCTACATTATACTGTCAAGCAAATATGAAAATTATAGCGGAGCTCTCGCCGGGCCGAAGGCCCGGCTGCGCAGCTCCATACTCATAGAACCAGAGAACCATAGAACCCATGGCCATCATTTTTCATGGTCATGGCTAGCGGAATGTTTCGCGGGCGCGTTGTGTGTCCGCCGCTGTCGTCCGCTGTCGTCCGCCGTCACTTAGGGCTATTAACTCGCGGGCGCGTAGACCGTCGCAAAACATGCGCGTATGACGCCACACCGGGATCTTTGCAATTTTCACGTCACCTGGGAAAACATTGATGTGTTTTAGCGGAGAAAACCGTTTAAATTAAAGTCGTTATTCTCCTGAATTTTTTCGCGGTTTGCTACTCAAGACAGGGATACTAATTATGGGATACTCAGAAGCCGCTATAGTGGAAATAGAAGAGCTTTCAGAGATAAAATCTTGCTTCGAGGATGGGAGCAATGCGGGAAGATGTTTGTCACTTCGGGTTTCAGAACTGAAGAAGCGGAGATTTAAACAATTTCCAAGCAGTGGATGGACTTTAAGGTAAAACAAAATACATTTTTCGATGGGAATTTATGTTGATATCAATCTGTGATTGACTTTTTTGTGTTCTCGCTAGTTTTCGGGAGAATTGATTATAACACTCGCTCAATTAAATTCAGTTGTTTTGATTTCTTTCACCGGAGACATCTCGGCCTCTTAATGGTTCGCGTTTTGCTTTTAAACACAAACTTATGGAGATTTGAATTAATTTTTTCGAAAGAAGATTGTGTTGTCCATTTTTATGTGTTTGTTCATTCATTACATAGGTTGAAAAGCGATTTTATGTAAACAAAACAAAACAAGACTTGGATACTTCACACGCGTGGTCTTATGCAAATATGTTTGTGTATTTTTTGCAATTTTGATTTCCAAATCAGTTTCTCGGACAATTTTTATAAGCAGCAGGTGTATTTTATTTGGAAATTAGTCGTACTAATTATTCTAGACGGAGAAAAAGTTGTTTTTGTGAACTTTTGTACGGTCTAAATGTACTGTGCAAACGGTCGCGTAAGTCTGTTTTTGAGAATTTCTAAAATTAAAAGATAGGCCCGGTCGTCAATTTTATTCTTGTGCTTCTGACCTTTCACCTCAGTTAAGTTTATCATCGGCTTTCTGTTCAAAGAGCGACGCTGTTAGGCTCAGGCTATCTATATATATTAGTTAATGGTTTTTTGACTAAAGAAATTTCACTCGAGTGAGGTGTGAGGCAGGGAGATTCCCGGTCTCCACTTTTGTACATTTTATGCACAGAAGTTTTGGCTACCAGTATAAGAAAGGATGATACTATTGAAGGTATTCTCCTTCCAGAAGCCTGAGGAAAGTGTTTTAAAATTCGCCAATATGCGGATGACTCCATATGTTTTGTAAACGACATTTTTTCTTTAGACAAATTGTTTACCTTACTTCACAAATACAAGACAGGTACAGGGACTAAATTAAATGTGGCAAAGAGTACAGAAGTCATGAAGTTAGGAGCTTGGTGTCCACGTCCAGACACTCCTTATGGCCTGACGTGGGTGTCTGGTTTAGCAATGGTACTGCAAATGTGGAACCTGAGATTAGTCTGATAACTGGTTACCACGCCTTTCCAAGCTAGATTAAAAAAGGGTGTGGGGTGTTTTCACTCCCACCGTGTCGGCACTACTCAATACTAGGTTTTTAGTTAATGTTAAGACTATTTTCTTTTACTTAATGGACTTCTGCTGAAGATGAGAATGACATGCGAGCACGCTTTTTCATTAAGACCATACTTTATGGTATATGGGTTTTTCGAAATAAAGCAACTTTTCACAATGGCACTGAGAACTCTCCGGCCACTGTAAGGGACATAAGGAATGACATCACAACACAGTTGCAAATTGACCCGGGGGGGGGGTACTTTGCAAATTTTTGGGCGGGGGTGTGCCGCTGGGACTCTGAGACCCTTAACCTATACTAGACCATTTTAGCTGCATTTTGCAACCCTATTCTAGACTAAACACCGAAAAATCCTACCCTATCCTAGACCTTTTCTAGACTCACTATTTTGCAGAAACTCATTCACTATCACAGTCTAAGATACCAGGGGTCAGTAAAAATGTCGTACAGCACACCTTACCGATTATTAAATGCCATTTGCTAGTATATAGCGTCTAGAGTAAATTCTTCATGCAACTGATCAGTTTTGCGAAAAATGATACCCTATTCTAGACCAAAAATCTCTGATTACTATACCCTATCCCAGACTAAACTGCCTGAAAACCATACCCTTAATTCATACCTTACAGATAGAACACAAAAAACATTTGTCGATGGTGTGCTGTCAGATAGCTGCACAATTAAATGCGGAATACCACAGGGTTCTATTCTTGGGCCACTGCTATTTATTGTTTACATAAATGATCTTCCATCTTGTAACCTCTTCTCTAAAATGCGGATGTATGCAGATGATACTAGTAAGCTTATTACGCGACCGTCTGCACTGTACATTTAGACTGCTCAAATTTCACAAAAGGTCACTGTTTGAGAAATGTGAAACCTCTCTTGAGTAGCAAATCGCGAAAAAAAAAGCAGGGAAAAACGATTTTGCAAACCGTTTTCTCCGCTAAACACAACAAAAGTGTTTTTTTTTCTTTTTTTTTCTTTTAAAATGCTTTATTTATCAATAAGAAATCCCTAAAGTTTACAATATTATCCTGAGAGGTTAGTCATTTTCGGTTACAAGGCATCCTGAGTTAATGTATATGAGCTATATAGGTATGTGCCGCTGTCAATCAATCAATCATCTTTATTTATTCACGGTATCTCATTCATAAAAATGCTCTTCCAGAGAGCCGTGCAAAAATCATGCAATAAAAAAAAATAAAAAATGGTCATTAAAACTATACTAAACAAGAAGCTGTACACAGCTTGAACTCGTGGCGCCTTTAAATCATTGCAGCATTGATTCCCAAGTGATTTTAGTGCTTTTACAGAGAAACATAAGCTTAAAATTATATCTAATCAAAGGCTCCTAAGAGCCAACCCGAGAAGAAGAAATGCTAACGCGTAACGCGTAACGCAATATTGCCGTAAGCTTACGTTTTCACACGGACACAGTTCGATATATATATATATATATATATATATATATATATATATATATATATATATATATATATATTATTAAATTAAACGTAAGGATTTTTGAGGAACGAAAAAAAAAAGTACATCACTTTCATAATGTCCAGTTCGAAAAAAGAAAAAAAAAAGGAAAAAAAAGGACTTTATGGAGATTCGAACTCGGGCCGTCCGGGACTAAGCCACAAACTCAATCACTGCGCTGTCCATTATTTTAAGCTAGATACGCATCAGAACGCGTGTTTAGGTTGCAAAATCCTTTTAGATCGATTTTAATGTTGCACTAAAAACTCCAAATGCGAAACATCTGTAATCTTATTGTTGTCTATATTCGTTTACATCAAATTAATTATTGTTATCGTTGGATTCACGTTGAATTCCTGTTACGAAACGTGTTCGTAACAAAGCATTTTCTCACTAAGTTTACAGCTGATGGAAGGAGTGAGTGAGTGAGTGAGTGAGAGTGATTTTTATTTAAACACCCTTGCCGATAACCTGTTCATCATGCTTTCTCGTATACACGGGTTTAAAAGTAAGACTACACTGCATTCACTAGATTCAGTAGCTGACACTTAAGCTCGACCCGGAGCTCGATCGCTAAGCAAATGGCAAGTTTAATATATAAAACACAGAACTTGCCAGAGCAAAAATCCCACAGGAATAAGCGGCGAACACAATATCAAACGGTCCTATCCATCCATGAACGCCTTGAATTGTCTTGAAAGTGTGCAGTTGTATCGAAGTTGTACGCAGTAGTTCTTTATCTTGCTTCTCGAGTCGACACACGGAGAGATTTTACGGTATGTATTTCATGGCCGAAAGCCATATAGTCGTCGTCGATATAGACTTAAATATGCGTGCATAAATTTGCATGCGCTAATGTGACACGAAAAAACACAAGAAAAGTCAACGCCAGATTTACAACTCGTGTGCTTCGCCACGAGTAATTACAAATATGATGAAAACGACTTGAGGCTTGTCTGCCCTCTAATAGTATTTGATAGACTATTCCAGAGAACTGCCCCTCTATAGTGGAAGCTATTTTTTCCAACCTCAGTATTCGGTCTTGGTACAAATAAATTATATGTTGAGTTTCTTAGATTGTAAGAATACATAGAGTTTGTACTATTAAAAAAATTGGTACATTTCGATTTTTCAATTTATACATTATTATGGCTAGTTGTCTTGTCCTTCGTGTTTCAAGATTATCCCACCCAAGTTCATCCAGTATATCAACTGATCGTCTATCGTAGTTAGAGGAGGTTATCACCCTGGCAGCTCTGTTTTGGAGGGTCTGGAGTCTGTTACACATCCCTTTCCCACAACTCCCCCACACTATACTACAATAATCGAAATATGGTAGTACAGGGGAGTAGTACATCATAATTAATGTATGATAAGGTAAGAGATGCCTTACACGTCTCAGAACGCCAATCCCTCCAGAGGTTTTCTTAGCAATTTTGTCTACTTGATCTCTCCAAGTTAATGATTGATCTATTTCAACACCAAGATATTTATACGTCTTATCCCTTACAAGGGGTTTGTGGTCGACATGAATATTAAACTGGTGCTGAAAGTGTTTTATCCTATATCGACTAGCTACAATCATATATTTTGTCTTTACCACATTTAGGCTAAGTTTATTCGCTATTAGCCATGTATGTATTTCATGTAGATCATGATTCATGATTCATGATTCCAGAATGTACTCATCAGCATGTGCAACAGTTAAACTGTTTTTGAGAATTGCTAAAATTGAAAAATAGCCTGGTCGTCAATCTTATTTCTAATTTTTCTCGGCTTCCGACCTTTCACCTAAGTTAAGCTTATCATCATCGTTTCTGTTCAGAGAGCTCCGCTGTTAGGCTAAGCCTATCTATAAAAATTATATATTAGGGATTTATATGGTTTATTCCCCTAAGCCTCGTAGTGATGTCTTTTGTTTCAAGTTGAATTTTAATATATAGAAATTGGGCTATTGTATTTAACGTTAACAACTTAACAATTGGTTCATGCTTTAGCGTGCACTATGTATAGTTTAAAAAACGAGCAGTAGTGTATTATCAGGTTTAAAAACTCGAGGCGAAGCCGAGAGTTTTTACACCTGATAATACACGTGCTGCGAGTTTTTTGAACGGCTTCAAAAACATTCTTTCAAAAGTGTGCCCCTTCGGAATTAAAACATTTGCGCTTTTGTGCAGAGAGGAAATTAGCATACGAGAAAAACAAGTAGACTAGACTGATTAGCATACAACACATGTGCCACGTCTTCGACGAAGTGATCATTGCTTCCCGGCTTCTGTCGAAAGTTTTGGGATTTTATAGTTCTGAGGGAAAACATCTACTGAAAAATGCTATACTAAAGTTGTCAGGTACGGTAGATAAAACGGCTGACAATTTTTTTTTCAGAGGTAGAGAACGAGTAGAAATAAACAGCTTGCATTTGCAAACCAGTCGCTTACCTGGCAATTTACACGAGTCTGAACGAGTCATTCAAATAACGGCTCACTTGTTAAACTGTTGGTTGTTTATTTTGTTGAGAAGATTCCAAATAGAATGGCGAAAGACCAGATTTCGTAAAACAGTACTCCACAAAAATATTAAAATCACCATTTGTTGCACTTAGGCCCAGTTCAAACGTCGAACGTCATATGTGCCGAACCTAATGCAAATTAGCAAGAACAATAGATTTTGCTCATTTGCATTAGGTTCGGCACATGTGAAGTTCGACGTTTGAACTGGGCCTAAGAATCCTGAACAATTACTACGCATATCAGTAATCTTTATATAAAGATTACGTGTGATCTTAATATAAATATCACGGTCATTTTAAAATCATTCTCATTAAAAATTCAGCGATAATTGCATTGTTTGCCCATTCAGCCCCGAACTCCCCTGTGACTGAAATCAAAGCCGCTACCAGGCTTTTCATAATGACCGTAGATTACCAGGTATAAAGAGTCATACACGTGATCGATTTGCGTCGTGTGATTGGCTGATATGCTCATGAGTTATTAATGAGTTTTTGAACGAGTTATGGAGCACGCGGGAAGTTTGGAGAGCACGGAAGAAGCGTAAGAGTTGCCCGAGGCGACAGCCAAGGGCAACTCTAGCTTCTTGAGTGCCCTCCAAACTTCCCACGTGCTCCATAACTCGATAGTGCACAGCTAAAAGCATGAACCAATTGTTTTATAACATAGCCGGTGGAATTGTGCATCAAATCCGACGCGAAAAACGGACAACAATATCAGAAGTGATTGTTCGCGGTAAGCGAAGTATTAAGGAA
Source organism: Cladopsammia gracilis (assembly GCA_022457155.1). Classification (NCBI taxonomy): domain Eukaryota; kingdom Metazoa; phylum Cnidaria; class Anthozoa; order Scleractinia; family Dendrophylliidae; genus Cladopsammia; species Cladopsammia gracilis. The sequence goes on along the minus strand of JAJGOT010001187.1, from coordinate 9,908 downwards.
AATAGGAATATTGGTTTTATTTCAAATTTTCTGTTGAAAGCTCGAGTTTTATTTTACTGCAGTTTAAATACAAAATTCTTTATTTTTAAAAAAGAAATCACGGTCAAGAATGGCACTTTTATTTATCAGCGTGCACTATCGGGATTTCGAGCACGCTTACGTATACTGAATTAGATTGCGCGGCTCTGCTAGCTATGTTATAATGCAAATTAAAAGCTGACTATAGAAACAAGTACAAGAAGAAGATTCTTCACACCAGAGGCGAAACGAGGGTCCACGCAAGGGAAAGATTAGGACATCCAGGTTGCTTGCCCTGTCCTCAGTAGAACTGAGCATAGACTTGACTGTTTGTCAGTTACGGAGAGTTTCGTCTTAAACGGCTTCTTTTAATTTGCCAGTTCTCGAGTTTGACAGCAAAAGAGTCTTATAAATTGACGTTAGTAAGAAAGGCTTACTCTGGGACCTTAAGTCGCTTTAAGTCGCCTCAAGTCGCCCTTAGTCGCGAGGTTACCTGAAGTCGTTAAGCTTAAAAAAGGCCTGTACACCTTAAAATTGCCCTATACTCAAAGGTTTCACTTTTACTATTTCTTGAATATATAATAATTTTATTGCTCCAAACCTCTTTTTTAGCTCCCATATATGATTATATGCTGCAAGGTCATGGCCCCATACAGTAAAACACCATGCTTCAATATCCATCCACCATGCCCTAGTTGCTTCAATTATATTTGTTGAACCCTATAAAGGATGGACCATTTTATTTTTGAAGGGGGGGGGGGGGGGTGGGGGGTGGGGTTGGCAATTACCCAAAAAAATTTCACGCACAGATAAAGACTTAGTATAGAAAAGTATGGAAAAATCACAAAAAAATTCTTGCACAGCCACAAGATGGAAAAAAAATTCATGCTAAAACAAAATGCCCCCCCCCCCCTAAAAAACAAAATGGTCCTGATCCCCAAGGAGGGTACACTCATTCATCTTCAAAACATTGACAGCTATTTAATAGTTAATCTATAGGTTTACTTACAGCTATTTCAATCAACGTTGTCGGAAGAAAAGCAAAAAGCCTATAAGCCAAGACCGCAAGGTGATATGGGATTTAAAGAATAAATTTGTCAAAATCAGCGATGCCTCACTCGTACAGAAACAAAAACACGAGGGTCAGCGTTTATAGCATTTTCTTCCATCTTCCTCCGTCATATCGCACTGGCAACGGCGAAACTTAACAAATACCCATACCACCTTGTGGTCGTCTCACGTAAGGTTTGGTCCGACAACATTAATTAACTGTATATTTCATGGACAAAGTGTTGCTGAAAGGTTAAAGTTGTGGCTTATATTATAATCAACATTTAATATGAGCAACAGCATAAAAAAGGAACACTGCTGATCAGCAGTCAATACTGATATAATGGTGCAGGCATTCCTTCACCTTCAGGGTATTATAACAACAGTGAGAGCTGTTTTGGATCACTAAGATCAGAATAATTTGGAAAGTATTTTGGAGTTAAGCCCAATTATTGCTTATCACTTTTATGTTGAGCAAGTAAGCTTGAAAAGGCCATAAGCTTATCCAAGGGCAATGTAACTGTATACAAATTAAATGTACTTAACTTTTAAGCTTACTTACCCAACGTGAAAGAGCAACCAAAAATAGGCCATTTCTCCCGCATACAACCTCTAAGCTGCGTTCTAGCCATCCAACAGTATTCTATATACAACCAATCGTAACTGAACGTTTGAAAACTTGAAGCTTAGTGTTCTAGTACAGCTTGTACATGTCATCTTCTTGACAGTTTGATGAAGCAAAGAATTTTTACGAGAAAACCTTTGGCCCAAAGCGGTTTGATTTACCATTCTCGGTGAACTTTGATCGTTTTCATCTAATTATATCCAAACCAATCACAGCGAAGATCTCCCACTGTGTTCACATGCGCTGGCACGTGCTGTCACATGAAGATATGACTGCTTTGACAGGAGCTAATAGACAAATTCGGCTAACGCATTGTTGTACCCAATTCAAACCTCCTGGGAATAAGATTCTTTGTTCACAATATTTCCATATAATTTCCATGTCAATGCTTCATTGTTATGGAAATATGACGAACAAAGAGTTCTAATCCCAAAAGGTTTGAATTGGGTACAACAATGCGTTAGCCGAATTTGTCTATTACAAGGTGTCAAATGGCCTGCCAAATGACGGGGTTTGTTTATGGCTTTCCGACTCCTTGAAAACGGTTCCAAACTCAAAGTTTTCGCTGTCGTGCCGTTTATACGAAGTGAATGTCATTTCCAGTGGTGGCTACTACAGCCTAATTAACGAAAACGCAAAAAAACTGAACAATTTCGGACGTATTTCGGTGATTTTCGACGTCCAAGAAGACAATCTCTCTGTCGGGCCGCATGTGTTATGCAAAAAGTGCTACCGCCGAATTGAAAAATACGAAGCGACTATCAAAGAACTAACCACTTTGAAAGAACATTGCAAGGGAAATGTGGCCCACTGGAAAACTGAATTGGATAGCATGCGATCAAAGCGATGTTTCAGCTCGCCTGGTGAAGGAATAAAGAAGTCTCGTTCGTCGGCTGGCGATACCCGTTCTGGCGAGACACTCAAAATAAACATCCTTGCGGCAAATAAAACTGCAAATCCCATCCGTTTGCTCGGCGCTTAATCGACACCGTCGAAGGTTTCAAGAACCTTTGTTATGACTTTCTCCAGAACCTTCTCAAATCTTTTAGTATCTGAATAACAACCGACATTTCAACACCTCATCACTTCATTTCACAGGCTTCTTTCCCGCAGTTTACTCTATTCTTGTAAACCAATCACAGAGTCGGTAACATTAGAAAGCCCATGGGAGGTCGTTAGGAGCCAATCGGCTGTCTCGTCCAAATTCTGGACGAGATCGATTTAAACAGACTTGTCATTGGCTCGGCGCTATCAAAGCAATAGCGCTCTGCTCCAGAGGTTTTTCGCGCGGGTCACAATAGAGACCTAACCGACACCGGAAACCGCGCAAGAAAAACCTCTGGCACCCAGGGTAGCAGGAATCTTTGCTTCGAGCAAACAAGACCGCCATGCTTCACATGTTTTCAAATCGTGACTTGTTTTGAAACATGGAAACCCACGCGCGCGCTCGCGCGCACTCACGTTCAGTAAATTAGCATTCAATTGATTCGGCAAACAAAAACAAAGCTGAAGTGTTGCTGTTGTTGAAATTGAAACACATTCCCACTTTACAGTACAGCCTGGCTAAGCTACCACTCACATGCTTTTCCCTCGTGGCGTAGATTGTCAAGCTGGCCTGGAATTTTTGAAATCGACACCAATACAGTCGCTCTTGTAGCCATTGACTGGCCTCCTACTTGTATTGCGGAAAGAAAACTAATTCCAACAACTCAATTCAAGGTAAGGTAAAAGTAAATTTCTGAAATTTATTGGTTAAGCGAGCGAGGGAGCTAGTCGCGCGCGGGAGGAAAGGAAACGCGCGAAGTATGGAAACCATCTACGATTGGAAAGGAATTCTGGAAGAATCAAAATGGCGGAAACCAATAAATATTGTCAACTTTGTCATTTGCTGTGCATCCGTTTGTGATCCATTATTTTCTGAAAATTTTTGTGGTAATAATTAACTTCTACACCGGTAAATCTGTCAACAGCCTCAACAGTAACACTATTTAGTTTTGTTTTGACAGGTTAAATGCTGCCAGGTGCAAAAGTGTGAGAGCATTTCGGGCCTAGTAGCAGAACTAATCAACCCTGCTAGAAAGTCTCCTAGAGGGTTCGGTTCCCTGTCAGCGGAACATCCAAGGTTTCAGGAACCGGATAAGTAGTTGGAGAAAATGGTAAAGATGCGCTATATTGAGAAGGACCCTCGCTTACGGTACCAAATATGATGTTGGAGTATAGACCCCTTTACGGTTGCCAGGGCATGCTGGGTAATCAGGAAAAGATGGTGTAAAAATCAAAAGTTTCTATGAGAACTCAAAGTCATTTAATTGTTGCAAATTGGATATATTTGTCACTTTACCTTTGAAAAATGTAACTCTTGAGCTTAAAGATACTACACACTAAATCTGGAGTGTACGGCAGTCCTTTGTCACTTTTTAGCAAATGTGACGTCTTCCATACATTAATTTTATGTAATTTTTGTGTTGCCTGATTACAGAAAATGTATGGAAGAATCCAGGTTTTCTAAAAAGCAACAAATGACTGCTATGCACTCCAGATTTAGTGTGTAGTATCTTTAAGCTCAAGAGTTACATTTTTCAAAGGTAAAGTGACAAATATATCCAATTTGCAGCAGTTAAATGACTTTGAGTTCTCATACAAACGTTTGATTTTTCCACCATCTTGTCCTAATTACCCAGCATGCCCTGGCAACCGTAAAGGGGTCTATTCTATTGGATTAAGGCAGGAGAACAACAAATTGGCTGGGTGCCTGACCAAACAGTTTTGGATGTCGTTTGCCAAGCTTTCGAGCCAAAATTGACTGTGCAACTGCCACAACAGTGGCAGATAAATTTACCAAATTTATGTAATATGCGAAATCGAGAAATGATTTTTAATTAACTAATTCGATGCCTTTGTTGTATAAATAAGACAAGGAAAATGTATGTTAGTTTGATTCAGATCAGGTATCCACTTTTAAAAGAAAAAGTTGGATCTTTTTTCCCAAGTACTTAGAACAAACTTCCTCAGATTTTATTTGGCAGTGTCTATGATCTTTATATTTTTGTTTGATTATTGTTTTTATAGCAATAATTATCTTTAAAACATTTAAGCAGCTAACTGAATTTCTCTTTCTAGATAAGCAATATTGTTCCTGTCCCTTGTTTGGCTAATTAATGTTCATAATACAATTTAGCATTCATATTACTTAGATAATGTTGTCGTTGTTGTTATTGTAATAATTTGAATCTCAGTATAGCTAAAAGGGGCTTTAAAATTGAAAAGATCGGAAACACAAGAATTAAGAATTAAGAAAAACACAAGAATTAAGCTTAAAGGAGTTTAGCTCTAAACAAATGCTTCGACGATCTACTAAGTTGAATAGTTCTAAGACGAAATCAGGTTTAAAAATAAGCACTTAGCTCTATATCCGTCCAAAAACGCTTGACTTGCAGAGTTACGCAGCCACAAATGCGGTCTTGACCACTGTTTGAGAAATGTCAAACCTGTCTTGAGTTGCAAACCGTGAAAAAGTGCAAACCGTTTTCTCCGCTAAACACAATAAAAGTTTCTACTGTAGCTGACGTTACATCGGTCATTAGCCGCGGGAAGCGCGCGAAAAATAAAACATCTTTTTGGCTTCAGAATTCCTAAAATCCCGGATGTTGCGCTACATCGTACGCGCATGTTGGGCGAAGTCGTTCGCGTCCGCGAGCTAACCCTGCGCGACGTCGTACGCCCCCCTCCAGCTAACTGTGCACCACGGTCGTACACGTCCGTGAAACATTCCGCTAGCTGTGACCAACAAAATTGACGGATTTGGTTCTATGAGTATGGAGCTCTGTGAGCGTGCCTTCGGATCTTGAGAGCGCCGCTAAAAACCTGCTAGTCTACCCCCACTAACCCCCTGAGAGGAGGGTAAGACAAGAAACTGTAGTAAAACATATTTTTTGGAGAATTTGATTAAAACGGCCCATAGTTTAAACTAAAACGTATATTTAACTTTTACCTATACATTTTTTTACCCTTCAAGTGTTTGGTATTACTAAAGTTGTGAAATTTCATTGCAAACATTTTTAAACTCGCTAACTACTCATGCGTGTAGCGGCATGAGTTATAAAATGGCCTCGCTTTTCTTGTTTTATTTTTTTTTGTGTCACGATTTTGCATGCAAATTTATGCACGCATATTTTAAATTGTGCATTTCCGGTTCATAGCTTTGCCCTTTACACATTCGGTTTAATGACTTTCGGCTACTCTCACTTCCGGCAAAACATCGTTACTGATGTGTCACGACAGCGTCTCCTACAACCCTACTTACATTAGTAATGTTCATGTCAGATATATATTACACCCACAAGAATGACTGGCTTCATTGTGGTACAGCCTTCATTTATAAAACATTCAATAGTAACGTGGTTTGCAGGAACGATGGCTGAATGAAAAGAGTAAAGCTTGGTTCCCACTAGCGACGTAAGCGGAATCGAAAGCGGAATCGAAAGCGGAATCGGAATCGCAAGAACCTTACGATCTAGTGGAAATCAAAATGACGGAAGCGACAGAAGCAGAAGCGAAAACGGAAGAAAAAGGAAACCTTCTGATCCTTCTGGTTCCGATTCCGTTGTGCTTCCGATTGCGATTGCGACTCCGTTTTTAACTTCCACTAGAACATAAGGCTCCTTACGCTTCCGACTCCGACTCGCTTCCGATAACGTCGCTAGTGGGAACCAACCCTAAGTCTTCTCCATGTCGGACGTCTTCTTGTCTTGTTTAAAATATTAAAATATAAATTGCTTCTTTTCTTTTGGTACATTAAAATGTATGACAAATGTTTCTTACGCATGCGCATGACATACGTTTTCCGTAATTTGGTCTTATTGGTGCATAAGTCAGTCCTGTATTTCCCCATCGAGGTGAACGTTGCTTTTATACACAGCGTACGACTTGAGACCGAATTTGCCGCGATTCTGTAGAAATGAGATATTTTTAATCAGAGTTCTTCCGAGGCAAAAATACCAAACATCGATCTATCGCGCTCGTAAGCATATTGTCAATTTATTCCACATTTTACTGCCGACCCTCTACAATGGTTGTGTCGGAGTTGTCCTCGCTGCCTGTGGCGAGTAATTTCAAGACTTTTTTAAAGGGGCATTGTCACGCAGATGTTGCTGTGTTTTGGTCAAAATACACTAAATATATGACAAAGTACCTTAATTTGCTCAAACATAAAATTGCTTTTAGAACACCAAGAAGATAATATCAAGTGATTTCTTTAGGGAAGAACAAACCATAATAAGTTTTTCTGCGATTTTTCCACGACTCTTGGGAGGAACTTGAAAAGATTGGCCAATTTTTTCAAGTTGCAATCCATTTCCATCCTGGCCATCTGCAGCCAAAGATAAGGAATACTAGTTTCTGTGCACTCGAAGAGTATTTGTTAACAAAACTGGACCAGTAAAGAAGTATTTTTTCGTTTGTCTCACGATGTAGTCACTTCCGATGTGGATCGCGACGTTTCGACTGCATATTGCTAGTCTTCTTCAGGCGATGGGGTCGACTGGTTACGCGTCACCTTATGAAGCACGATGTTCTGCTGTGATTGGTTGGTTTTCAACAGCTGTGATTGGCGCATTTTGATCCTCGTTGTTTCGGCGAATTGTTCCCTCGGCGGTCCGTAGTCGTACGGCTCTCCTGTTGTTGTGTTTCTTGATCGTGGGCATCCATGCTTCTGGAATTTCTATTCCACTGTCCCTGTTGATGTTGTTAGGGTTAAGTCTTTGTGGATCGCCTCTTTGACCCTGCGTGTGTACCAATGAGGATCACGATCAATAAACTTTACTTCATTCCAAAGCGGGTGGTGTCCGGTGTTGTTGGCGTGTTCTGAAACGGCGGAGGTCTGGGTACGGGCGAATCGGATGTCTCGGTCATGCTCTTTTATTCTGTCTTGCATAGGTCTTCCAGTCTCGCCGATATAAACTTTACCGCATTCACAGGGGATTCTGTAAACCACGCCATCTTGTTTAGTCGGGTCAACAGCGTCTTTAGGCCGTACTAGGTGTGATCTAAGTGTAGTCTCCGACTTGAAAACAGCGCGTAGGCCTTGTTGTTGTAGGCAGCGGCGAAGTTGTTCGGACAGACCTTTGACATAAGGTAAAACCGCAGTAGATTTGAACTCGGTCGTGGGCTCAGCACTGGTGTTGGGTTTTCTGGTCTTGGTAAGTTTCTGCAAGAAAGAAAAAGGATAACCATTAGAAACAAGAACAGATGACAGATGTTATTTGTCCTTGGAGATAACAGAGGGTTTCGTTACGAGACGTTTGGCGCGCTCGTAAAGACACTTGACAATACCGCGTTTTACTGATTGCGGGTAATGTGAATCATACGCTAAGTATTGATCAGTGTGTGTAGGCTTCCTGTATACGCTGGTGGTGAGGCGGCCGTCGGGTTCTCTTGAAACTGCGGTGTCGAGGAAGGCGAGTTTGTTGTCATTCTCTGTCTCCATGACTTCTTTACTAGTGTGTTCACCACGATGAACAACAACAACCCTTTTTACGATAAAAACTGGACCATTATTTTAAGGTTTCTATTGAAACAAATGTGTTTTTTGGCTTTTCAAAGTGATACCAAAAATAGGTGACAGTGCCCCTTTAAAGAAAGAACAGTAGAAACACGTAAAATCGGCGTCGTTATATCGGATTTAAAAAGTATTGGACTTCGGGACTGGACTTCTGTGGATTATGGACTGTGGAATGCGTGTCATGTTAATGTCGATTTTTACTGATTTCATTGCTTTTAAAAGTAGTCTTTTTAAATGTAACAGAAATAATTCACGGTTTGGAAATTAACAGACGAGTGTGGATTTGATCGAGAATCAATAAATTACATATTTAAAGCGAGTACGAGGCGAGGGCTACTTAATTTTTAGACTTTAGACTTTTTATGCTTATGTTTCTCCGTAAAAGCACTCAAAACACTTGGGAATCAATACTGCAATATGTTAAGACGCCACGAGTTCAAGCTGTGTACAGCTTTTTCCACATATTCTACATACAAGTAGCAAAGCTTTGTACATTTACGGCGACAGTACTTAATTCAAACAAGAGACAATCAAGATGTGTTACATGTGTCACAAGAGAATACACAGAGACAACCACAGTCGTGGCATCAATTGCTAGTTAGCTTGTGTACTACTGTATTATTTCATTCCGAAAGCACAGACTACTGCATAACCTGTATAAACACATTAACACAGTTCAGTTGAACCAAGGATTGCCTTCACAATTAAAGAAATTACTCTTGACTACTATATTAAATTGATCGACTGGACTCCTTCGCTTTGTTACTGTGTTCAGTATGTAATATATTTTGTTCCAACAACCCATCGAATGTAGTCTCCTATGCAGCCGTTTTCAGGGTCATCACGCAATTAAAAAGTGGAAATGTTGTTTGATGATCCTCAAAACGGCTACGTATGAGAATAATCAACATGATGCAATATTAACATTAACAATTTGTCATCAGAAACAATTCTCATGACCAGTCCACGCAAGGGGACAAGCACAGTTTGATATATGGCCGGCCTCCCCACCCTCCCTCCTCCCTTCCATTGGAATCATGAATCATAGGAAAAAGCCGGAGGAACAAGTCACCTGTAGTTTTTTTAAAGTGACTGGTCACAAGGAAAATATCATTTTGTTTCGGTTGATTTTTAATTTTTTTAATTTTCATACTCTTAGTGACTATGGCAAGGCCAAAGAATATCACGAGAACGCACTTGTGATGAGCAAAGAAATTGGTCACCGACTAGGAGAATGTGCAACTTACAGTAACCTAGGACATATGTTTCATGCTCTTGGTGACTATGGCAAGGCTAAAGAACATCACGAGAACGCACTTGCCATCAATAAAGAAATTCGTTACCGACTAGGAGAAGGCGCACTTTACAGTAACCTAGGAAACGTGTTTTATGCTCTTGGTGACTATGCAAAGGCTAAAGAATATCACGAAAACGCACTTACGATTAATAAAGAAATTCGTTACCGACTAGGAGAAGGCGCAACATACAGTAACCTAGGAAACGTGTTTTATGCTCTTGGTGACTATGCAAAGGCTAAAGAATATCACGAGAACGCACTTGCGATCAATAAAGAAACTGGTTGCCGACTAGGAGAAGGCGCAACTTACAGTAACCTAGGACAGGTGTTTCATGCTCTTGGTGAATATGGCAAGGCTA
>JAJGOT010001184.1:22500-53343 GCA_022457155.1 Cladopsammia gracilis | reverse complement strand
TACTACAAAAATAACTAAATTAGAACAAGATTATAAAGATTATGTTAATAAATCTCATATCTCTTCTACTTTTTACCAAAAAGATCAATTTAGATATTTAATGGAAAATGTTAATGAAAGTAGCAGTGAATATGGAATTACAGTATTTGGAATAAATGATTTTTCGGGAGTCCTCATTTATTCAATAAAAAAGCATATGATTTTAAAATAAATAAAAGTTCAAGTGATAATAAATACTCAGGAAGACTTAGTTTTAATTTATATAAAATTCCTGAAGGAGAATATACTATTTGTATTGAATTTTTTCCACTTTCTATGACAAATGTGAGTGTTGATGTTGTAAGTACAAGTTTGAATATTAATCAACAATCAACAAAAAAGTTTTCTAATTATACAAGATCAATTATTCATTTACATAAATGGAAGATTTCCCCACCTGAGTATATTATGTTGACATGAAATGTGATGGAATTCATCTTCTCCTAATCAAGGACAAGGATATTTAATTATTTATGGTGTTAAAAATTACGTAGCAGACGTTGAATCAAGTGTTTATGATTCACCATTCAATTTTGAAAATAAGAAAATGGAGATGACGGATATTGTTATGAATAATCATGATATTAGTATTAAAAATCCAACAAAAGATGATCAACCTGTTAGTTTAGCTTTTTTAAAATCGTTGAAACAATATTTTGTCATTACAGGTTATCATTCTAGTACTAATGGATTATATGTAAAATTCGATTATGGAACAAATTCAATCGCTTTTCCATTTGATTGCACTTTAGAAACATTAAACTCTTTCGTTCTTAGCAGAGTAATTACAAACTCTGTTCGTTTTAATATAAAAATAAATAATTGGTCAACCAGATAGAATTTTAACTTCTGATGATAATGTTGAACAAACTTTTACAAATATTATCTACTATATAGAAAAAATGCAAGATTTAGCGTTGAAATAGTAAAAAAAAATCCTACTGGTCTAGCTGATTATCCAAATATACCTATTTCATTTACTTTTACATTCAGTAAAAGTTTATTAATAAACATTATAATAAAATGTCAATCACAAGAATAAAATCATTAAGAAATAAAAAGAACAAAAAAGATATATTCGAATTTAATCATATTTCTTCAACTTTAGATCCAAAGAAATCCAACAAATAAAAGATTATACTCTTTTTATCATAAAAAAACATGGATATAAAAACAGTCAAAGTAAATATAAAAAAATAAATTATATATGAATATTTCGTCTGTGTTACTAGCTTCAGTTGGTGTAATCACAGGTGAATAACCTTAAACCCTATTATTAAGTGTTTTAACTGGAGCTGGAATAATAATAAAACATATCATGAAATGAAAAATTACAAAGGTAAATTAGATATGGTTAAATTTGGATTTACAACTTATGAAAAAAATTGACTAATTTACGAACAGCAATGAGAGGTGGTGAATTCGATTATCAGAAATTTATATCTGATATGAAACTTTTAGATCAAGAAATGATTGAATTAACACCTACTTCATCGAAGATTGAAAAAAATACAATAAAAAGTTTAAGACGTAAGAAATCAAATAAATCCAGGCTTGTTTGTATTTCACGCTGTTATTTTAATTAGATATTTTCATAAACTGAAAGCAGGTGTTAAAATATTTAATACACAAAACTGAAACCAAACTGTGAAACAAATTGAAATCCAAATTGTAAAATTTATCAGTTTTATTTCAGTTTTGTTTCAGTTTTGTTTCAGTTTTGATTGGTTTAAAAAGGGGAAAACCCCTTCTAGAATATTCATGTGTAAAATCATTAATTATTCAACCATAGTCAAAACAAACTGCAGGTGTTTATATTCAAGAAATATCAATACGCATAATTCGGGAATCCCCTTGTCTAACGCGTTAGACAGTTTTCTATATGAAAGTGACCAAAATTTACTAAAAGCCTTGAATCAAAGAGATGAAGTTAGTTATGAAATTGTCCCTTCTAGGGCATTTTCCTTGGTACTTTTTTCTCATATTTTTATATTTTATTTCTGAGATCCAAAATTTTTGAAATTTTCAACCCATAATCCCCGTCATTTTCTTGCGAATCCCGCGAGCCCGAAGGGCGAGCTCATAATTTTTTAGAATTTAAAGCATTTCAAGATTTTATTATATTTCTTGATTTTTTTGAATTTATTACATTTATTTAATTTTATTTGAAGTATAAAACGTATCCCCCTTTAATTCTGTGTTATAAAGACCTTTTGACTATTTTAAGGAAAAGTTGTGTTTAACTTTACACTAAGACAAAAGAGTATGGAGTAAACCCCTTTATTTACGTGATGAAAATTACTATGATTTGAATTTCACTTGAATAAACAGAAAGTGAACCAACAATCAAGATCTGCCGTATAATTTATGTTTATTTACCTTTAAAAAAACTGAAATTTACTCGTAAATTTTGCTAATAATACAAAAAGATCTCGGGAATAATCAGGTCTTGATCTCCCTTTAAAATCTAAAAAATATGACAGGGATTCGCAAGAAAATGACGGGGATTATGGGTTGAAAAATTTCAAAAATTTTGGATCTCAGAAATAAATATAAAAATATGAGAAAAAAGTACCAAGGAAAATGCCCTAGAAGGGACAATTTCATAACTACTTCCGATAAATTTGAATTTGTAGTAAAATCCAAGATGGCGGCTATCTTGGCGGCCGTTTTGGATGACGTAACGGACCACAGCAGCGCCACAACCCATAATATTTACCTTATCTTTTAGGGCACATCGCGGGCTATCTATTAGATCAAGAGAAAATAATTGGACAGAGAGGGAGTCTTGGGACTTTGGCTGGGATATCCTAATTGCAAAAAAGTTATTTTTAGTAACAATGCGGACCATGCGGAAACATTTTCCGGTGAGCTGGTTGACTTCCGAATACTCGCTTTCATGAATTGGAAATTTCGCATGTGAAAAAGAAAGTAAAATAGTCCTGTTTGAGCAAAGAACGTTATTTTGTACCACAGCGGCTGGATATATAGATCTTCATCTGTCTTTATACACAAACTGTTGCAACTGAAGAGGTAAAAAGGGGGCTGGACAATTGAGCTTACCGGACAGATGCCAATCAACCATCCACTCCAATCTCTTGTAAGCGTCGTTTCTTAAAAGTTTGGAGTCGCTTTGCTCGATCGATGGCCAGCCCATCCAAACTTTTCAGACATGAAATAGTTGCATACTGTAGAATTCAAAGTTGTTATGTTTTTGTAGCTGAAGGATAGAAGGATTCTCTCCTGGGAAAATCACTTTTTAGGGATTTTAACACGGCATAGAGTTAAAAACGCTAAAACCGGTTGGCATGCATGCCGTTCCTTGGATTTTTACTCCAAAACGATTCCTGTTTATTCTCGATATTGGAGTATCGTCTGGATTTCAGTTAAAAAATAAAGTTTTCATTCATTTTACAGCTGCTGGGGAAAATTGGACCTGCAACGTTCCTTCAAATTGAGTGCGGACAAACTTCAGGAATTCCCGGTTACCTTAGCTGCAACCCGGGATAAAAGACGTCAAAGATATTACAAAATTCTGTTAGGGTCGTTAGTATGAACCATCTAGCAAATATGACTATTAAAACTGTAGCCATGGGAAAATGCTGAGACGGCTACAAATTGTAAGCCAACGTCTTGCCTTTGGCAAGAAAACGACGAAAAAAACGAATTTCAGAAATGTCGGAAGTGAATATTTTGGTTTACTCACAAAAATATCAATTTTGGATCTCCTTTTCCTTCTTAGATTACAACCAAACTTCAATGAAAAATACGCAAGTGGTGTTAACCGTATTAATCAAAGGGCTCTTAAAGCCATCACGTTAATGCGAGAGAACGTAAGGTTAATAATTAAAAAACAACAAGAATTGGAAACGTTGGGTGCCTTTGATAGGTAAATGTAGTAAAGACGTGATAGGTTATATGTGTAAAGCTGCTAAATGGTCTATTGAAGTTGAAAGATTGAAAATACTTGTAGGTCTAACCGTAGAGTTAGACATTGCAGTCATAGAGGACTTAAGGGCTCTTTTAGAAGCCACCAAGATAAAAGTCATGAGCAACAAAAGAATCACGAGTGTGAATGTAAATAATTTTCATGTTAATCTAGCGCATTTGTTCAAAATAGTCTTCATTTTACTGAGGGGAAACTTCAACTTATATTAGACTGATTTAGCAAAGAGAACGCGACGTCAGTTGAGGACGGGAGAGCGCGCAGAATAGTCTGGACCCGACTTCCGGTGATCACGAAGACGTCCTCCGGTCAAGGTCGCGTCACGTTCACGACGGCATTTTTGTTGTTTTCACGTCCTGATGACAACGGGAGGAAAGTGGAGAAGGTGAGAGAATTGCTTTTAATCCATAAAATAATCATTTTAGCTATTGTTTCTGTGTCCACAAAGACTTGTTTTAAGATTGTGATTTTCAGGGGCCAATCAAATGTGACATAAAATGTAAGCTTTAATACCTGCGATTTCCTTGAGTTTGGATGTACTAAAAGTATCTCCGACACAATTTTGTCCTGGAGGTCTTTAAGTCATGCTGTTTTGTTCAGTCTTTTAGTTTTCGGATAAATAAAAAATAAATTGTCAACTTCGCTATTTTTTATTGTTTGCTTGCTAATAAAAACATAAAATTGCGACTTTTTTCGTTCTTTTGCGAATCGAAAACAAACAAGAAATAAACATGTCCGCCTATTTAAGCTTACGTATTAAAACTCACTGTACGTTTTATCTTGTGTCATTTTACAGTGAAGGATTTGTGTGCAATGGAGGCTTGTCAGGCTAGTACAAGCGAAGTGAAGAAAAAGTAAGTATAAATATATTTGTAAACATAAGCTTAAGGGTTATAAATTGTTCAAACGAGTCGAGACAATTCTGCAAACTAAACTTTAAGCGAGATAAACAAGCTTTAAAATACATTTTACCGGCCGCCGGTTATTTCTGGAAGAGGTTAACATCGGTTTCAGCTTAGCTATAAAAGTGGACAAACACGTGCACGGTCGTGTGAGGCTGTTTAATGTTGTTTTTGGGGTATCGACGGTTTTTTCTTCGCGCTGTTGAAGCACCTAAGCTGTTTAATTTCTGAGCAATTCAGGCAATTTTGGTTGATGTTAATAATAATTTTTATCTGCCGTTGTTTTCACTTTACAACGCACTTGTTTAACTCACAATGTGTTTTTGAGGATCATAAATAAGGTGTCATAGCTTCTAACGCTCTTTAACAAAATGCGGACCACTTAGGAAACAGGGAACAAAATAATGGTCTGTCTCTAGATGGTATCAATTTTCTGCCTTCATTATATTTTTGTTTCTTTTACCTAAAGGATATGTTGAGATGACTAGTGGAAATTTTTTTTTTTCATTTTAATTAGTATAGGTAATCATACGGTTTCGAGTTCAATTTGGGATTAATTTGCACAAGTGAGTTTTTCAAAAAGCTCAAATTGCATGAGCTGCTTCGGCTGAGTGCAATTTGAGCTTTTTGAAAAACTCACAAGTGCAAATTAATCCCAAATTGAACTCGAAACCGTATGATTACTTATTAATAATTATACATGAAAAAATTTGCATCCTTTTTTTGGAATTTTTTTTTTCCCAAAAAATTTTTTTGCAAAACATTTTTGCATCAAATTTTTTTTTTTTCAATTTGTAATTTGCACTGGGGTTACACTTGAACTACACTGCTCTTAGCCTAATCAGAATCGAGTTATTTTTTCATGTATATTATTATAAAGGAAAAGTAATTTGTATTTCAATTGCCAGGTCAATAATGGTATGGACAGAAGCAAAAGATATCAAGTTGTTGCGTGCCATGGGAGCAGAGGGGGTATTTGTCAACAGTAGGGCTGGCAGCCGAGAGAGAGGAGCTGCTTGGGTAAATGTCGTCTCTGCTCTCATGGCAGAAAGTATCGGCCACATCACTTCACGTTCAGTGAGAGACCGGTATCAGAATTTGGCAGGGAAGTGGAAAGCAAAGGTTGCAAGACAGGAGAAAGAAAGTGGTGGGGGCGACGAACATCAGACGGAAGTGGAGGTTATACTGGAAGAGTTGGTAGCACTGGAGTTAGAGGCGAAGAAGGCAGAAGAACAGGATGGAGCAAAGAAAGAGGCAGCAGCGAATGAAAAGAAGCAAGCAGTAGAGATGAGAGACAGGGCGTTGGAGAGGTTTGGAGAGACAAGGAAGAGGCACACAGAGGAAAAAGAAGAAGGAAAAAAAGAAACTAAAAGAAGAAGGTCTGGTGGGGAGGCATTGGACTGGTTGAAGGAAAAAGGGGAAATTGTGAGGCAGCTGAAGGAGCAAGAGGTGGAGGACAGAAGAGAAGAAAGAGAGGTACAGAGGATGCAACATGAACAGTTTATGAGGCAGCTAGAGACAACAAAAACAGCACAAAATGAACAAATGAAAATATTTCAGCAACATATGCTACAACAAATGCAACAAAACCAACAGCAGCAACAGCAACAGCAATTTGCCATGTTGCAGCATCAAATGATGCTGATGTTGCAAAGATTGCATAAAAAGGATCAATGAGTGGGAGTTTTTGTCAAATTAGCATAAATTTTTGCTTTTTTACACTTGCAACAATTATTTATGTGAAATTTTGATTGCCAAAGCCAAGAAAGTATTACTTAATGTTATATCGTTCACCTCTTTAGCATTTACTTTCAATACACTTTTATCTGTGATTCTCGAAACTAGTTTCGCCTACCCAAGGCCTAATGGACAGGCGAAACTAGTTTTGAGAATTGCAGAATGGATAAGAGTGTGTTAAAAGCAAATGCTAAGAGATTAGTGAACGATGGCCACAGTTATTCAATATTGTGTTTATTGTAAAAAAAAAGGTTTGCTGATGCACGAATTCAGCATGAATGTGTCATTTAATATATATTTTACATGAGTATCCAAGCTTGATTGCACTTTAATTGAAAAGTGGACTTAATTGGCCTTTTCAAAACTGTCAAGAAAAAGGAAGACAAAATTGTGATGATAGTTGCACTGTACTTTAAAGTTAGTAGCTATTTAACAAGTCAACTGTGATTTTTTTCACCATTCGAGTTTGAATAAAAAACAGTTCAAAATAATAATTGATGAATATTGATACAATGAACCTAGACGTGCTGTCAGTGTATTATTTTATGTTGTGATTCAGCTTTATTCTCGGTGCAAGTTTGATTTTCCTTTGTTCTTGTATGCTAATAAATATGATAATGAATGTAAACAAAGGAAAATCAAAATTCAGCACCAAGGATAAAACTGAACCACAACATAAATACATGATTGTATAATTTTATACCAGAACCTCTTTCTCAAACCAATATTGCAATGAATGTCATTTGTTTTGTTCCGGACATATCAGCATGCAAAGCTGATATGAGTTATTTTAATTTATTTGCATGACCAAGTGGAAATTGGTTTCGGTTAAATGCACATTTTTGGCAAAGTAATTGGTATGAGTTTTTCAAACCAGCCACAGTGTATAGTAATTAAAGTAAAACCAAAACAGTTCTGTATTACTTTACACTCAAATATTATTATTGAAATCAGCCCTCATAGATTCAAGCAGAGTATACCATATTTCTTCATGGCAAAATAACCACCCAATACTCTCCAATAAACACCTTCCTCTGTGTGAGTGCCAATCTGCCCTCTCCCTCCCCCTTGAGCATTATTTGAGTCCAGGTAAATACAATATTGAAAAGGTATCGAACATTTCATAGTAGGTAGATTACTTGTGTCCCAGTGCTTAATTCAATGAAATTTTAATGAACATATTTTAAACGACCAAATGCAAGGAATGTAACCTGAGCTACAAATGTACGTAGGAAGTGTGCATGCTTTGGACATACGATGTACACTGTGATTGGTCAATTATAGCTCATTTTAACTCTACAAAGCACACACTATATATCACACACATACCTTCCCGAGTAACGTACAATGCACATTGCCTATGTCACAAGTTTTAGTGTAAACAATTGAAGGGCTCCCTGCAATAATGTCCTAAGTGCATTTTTGGAAAATTTTCACTGAAATCTTGGATTTTTGGCCTCAAAAGGGACTCACATGCCAAAATTATGACTTGATTATGTAAATATGACTGAAACGATTTAAACCAGGTCAACAAATGTTCTATCTTCGAACAGAATAATTTTTATTTTTGAAAAGATACATAGGGTGTCCTGGGGGCCATAGGGTCTCATAGGGGCCCAAAAAATTTTATCAAAAATGTGGATTTTCTTCCCCATTTTGGAGCTGTTTTAAGTACCTTAACAATAATACATCATTAATTTGACAAAACTGTGCTTTTAAAGGCCTTAAAACATACAATTTTAGTGACAGTTACCAAAAACGCACTTAGGATGTTATTGCAGGGAGCCCTTCAATTTCATGATCACTGTTAAAAAGAAATAGTAAAGTTGCTACTTGTATTCTTAAAAATTCCTGCATGCTTTAAAAACACACTCCCAAAGACATGTTTACAATTCGAACAACAATTCAGTACAGTACATACCGAACTTCCTAGCCAAGAAATGTCCATCAAATTTGGCCATAAAATGTTTATCCTTGGTGTTTTTAGTTACAATGATTCTTGAAAAAAGTATATTAATTTTATGAAAGCAAATTTATATAGCAGTAACAATTTATTATTATTACATGTACTCTATAATTTGCTTTCATAAATATAGACTGAGTGGAGTACAATTCAGGGAGTAATCAGGCGAGTAATTTCAAATCATCCGAGCACGTAGCGTGAGGACGATTTGAAATGTCAAGCACGATTACCTCTGAATTGTACGACACAAAGTCCAATAACCAATTAATTGCATTAATAACAAAATTCGAGATTAAAAAAATCTGTAACAACCCTTTTCTTTCTAAAACATCCAGAAACAGCAACAAGAACTCATTTAAATACACCTGATTGGTGTACGCGCAGCGTAGGTGTACAATTACAGTTATCCAATTACAAAAACTTGTAATTGTACAGCTATAATTGGACACCCCCATGACCGCACTCCAATTACCTAATAAATAGGCATGCAGATAACCATTCACAATCAAGAATTTTGTTACTGACACGACTAATATTATTATTAGTAGTAGTAGCATCAGATTCCCCTACTGCAAACACTACAGTATCTATCTCCGGTACTTTGTTCATTTATGAGAAGTATTCCTGTAATGAAGGTGGTTGAATGCCAAACTTTTCTGAAACAATATTGCCATAAAGACAAGTGTGAGCATTTTCCAAGAGAGCACAGACAATATAAAATTTTCCCACTGCACTCATGTTAACTTTTAACTGGCTTTTAAAATCAACAAATTTAAAATAATTAGTGATATTACCAAACAACCACTCGACTGACACCCGAACTTCACTCATTGCTTGATTATACAATGCCATTTGCGGGGTCAAGTTCATGTTCCTAAATGGGGCCTGCAGGTGCACTCCCAAAGGATACGCTGGATCCCCATATAAACATAGTGGGTTGCCGTGGAAATATGCCACTCTGCGGAGTTCATTTAGAACACTAGATGCTTGCAACATGGTGCTGTCATGGCGCTTCCCCTCAAATGGGCCATGTAAGTTGGCAATAAGGCCATTTGGAATGACAATACTTTGAAATTTGATTGAATGCAAGCGTTTGTGGCCATTGTACATTACCCTTTGATTCTGCTGTGGCCTTGCGATGCCACGCACTGTGCCATCAATAAAACCAAAACAATTATTGAGAGGAGCACCCTGCTGGTGGACAGCTTCTGCATATCTCTGCAGCTGAGCAGGCAGTAAAAAGAACTGGTTCCAACTACGCAAACGATGGCGGTGGTGTTCGTAAATAAAATCGACCATTTGGTTGAAAATCAGGCAGAGCTCGGTTGGATTACGACCAAACCGAGGTACCATGTCAGTATACCGGCAAGGATAAGCCAGTCTCTTAAGTAACATGCACAGTGCCTCCATATCCCCACAAACTGTTCTCTGTTCACATACAATTTTATCCGGTAAATCCAGACATCTCAACAAAGCCTCAATGTCACTTTTTGCAAATCTTAACTCAGTTTGGCACTCAACAGCAGTCCAGGCGTCCTCATCAAATTTTGGAAATTTCCAATACGGAAAAACAGGTTTTGACGAACAAGCGTCATACAGAAGAACAAAATCTTCATCGTCAATTAAATCGTAAGCACTGGCTGTTATCAAAGCATCCCGGACAGCGCTTAAGCCAGCCATAATTTCAGATGAAATTTTTCAGCGATGTAAAAAATCGCCAGGAACTCGCGACATGTCACGAAATTAAAAGTGCACGAAAGCATGACAGCGACTATTCTCGCAAAAGCTTAAGCTTATTTATTGACATTCGAAGTAGAAGTTTCATTCTATTGACATACACTAAGTGAAATAATTACATTTACAATTGGTGAAACATATAAGCTTAAGATTCAGCGTAAAGTTTTTTATAGCGCATACAATGTTTTACGTAAGGCTTAAGCTTATAGAATTGACATAAAGCTTACTTGTCAAATCCATCCTTTCCGAGTCCTAATTCTTCACACTTTCCCTCTTGCATGCAAAGAAACTAACAACGTCATTGTCGTCGCCAAAATAATACGCTTTACAATTCATGATGACAATAAATTCTAGATTAGTTCAAACTGTTCGAGAACGAACACGAAACGTTGTCTCGCCATTGCTAAATCACTTGTAAAAGACAACACGATGGCGTTCTCGGCCCAGTTTTTTGCGGCATTTTTCGCTGCGCGCGCCGTCCTCAAGAAGTCCCCGTCATCATTGCTAAATCACTCTATTAAGCGAATGAGGAGGCGAATTTGGTTGCTACGGGGGAAATTTGTGAGGAGGGATGGGGGTGGCAAAACTACTTATATTCAATCTACCTTGACTAGATAGCCCTTTTACTTAGTTAATTTTTCTATTTTTTGTATTCACAGTATTTTAGTAGCAATGACTTGTATGGCATTACAAGGGCGATTTTCTTATCAATCGAAATTTGGGAAAGATGTACCAATTGAAGGTTAAAATATTTACTATCTTTATTTATTGATATTTAAACAGAACTAAAATATATTGCAACGATTTTCATTTGGGATTAAAATTGATTTACTGGCAATGTTTTTAAACAGCCAATTTATATGTGCAGTGTATATGTGAATGTAAAGTATGAGACAAAACAAGAACTTTGTGCGTGTCAATAAGTTCTGTAAAAAGACTTAGAAAAGGAATGTTTTCTCTAAACACTTCACTAAGGTAGACTATTGCAAAAAAGGCAAATGAAAATATTTTGTCGCTTTTTCCGTTGACTCAAAAATTGTGTACCTTCGGGCCGAATGGTGTCTCTTGTAGGAATAGAGCTAGTGATTAGGTTTCGTTTCCTTTTATAGCCAATTGAAAATGCGAGCTTTTTTAAAACATCTCGGCTTAAGAGGCCTTGGTAAAAGCGACAAGCGACATGGCCCCGAAAACTGCCGACACGAGATGTTCTGAACAGCGACAAGCAACTCGATTCAAAAATACGACAAATTACGACAGCGACACCATAAACACTGAAAATAAACAGGGACTTCAGAAAGTTGTACAATTCACCAATAAAAGTTAAAAATTATTGACCATATCGTCCATATCAACACGCGACGGCCGACGGTCTGTTTTAATGATCTATTTATTTGTTATTGAAACGTCTACCAACCTCGTTCCCAAGGCCCGTCTCTTCCTCTCTCTTGGACGTGCAATTGAGTAGACCCTAGACTCCTGGTATACATACATATCGGTGACCTTTGATTTTTGGCTAGACTTTCTCAAAGTCCGTTTTTCGGTTTCGGTTGTCGGGCGGAGAACGGACTTTTCTCGCCTGCAGCGCGCCATTTCTAACCGACCTGTTTTTACGATAACATTTAGAAACAAAGGCCTGTTATATCTTTATTTTGATCTGAAAGAAAAAGAAACCCTCAAGAACGTTCTTTGGGTAGACTTATTCTTAAAGCTAGGCTAAAATGCTTTTAGCGACGAGCAGGATTTGTGGGCTGTCTGCTTTTATAACAATTCATTGTATCTAGTTGTTTGAGCCGCATTTGAGAACTGTTTATTTTACCAGCCGGATGCATGAACCATTAGGTCACACTTACATTTTCGCGCCAACAATATGCAAATTAAATTCGATAACAAGTCGACTCGCGACCGCTCTCGTGGGCTTCGCAGTCTACTTGTGGCAAGTCTAATTTTTGGCGCTCATTTATTTCAGTCATTCATCGTGTTCTGAATTCTGGTGATCTTATATGGTCAAATAAGGGTCAATAAGTAACTCTTCCCGTTTCACAAGTTGGGTTGGGTGATTAGGTTTGGGTAAGAATTTTTTTCTCCAAACTTTTGGCGGTGGAACTTTTTTTTTCTGACATGCAACGGTGTCGAATTGTTTTTTTTTTTCAGCGTTATAGCCATGCAAGATTTTTTTTATACAATTTTTTCTTCAAAATCAAGGATGTGTGGACATAAGTTTAACATAACTGCTTGCCTATAGGAAACATCTGTGACTGGGGGGGGGGGGGGGCTCCTCGATCGGACCCCCCCTTCATATCTCTGGAACCAGTAAGGCTAGGACCATGAAACTTTCACACAATGTTCATCTCCATACAAGGAAACCTCACACCCAGTTTTGACCTGCCACACCCAATTATGACGTCACAGTGACGTAATGTTTGTTTTTCCGACGTTTCTTTGATATTTTTCCATCCAGATACTTAAAATATCAAATATAACTGTAAAATCATCTCTTTAATATTAAAACATAATAAATACAAACAAGGACACACTTGTAAAGCGAGAAAAGGCAAAAAAGGCGATAAAACTATAATTTTGAAATTATTGTCCGCCATCTTGGATCCGCCATCTTGGATGCGCCATCTTGGATTTCCCTTTTTTTCGTTTAAATTAAAATTTAAAAAATATCTAAAAGAGAAAAGGATCAGAATGTATAAAACACGTATCAAACTAATGTCTATTATCCAAACAATGAACTTAGAAGCGTTATTTAATAAATAGTACAAAATTTTTCTCTATAAGTAAAAGTGAGCAAAAATTTACCTACCCCTCCCCCCCCAAATATTTGATGTTAAAAATTTTTGGTGTTTTTCAAGAACTAGTCCCAAGAAAAAAACTATTCTAATAAGAAAATGCACTATAAGTCAAAAAACAAGATCTTAAAATAAAAAAAATTCACCATATTTTAATATTTTGAAAACCTATGTGTCAAAAACCGGTTGCCATGGCAACATGGTTAATCACACTGACATGTTATGGATTCCAAAATGTCCCTAGATAAATTCTAGGAACAGTCAGAAAATGTCAGCCTCATAGCTATTTCGGTGTAAGAGTTATTACAATTTTACTGGGGGGGGGGGGTTCGAAAAGCCCCCCCCCCCCCCCAGTCTGAATAGGGTTAACACTTAAATGTCGGACTGCTCTGCGTAAAATGCTATTGAAATTTTGAAATTAACATTATTAGAATTTTTGTTCTTTGGCTTTTAATACCAAGATTATAAATGTACCAATACCGACCTTTAATAAATGCCCTTAAACTTTCTCCATTTTCTATATCTCATTTAAGGTTAACTTTTTGACATTTGGCATAAATGTGCACTGTATGGAGAACCCATCCCCCTTGCTGTATGTTCAGATGGTTATTTCCCTGAGAGATTGGTGCATTTTTTTTCTTGAAATAGGTTACAAAGTAGTGACAGGCCTGCACGACTCCCGCTGTTCGCCAATGTGATGTTCTCGCCTTTAGAGTTTCGCTATAACAAGTATGTCTTAAAGCGATTTCCCTCTTTTATAGGAGATAATGGGAGGCTTTTTATATATCTCCCTGCGCAACAGTTGGTTCTGTATGAAATGCCATTTATCCATAAGGATTTTCTTTAAATTGGACACCGTTGGTGATATTGTGTGACAAAAGGTAGAATTTTCTTGTATCCTTTTTCTTTCTGTCGAAGGGCCGACTTTCTCTCTTCGAATTTCATTTCTGAGAGGACTTTATGAACCAGAGTATATGGATACCCTCTCAAATGTAGGCGTGATTTCAATTTTCTTATATTATCTTCAAACGTTATTTTGCGTACGTCGAGGATAGACGTTTCTTTAAATCTATCACCTTTGTCGACGCATGTATCCGAGAAAATAGTTAAATTTCTTTCTCTAAGATTTCAGTCGTAAATGTAATGGTTTTGGTGATATCTGTTAGCCTGTTCAATGAACCCATTTATTTCCTCTATGCAACAACACGTTATCGATATATCTTAATTCAGGGACCGCGTAGCATATTTTGTATTGGTGGGGCTAGCTCGCGCATAGAATGGGCTCAACGAGCGCCGAACGCGCGAGCTTATCTAGGGGGTCCGGGGTGTCTGAAATCACCGGAAACGTGTTTATTTCTATCAGTCCTAAGAAAATTTTGTCAAATTTTTATCACCATTCTGTTATTTATTTATTTATTTTTTTTTGCACAAAAACGTACATTTAAAACATAATTATAATATGGTATGGCGTTCATTCAAAGTGAAAAAAGCTTAATATTAAAGCCAGTCCTTAATTTATGTTCTTTTACCATTTAAAGTGGATTTCACCAAACAGAACAACTTATCAAGAAAAAAGAAATGTCTTAAAGTTCTCGCATTGGACCTATTTCGGGTTCATGATATGCTAGTCCAGTTAGTGGGCTATATGAAGGAGGTCAGCGTCAGTAAATGTTCCAATGTTACCTTTGCGGCTTTCATTTCGACTGACAAATTCGCTAGCCACATCAATTAACAAGTCGCCAGTGTCAGTTCTTGTCTTGTGCGTATTTAAGATCCACTTATGCCCAGGAATGCACGTAACTCGGACCTTGAGCACTTCACATTACACACAGTTATTTGTAATTTCCATATGACTTCATGTTTGACAGAATTGCTTGTTAAGATTGCAACATTGTTTAATCTCTGTTGGGTCATCTTTGCTCGCATTCCGTTTGCAACGCCAATTGCCCATCCACGGATGGAAACGAAACTTCGGTCGCTAACTTCTAATCGTCTAAACTCAATTGTCAAAGAACATACTGATATAAAAAAAAAAATAACGCGAACGCTGAGAGACATGTTGAATTTGATCGAAATGGATGCGATTACAAAGCACGTGGGACAACAGAAAATTAGACTGCTAGCTGTCCCTTTTCCTCGGTTCACATTACCTTCGCTCGCTCGCCGCTCGGATGATCACCGATCGCGTATTTGCTCGCCCGCTCGACTATCCAGAGAGGGACTGCTAGCAGTCTAACAGAAAATTCGCATAATGCTTAATGGGTACAGTAGCCATTAATCATTATGCGAATTTCCTGTTGTCCCATTTTATTAGTGTTATGAAACAATAGTTGCGTTATACATGTAACTGTTTACTTAAGACAGTTGTGTCATAGTCGGCATTGTTGTGGTCATTGTAAATGTTGTTGAGCGAACCAAAAAAAACACTTTGGGTTTGCTTTTAACACAAAGATTTGAAGTACTTTTCGAAATGCAAAAAAGAAAAAATTCCCGGCAAAATTATTGGTGGGGCTATAGCCCACCCAGCCCCACAGCTCCGCGGTCGCCCTTAAGATTTCGGTCTCAACCGCTGCCATGAAAATGTTGGCAAAAGCCACTGAATTTTTGTTTTCATAGGGGTGCCATGTGCAAAATGCGGTAAAATGTTAGTCATTTGACTATACTTTGATTTACAAAGTGTATATAAGGTGCCAAACAAATTTCAATGCATTGGCATGGAAAGACCTTCGTTGGATATTTTTTTCTTGCTCGAGATCGGTGTAGTAATTTTTTTCCCCGAGGTATTTCCTTGCAAGATATTTTTTTCCCTCAAAATGAGTCTGCATGATATTTTTTTTCTGAAATCAAACAGCCCTCCTCCCCCCCCTCCCGCCCCTCAAAAGTGAAATGGTCGGCCCCTTACGAAAGACATCAGAGCTGTCAAAGCCAGGCAGACCACAGGCAGCCCAAGCTCACTATTCTTGGTTTTCACGTGACGTCATCAAATTCGAAAATCATAAATCGTAATGCCTTCTGAATTTGTATGTCCACCAGGTTGAAGATGACTTAAAAATAAATATTTTCACAAGTCTCCAACCCGGTAGCGTCCTTCGTTTTGAAAATACAGCATTTTGAATTTCTGGCTTTTCACCCTACGTGACACCAACACGGCGTCCGTGACAAAGCTTTTTCCTATGTAACAAGGGCATCTCCTCGTGATTTTTAGCACTTTGGGCAGTTAAAGTATTAGGAAGGCAGTTTATGCGAACGAATAGTAGTTCACGAGAGAAAAGTAATCGCTTTCAGAGCGAAAGTGAAGTCCAGATGTTTTTATTGATTTCCGGCGGCCATCTTGGTGCCCTCGGGGGGGCACCAAGATGGCGTTTCCATACAAAGCTCTGTAAATTTGAGTCGAGTGCTTCGGCGAATAATTTAACAACGAGATACTGCACAGATCTGAGACTTACTGAAGTTGTTTATTTGTTACTCTTTTATAACATTACAAATTATTGGCTTCTTTCACTAAATTGTTTCGATTCTAAAAAATTATATCTTGGTGTCCCTCAGGGATGGCGTCTCCATACAAAGCTCTGTAAATTTGAGTCGAATGCTTCGGCGAATAATTCAACAACGGGATACTACACGGATCTGAGACTTAGCGAAGTTGTTTATTTGTTACTCGTTTATAACATTACAAATTATTGGCTTCTTTCACTAATTCGTTTCGATTTTAAAATTTTATGGCGTGACAGTGAAAACCAAGAATATCAGATAACCGGGACGTGACCCTTGCTTTATAAGCGGTATTGTGTTACAAAGATTCGATTTTATAAAGGTTTGTATGGGAATGCAACGGTTTTGTTTTAAAACTTAAAAATTCGAATGTTTTGTGAATAAAATTGACTTACCCTGTTGCTGTGTTGTATTCTTTGTTGTTTGCCTGCTCCGCGGGGCGATTTAACGCGAATTCGGCGAGTTATCGTTATTTGGGTGTTCCACTGCTTCTTCTTTTTCTGGGCTGCCTGTGGGCAGACACTGAAAATCAATTCTCACCATCTTTTGCCGTTTCTCGCGTGGGATGATTTTCACGCGTGCTTGCGTTTCGCTCGTTCTACTATCCCTGAGGGAAAAGGAGGGATTACTTGCAGTCTACTAAGTCTCAAGCTGTTGCAGTGCTATATTTTTCTGACTTTTCTGTCTTTTCGCGACAAAATTATCAAAAAAAACAAAGGATATTTATTTAACAAATAAATGATTTTATGCACTGTAGCAGTGAATCTGTTCTGCGGCTTCCGGTCAGGTGGTGGTAAGGAGATACCCTTACTAGTCACACTATATCAAGGCGCGGATGGTTCATTTGTTCCTCTTTGGCCTAGAACATCCAACTGAGTACTGTGCTACGTCCATCATTCAAGGGAATCCCTCTATTCCCAGCAAACAGAGCGCAACCAAGGCAACAATACTAGCAGTTTAATGGGGCATAAAGAAACTTTAGATAACTTAGACGTTCGCGTGATCGCTAAGAGAAAATAAAAAAATCATCAAATGATAACATGACATGACAGTTCAAAGCCATCCATTTAATAAATTCCCTTAAAAAACCGCGACAAAACTATCAACAAAAACAAACGATCTTAATATAAACTACATACCTACATGTGTACATACGATTTTCTTAACCCTATTCGGCCTGGGCTTTTTTTGAGTTCCTGAGCCTGGGGGGGGGGGGGGGGGGGGGGGGGGGCACATTGTGCCCCCCCTACGTAACTTCAAGAACATTAAGGCTACGACAATGAAACTTAGAGGGTACATAGTATGTCCGAAACTGTCTCCTTTGCGGTCCGCACAATGGAACGATGACGTCATATGACGTAGATATTAGGTAATTAGTTATACGGCCGCCATCTTGGATCCGCCATCTTGGATTTCTGAAATTTTTTAAAACCTCTTAAAAACCGTCCAAATTGACTCAAAATTAATCAAAACCAATAAATAAACACTAAATGACGTAAAAATAGAAAAGTTATACCAATAAACATTGTTTTTCTTCATTCAAAGGTACAAATATGCAAATTTCAAAAAACATGGCTGTCAAAATCTTGTTGCCATGGAAACATCAAGTCACGTGATCAAAAAATTGTCATACAAAATTGTTGCCAGATAAATTTTAGGAAAAGTCACAAAGTTTGATGGCATTTGAATACATATTAAGGAAGTTATGAACGTTCAAAGTTAGCGCGGGCACTTTGTGCCCACCCCCCCCCCCCCCCAGGCCGAATAGGGTTAAAGTCTGAAATCTGTTTCTGCAGATCGGCTACGTTTACACTGTTTTTCTTTACAATGTTTCTCCAGCATACTCTCAGATCGCTTATAAAATGGTTGTTAAAATGTTTGCTTTGTCATTCAATTCAGAACAACAAAATTTTACTTGTATACGAATAGAACTGTAGAGAGAATTGCAGCAAACAAGAAATAGTTTGACTAAATCTGCAAAATCACGAGGTCCCTTGCATACTATTGCATAATCAAAGCGCAATTTTTATCACCGTCAATACATTCTACCATGTACCTAAATCTATTAATGGCAATGAATCACTATTTCAAAATAAACAAAAGGCAAAGTCCATACTGCCTTTTCGTTCGCGTGATCGGTAATTTAAGATAAAAAATTTATCAAATGATAACATACCATGAGAACTGAAAGCCATTCATTACTAATTACTGCTTTCCTCATATCTTGCCATGAGAACTCAAAGCCATTCATTTCATAAATTGAACTTACTTATTACTGCTTCCCTAAAGAATCGCGACAAAATTATCAACAAAAGCAAAGAAACTTTTGATAACTCAGACGTCAGATGTGGGTGGGCTGAAATATCTGTTTTCCGCTTAGTTGTCAATGCTTGTTAAAGGAAATATTTCACGCAGTTGTATGTTGTTATCGATATCGATGTGAAATGTTTTGGAAAGTGAAGCGGACATTGATTTTTCTTTTGTGGAGAGTTGAAAAAGAAATGGCTGCATAAGTTAATGTTATACATGAATGGGTTATTTGCGAATATATAGTAGTTCTGTCTTTTTTTATTCGAAAGGCGAGAGTTTTCCATTTCCGGTATCATGTGTTTAGTAACTATTAGGGATTAAATGGGTCTGCTTTAAACCTCAAAATATAGTGTTGACAGTATCTTCTTAACGACCCCCGGGGTCACGACCGCAGTAAAATTTCGTAAAATATTCTATTAAGATCCAATTCTTATGCGATAGTCATATATTGGAATAGTGGGATCTTGCAATATTGTTTTTTAATAGCTCCCCAGAGTTTATTCCGCGTGTAAGTGTAATGTGTTTCTCGGAGCTAGGCAGTATCTCCATTGTCAGAAGTATAGTATCATTACATCCGGTTTGAAATATTTGAATCTCCAGCATGATAGCTGTACACTCTTTATCAAGTTTCCCGGAAAGTGACATCATGAAACTTAGCGCCCCAATTTCTCAAATTTCTCAAATTTCTCAATTTGTACTAAAGTAATCAAACATGCGGGATTCCTGACCGCAGTATTCTTCAAAACCTTTTTCTGATCCGAGATACAGGCAAAGTTGTCCGTTGTTGCATTATTATGCAGTATTACTTTATTTTGTATTAAATTTTCCACCGCAGAAATATACTCGCGCAGAAAAAAATTACTTGTTTTAATTAACTATTATAGCGCGAAAGCGCGCGTGATATCGCCTAATACTTAGCCGACGAGGCCGTAGGCCGAGTCGGCTAAAATTAGGCGATATCACGCAAGCTTGAGCGCTATAATAGTTTTATAATTCAACACATTGATAACAAAGCACAGTTTGAAGAAAAAATATCCAAGCCAAGCCTTTTATTTTAAAAAGGCTTACATATGTTTTACCGCGCGAAACTTGCAACATCACACAGTTCATGAATGAAAGTGGCGCCTTTGTCAATATTGCGCAAGCTTGAAGACCTTGAACACTATATATATATAACTGTTTTGTAATTCAACACATTGATAACAAATCACAGTTTCGAGAAAAAATTAATTGAGATAACCTTTCATTAAGTAAAAAGGCTAACAACAATATTTTGCCTCGCACCATTTCTTAAACAACAAGCGGCGAATGCCGAAACTTTTGTTAAGCTAAAATTAATTTAGCGTACACAACTGAATCAGTTGAGAGTTCCTACGAAGAGCTTTCGTCTAGTACTCAAAGAACGGGACAAAGTAGTGACTACAAGAATTAAAACACAGTTAAATGGCATAGAATGTCTTAGTTACAAGTGTTTCATATCTTGAAAAGGTCAATTCAGAATCAAAACAAATTGAACAAACACACGGCTACGAAGCTGAATAGCGGCGAAAAGTCGGAAAGAACAGCAGCGTGGACAGTATGTCTTACAAAAATTCACAGCTAAAGGATACAAGAAACGGTTAAAACATCGTACCTGCAGTTGATTTGGCTTTTTATTCCCTTTCATCAGCACCAAATTTTCAAACATCGAAGTACGAGCTGAGTCAATCAATGTTGTTTACAAACTTGCTCGTTTCTTAGCTCCTGACAGCCGTAATGACGAGACCAGAAACTATTCTGTGGAAGCATCAAGCCTATATCATATTCCAGAGGTGATTACCAAAGGAATTTTACGAAAATTGTGCTCCTTCATTCCCTCCTTGTCGAGCGGTCAAACTTTGAACCAGTTTTCATTCAGCTACGCCAAGAAACACTGCGACCAGTACAGCGACCGCGACAACGCGAAAATTTCGCGCCTTTTTTGTCCAATCATGTGAACAATACTTTTTCTCTTTTCTTTTCTTCTCTTTTTTTCTTTCTTTTCCCTTTTTTAACTAATAGTTCACGCACTTTTTCGCCCAAAAACACGAAATTGCAGCCAGCAGTCATTTTCACTTTCCTTCAAAATGCGAAATTTACCGCCATCGCTGGTTATACGTCATGTAGACATAACGCATATCGATAACTTTTTGACCATATTAGGGCAGTGCATCAATGTGTTGAATTATAATGATGTATATCGGCTTAACAAGAACTTTTTAACAAGGCCTACTCTGGGACCCAAAGTCGCCGTAACTTAGGGCGACTTAGGGCGACTTTAGGCGATTTAAGCATATTTTCTCCAAAATTTAGGGTGATTTGGGGCGATTTAAGGCGATTTTTGGCGACTTTAGGCAATTTTAGGTGACCTTCAGGTGACCTTCAGTGATTTAAGTACAGTGGGAATCATCATGGTACACCATACTGCATTGGTTCAGAAAATATCCATACTATCTCCATGGAAGGTTTTTGGTTTGAATGCTCCACCAATCCCCCCTGCCCCCTCCCCCTCCCCCCAAACCCTTCTGCAAGTTCCAGTTTAGTGGCTTTTAAGACCCTCCTCTGTCCCCTCCCCCTAGGAATTTTTAATAACCTCCCATGATGTGGGTATGGACCTGCACACTGAAGTCAATACATTAACAATAAACATGCAACGATGACCTAAACACCAGCTAGCAGGCAAGGTTGTTGCCACATTGGTCACAGGGCCAAAAGCTAAGGAATTAAGCAAATCTATGAAATGGTAAGTGTCACAACAAGAAATTTCGGGGCCCAGAGTGATTCCTTGGGCATTTCAGGGTATAGGGCTCTGGTTAAGCAACAGCCTTGGCAAGCAAACTAATATTTTAATGCCTCTACTATTAACCAAATTTAAATTCGGAATGCACAGTGGATGCATCAAATGGGAGTGAGATGCCATAAACTGTATTTAATAATACTTTGTTTCCTCAAAATATCATATACATCTCTCAAAAGCAACAATTGCTATTCCAATGAGATTTTAAGAATGTTTTATAATTATATTATTGCCAATTTTCTTCAGATGCCATCATGGGTTGTCTTTATTTTGAGGAAATACATTATTGCCATAGTTACAAAGTTATAAACAACCTAAATTTACTTACAAAATACTTATGAAAAAAAAGTCTGAAAGGATTGTTTTCCATTCAGACTAAAATAAAAATAAAACAATTCCAACCATTAATTGTCAATGTCACAAATTATAAAGATAACTACCTTAGTGTAGCTTAGTAAATACAGTGTGAATGCATCACCAACAGTAACACAAGTTGCCCTATCTATCTTGGCTCGAAACTTTGGTAACAGGCATGCCTCCCTTGCAAAAGCCTTTGATCCTTTCCTGGCACCCAACCAATATGCTCCTCTCCGGTCTTCAACAGGCAAAACACTCCCACCCATTTTTTTGTTCCGTAAGCTTGTGGCTTTTTGTGCTTCTCTTACAATAGTCTGGGCTGCTGGAAACTTGGATGTGCCACCTTATAAATTGAAGCACATTCTTGCTTGAGGCTTACACACCGCTTGAGGCTTACACACCGGCTCATCCGAAGCACTTGCAATTTGCAATGGGGAGCGTTTTACCCGCGATTGAGAATCATTTGGGTTGTTTGCGGTATGTTAGCCCTGAAAGCTGTCACTAATATTTCGGTACATCCCTAAAAGAAAGCCAGAGTACGACCGCCATTTTCCTTTTGATCCATAATCCCTTTCGTAAACTTGTTACCAGGTTTTGACCAACTTTTCAACATGTGCCACAGTCCGGCCCGGGTCGTTTCCGTTTGATCGTATCGAAAAGTGCTCTCAGTAAACTTACCTGGAATTCTGTAGTTGATACGAGGTTTCTTGCCGAAATACAATCTGATAGCCAGTCATTGGTGACAGTGGATACCGTATCTGGCAGTGATATTATGAGACAAATATTGATGTGCTTTAAGCTTGAATATTGCGTGACTTTAGCCAGACCAGCGTGTTTCTAGATCACGCGATATGGTTAACTTTCAAGTCACATGATCAAAACAGTTTCTTGGACCCTTGGCAACCATCTTGCTTCGAATGGCGAGTCTCGTTTTTCTAGCTTTTCTGCCAACAGCGGAACAACTTCAAAGTGATAAGGCATTTTACAAGAAGAGTCTTGTCTTGCAAGAACAACAGGGAATTTTGTACTTGCTTGGCTCTCTAACTTCAATTTATCTGAATCGATTTGGCTGGATGTGTGGTCTTTGACTTTAATAAGCTTATGTCTGAGGATGTGTGAGGATGCTATGAAATGTCTAGATTTTGTTGGTAGACGAACCAGACGAGATGGTCACTTTGTCCTTACCTGTCTGTGATGGGTAAGCGTACGATTTACTCAATACATATAACAGAACCTTTATTGAGCTTGCAGTCATGTAACTTGCAGAATGTAAGTTTTAAGCTTACCAAAAACCTAGATGTATTTTAAAACTGGTCTTACTGGCGTACATTTATTTCTGAGTGTAACACTACAAAGTAGTTGCTAAAAGACGTTTGGTGATTACATCTTTTATTCTTGTGATCTGTATGCCTAATATTAAATATGTTTGTTTTATGTAGATGAATTTGATGCTATTACTTTTAACTGTTGAGGGTTAAGAGGGTGGTGAGTGGGTGGGATCAATTGGGAAATCGTTTCGTAGAAAAGAGAATGGGGGGTGGGGGGGGGGGGGTGGGGGGTAGGGAGCAACTTCCTGTATGGTTAATATAGATTTGCCACCTGTAGTACTTTTCATATTAGAGACCTGCAGATCAGAGTATGAGATAGAGGCGACACCAGGGAGAAGCGAGGGCTCTGGGAATATGACTGATTTGAAATTCGAAAGTCAGTCATAGCCAATCTTGTACTTGTACTCTGATCTGAAAGTCCCTATTGTAATGGAAGGTTTGGAACAACACCATAAGGACACATCGGAGGATTTTGTAACAAAGTCAGTCCAGAAATAGCAAAGTTTATCATATTGGCCGTTTTTATGCTACAGACGTTAATATCGTCTAAGACGTTAAAGTCGTCTCGAGACGACTTTAACGTCTAGTATAAAAACGGAAAATAAGCCAGACGGATTTAACGTCTGACGACTTTAACGTCTTCTTTTAAGTGCGTCGTTCAGACGCACAGACGACATTAACGTCTCAGACGTTAAATACGTCTAGTATAAAAACGGGACGGCCTTAACGAGGACGAATTTAGCCCTATTTGCATATTCGTGCCCTTTAAATTTATTTGGGGACAACTTCAGTCGTGTCCAGTCACTTCCGAGAATAGTTTTTTTTAGAAAATCTTGTGTTTTTTCTCTGTGGCCATCTACTTTTGCGTCCCGTTTTTATATCAGACGCATTTAACGTCTGAGACGTTAATTGCGTCTAGACGACTTTAACGTCTCTAGCATAAAAACGGCCATTGGGTTAATTAAGGTTGTTAGGAATTAAGCGACTTAAGGCGACTTAAGGCGACTTTAGGCGACTTTGGGCGATTTTAGGCGACTTTGGGTCCCAGAGTAGGTCTTTAACAGTGAATATATTGCTATCATAACTCCGAGGCGACCGGCACAACAGTCATCTGTATTCCCGATTCAACTCCACACACGTCCTCAAAAGAACCAGAGACTGTTATCATAATACTGATACATTTTTACAACAACGTACAATAATTCACTCACTAGTTTTCTCGTTGTTTATGTTCATATTGGCGCCAGAACAGCAACCATATAACTAGGAGAACTATACAAACCTCCGGTCAGGAAATAAAATTGTTTAATACCGATGCATTGGATTTTATTTATACTTGACCAGAAATCCGCAAACATTTCCTCCCAGCAGAAATTTTAGCTGTCCCGACGCGCAAAAATTTCCTGTGCACGGTAGCTAAACCAATAAAACTATGACGTCTTTCCCATACTATTGCATACAAACGCAAAGTTCATGTTATTTTGCTCTGCCATATCGCTCATATTAAAACACAAACTTTCCCGTCCAATTTAACTTTCTTAAAACGTCTCCATTCGTAAAAATAGACCGTGAAATTCTCAAACTGCGTTTCCCAAGAAAACGCATTTGACCTATTTTTACCATTCTCGAAAGCAGCTTGAATGGCTTTACGACAAATGATTGAAAATTTTAAATATTGATACGTAACGTGAGATATCGAAACTAAGAACTTTAATATCTTTGCGGTGACGTAATGTGAAATATGACAAGTTCATGACAAGTTCTGACATCCCAATACCCTAGGGAAATTAACAATAGGACCGGGGGTGTTCCTCAAATATTTTAGTGACGGTATGTGACGCCCTTCTTGAAATCCTAACCGCTTTAACCAACCATATCCTCAATGCCCTAATATAGCTTCTATGAAGAAGAAAGAAGAAATCCCCCGGACAAAAGTCCACAAAAATTTTTGCCCCTTTTTTCGTGGTAATTCCGAAATCTCGCTTAATGCGCATGCGCATTAACGAGATAAAAAAGAGGCATCGTTTATAATTAAAATGCAAGGAAAAGGCAGGAAACTTTTTTTGTGAAGTCGGACGCTGAAACTCGCGTTGTTTGTTAGCACGCGAAAATAAAGTCCTTTCTCTGAAACTATTTTGGCCAAATAATCCAATAAAAACAACCTACATAAAAGGATCTAATCGATTCGCTTATGAAACACAAATGTGACATACAAGGCGAATAAAGATGCCCGTAGAATTTATACAAAAAATTCTAAATACAAAGCGTGTAAATGGCGGCCGCTTCCAAGCAAGGCATCGATCCGCTCTTTCATTGAAAAAAAAAATGGCCTTGGGTGCAATTAAAGTGTATGGTCAATGCATTTTAGCCTTAGCTACAATTCTTATTGATTGCCTTTACTTTCTAGAGTAGGTCACTTAAGTTTTTTGACGCCGCATACAGAGTCAGCCAAACTTTCTGATCTTTTGTCTGACTAAAAAGAAATGGTGGCCTTTTTTATCACAAAGTTCAACGAATTAATTAAGGTGGTATCACAAGAAAAGTGTGTTTTATTTATTCGCTTTTTAAAAATTAAATAATATTCTACTGGATTTTTTCGAAGTAAGCTTAAATGATTCAAGTATGCTTAATATAAGCTTAAGCTTATAGATGAAACTAACTACGCAAGAATTAAACCTTAAACACGCGGCCTATCGAAAAAACAAAATTCAATCACTTACTCAGAAACTTTACTTACACCCAATGGCTCTAAATAACCTCTAACCTGTCATTATAGATTTTCTTGGTAGTTGACCCGGGTTGACCTAGACAGAAATGATATTCATTTTCCATGGAAAGAAGTTGCCATGCATGCTTTAATTCGAGCCGGTTTTAGCGCTTTTTAATTCCTTGCCGTGTTGAAATCCTTAAAAAGTGATTTTCCCAGAAAAGCATCCTTCTATCCTTCAGCTACCGAAAACATAACAACTTTGAATTCTACAGTAACTGTATGCAACTATTTCATGTCTGAAAAGTTTGGATGGGCTGGCCATCGATCGAGCAGAGCGACTTTAAACTTTTAGTCTATCCGACCTAAATACACTCTATAAATACACAGACGCCTTCATTTTGTGATGTAAGCATGAAACTTAGCACAAAAAAACTTTAGTCCTCTCGCTACAAACCCAATCGATGAGCCACTTGAATTTCTTGCTATGACGTCGTTTTTTAGATGACGTCATTTTCCAATATGGCGGCCAAAGTCTATTCGACCTAAACTACACAGACACACTGTTACACACTGTTATAGGTTGAGCCTTGTTTCAATACCAGTATGCAATCTGTTGTTTGGCTTTACATGTCTTAATATCTAAGTAAAAATATTGATAACATTATTTTGAAAACGTTATAAGTAGTTTACATCCATCAAAATAGCTCTTCCTCTGATGAATAGCCGTGATTATTTACATTTGACAACAGTATAAACTGTTTTTTTTTTCTGGCTATGGAGGCTACATTAGTTCTGACACATGCAGCTACAAAGCGCTGTACAAGTCAGACCACATCCATAACATTTACACCTGCGACTGCAACCTTTCTTGCACCCACACTTTGTTAACTCCTGGCAGCTTGTTGCTATTGGAGGAAGGTCAGTCCAGTTTACTTGCCACAAGTCACCTTGTTTGATCCAACCCCACTCTGCAGGACTTTGTACGTCAGGCTGGGGGTCTATTGTCTGACGCCATATCATTCCTGCCTGATAGACAGCACGCTTTGTAGGTTCCTTCAAGGAGGCTTGAGTTGGTTGAATCGATAAGTAGGATCTCTATTTTCGAGAAAAGAGGTCAAGTCTTGCCTCGTTAACAGTTGCCACTGTACTGGATCTGTCGTACATTGTTACCACAAACTTCTCCAATTAAAAGATGTGAAGGTTGCTGTCATCAATAGCCTGCATGGCAGGCGCTTTATGAGCCAAGCGGGACGAACGATGCATTTCGCGCGAAGCGCGACACGAGCGCGAAGCGCGACACGAGCGCGAAGCGCGAGACGAGGGGAGTAAAAAAAATAAAGCGCCTGTAGACAGTCCATTGTTCTGGCTCTTCCGCCCACCAACTCCCACCAATATTAACTGACTGCAGTGATTTCGAAATAACCAATCAAAACACGATCTATATCGCAAGTTATGCTAACCGCAGACTTGCGCTCACATTAAATCACGAACTCAGAAATGAACTGATCCTATAAAGCAGCGAATAAAATACAACTCCTACTTTAGTGGCAACTCCGGATCTTACAACTCTTTCAAATTGAGAAAAAAAAAACATTTTTATGCCAAGAGTTAGAGCTAGCAAACGACGGCGTAGCTAAATATTCTAAACGGCTCTGGAAAGCGTAAATTCCTCCTGTCAGTATCACAGACCCGGGGGGGGGGGGGGGGGGAGGGTACTCAACAACGTTTTGTACGGGGATGCTCCGCCCCGAGGTCCAAACCCTTACCCTTTCATATACCGTCTTTGACAGAAAAGGTACCCCTTTCATATACCTTTCATTGAAAATGGTACCCCTTTCATATACCTTTCAATGAAAATGGTACCCCTTTCATATAGCCTTTACGTGCGTCTGTTTGATATATTTTGAAAGGCCCTTTTTATAAGACTTAAATGGCAGTTTTCCCTACCTTTTTTACGCCTCAACGGCGTGTTTTCGGTTCCCTTTCCTATTCTTCGTGAAATCCCTACCCTTTCATATACTTCAATTCGTGAAATCACGACCCTTTCATATACCTCCAGCCTCAAAAAGGTACCCCTTTCGGGCGGAGCATCCCCGTATAGCCCATTATAGGGAGTACCCCCCCCCCCCCCCCCGCCAGGATCACAGATAGATATCTCAGGCACGTACTTGGGGTAGACTTATTCTAAAGCTGGGCTAAATGCTTTCAGCGACAAGCAAGATTTGTGCTTGGCCTGTCACCTTTTATAACAACTGCAGGAGGAAATCCAAGGTTTGATGAATGTTCCAGTCGAGGAAACACAAATTTTACAACACGAGCGAGAGCTTTGTTTTTAATATCTTGTTGTTTACATTTGGTATAATTGATCTCACACATCTCGTCACGTGGTATAAACTGGCCAATCAGCATTACCGTCTACCAGATTTGTGGAAGAGCCAGAACAATGGACTGTCTACAGGACTGTCTTCCCTCGTCTCGCGCTTCGCGCTCGTGTCGCGCTTTGCACTCGTGTCGCGCTTCTTGCTCGTGTCGCGCTTCGCGCGAAATGCTTCGCTCGCCCCGCTTGGCTCATAAAGCGCCTGTCATGCAGGCTAGTCATCAAATGTCAAAGAGCTCTGACTGAGTTTAATTTGGTAAAAGTGCTTGAGACTTCATCACAAACATCCCAGGTTTGCCAAGCAGATATCTTTCCTCTGCCACGAAACGCAGAAACAACGTCACAACCGGTGAAAGCATGGAAGAATTCATTCCGCTTGATCTTGAACCCGGGGTAGTCAATCGATAATATCGATAATCGATAACAATCGATAAAAATCGATTAATTTTTTCGAAATTTGACAAAAATCGATAAAAGATTTCGTTGTGAGTAATCGATAATTATCGATTTTTGAATTAGGGCTATCGATTTTATCAATAAATATCGAATTTATCGAAACTGAATTATCGTACCGTTTTTCGAAACGGAAACACCTAAAGATATTAAAGGGCTCGATTTCCATTTGCTTCTAGCTGGCCAGCGCGGGCCTGTTTTACCTTTTCCACAAGCTGAGTCTTTGTCGAACTTTTCCTTATACTTATGCCGAAACGCTGCGTAGGAGGCTAATCGCGTGACGAGCTCAAAGAGGTGTCTGCGTAGGAGGCTAGTCATGCAAATACTTTTAAATCATTCCTTATATTGATCACTTCTTATACCCCATATTTCTTAGGTTAAAACGTGGTGGTGGACGATAACCTTGAAGCCGGGAAGCCGGAAAAGGAAAAATAATTTACGTTTGTAATCGAACAATAAAATCAGGAAGAAAATCATAATGCAGTCTCTTTGGTCTTTTGTATAGTGCTTGTCAACAAATCATTTCATTGCCGCCTTTGAAATCTACATTTAAAGAGTCACAATCAAACGCTCCCTCAACGGAAACAGGATAATTTTCATCGATTCTATAACGATCGATGAATCCGATAAAATTGATAAAATTAACACTTCATCGGCGTGTGAGTATCGATTTTTATCGCTTGACCGATAAAGTCGATATCGTTTAAAATCAGTTTATCGATAGATATCGATTTATCGAATGATTTTCCGATATCAATTTTTATCGATTGACTACCCCGGGTCTTGAAGTACCTATGTTTTCAACGAGCTGATGAACTGGAATCCAGCGTAGTAGTATAGGGCCATTAGATTTAACCTTGTTACGGCATTCCCCTGCACTCCCCTGCATTCCCCTTCATTAGCTATGCCTAGTCAATGACCATTTCCTGCATACTAATTTGGAATAGGTAACTTATTAATGAATATTAATAAAGGGAATGCCTTTTCATGACCTCAACTACCTATTCCTTTTGTGTTATTCTGAAACAATAGAAACAATAGACCGGCCCAAACTTGCCCGCTCTATTCCAACTCACTTCAAAACAATAAAAACAACTGACACAGATATCCTTTACAGGGATAGATCAAAACAACTTATCTTTACCACTAGACCATCAAAGCTGTGCGGGATATTACAACCGAATAAAACTAATTAGAGGTTTCCGAAACATTCAAGTTTAGAAGCAATAAAATTTCACAGGATAAAAAACCGCTTATTCGTATTTACCGCCGTTTTAGCCGCTACATCGCTAGACTCTATATCGATTTTCCGTTTCGCAACCATCACCCAATTTAAGTTTTATAACTTTACCGGTAGCTTCAATATTCAAACTTTTAATTATGCGAACTTTCTCTGAACTAAATTTGCATGAAAAATTAGCACCTCGGAAAAATAAACAAAGCAACCAATTACATGCGTTACTAAAACAATAAACCCACACTCTGTTTAAGTAAAAATATATTTAATAATAACAAAACGCAATAAGGTTTCATCAAATCATTATGTCAACAAAAGCTGTTTTATTTAGAACAACTGAAATCCATATTCTACACAAATGAAAAGGAAATCAAGAACAAAATATTAGAATGAAATTACTTTACGGACGCAGCGCGAATTCACTCTAAGACCGTATTGCAGCCCTAAAGCTTTGTTGGCTTTTTTCGGAAGCGAAGGTTTCCTCTGAAAACGATTTTACGTTTGGTTCATCTCCGTGTTCGTAAATCCACATTGTTTTATCGTTTGAATAATGTCTTAATTTAACTGGAGAACTCGGACGGGGGTTGTAAGGATTTTGGGAACTGGTATATTTCTATAACGCCGCGTTTTTCATCCAAGAAATTT
>JAJGOT010001184.1:0-20000 GCA_022457155.1 Cladopsammia gracilis | reverse complement strand
ATCCCGCACAGCTTTGATGGTCTAGTGGTAAAGATAAGTTGTTTTGATCTATCCCTGTAAAGGATATCTGTGTCAGTTGTTTTTATTGTTTTGAAGTGAGTTGGAATAGAGCGGGCAAGTTTGGGCCGGTCTATTGTTTCTATTGTTTCAGAATAACACAAAAGGAATAGGTAGTTGAGGTCATGAAAAGGCATTCCCTTTATTAATATTCATTAATAAGTTACCTATTCCAAATTAGTATGCAGGAAATGGTCATTGACTAGGCATAGCTAATGAAGGGGAATGCAGGGGAGTGCAGGGGAATGCCGTAACAAGGTTAAATCTAATGGCCCTATACTACTCAGCGTGTGTTTAATCCCTGGCCATAGGCAATCCACAGGTACGTACTCAAGTCCAATTTCCTTTAACGGCAACATAACAGACATAGCAATGACGACAACATCAGTGCCATTTGCTTTAGTCATCAGAGACTTGCTTCCTTCTACTACAATGCTTTTCGCATGTACAAAAATTCGACTGTCTGCTTCTTCGTGGCTGCAGGGTGATATGTCACTTAGGGATTTTGGTTGAGTGGCCATAGCTTCGTCTCCCTTTGTTACAATCACGATGTTTGTTGTGGAAGTGACGGCTATTTTGTCAGCAAGAAAGTTGAATGGTAGGTGTCTTGCTGTTTCCTGAAACTCTCCTCCTAATCCCTTTACCCCGACTGGACCTTGCTTCATTCTTTAGACTCGACTGTCGGTATACATCAAACACAATGTCCATTCTTTTGTACTTGCGAGAATAAAACTCTACCTTTGGAAGAATGTTTTCTCTGGCATATTCGTCAAAGGTCTTCGATTTTCCCGGGGGAGAAGCGTTGACCATACTGCACCATCTATGATTATGGCATCTGCCTGTGGTTCTGAGTTTGGAATAGTCACCTCGTCTTCAAGAACTTCAACCAACTGAGATTTTTGACATGAATAGAGCTTGCCATTATCACTTAACGATGCTGGGGAATATTGATGCTCATACTGGAAAAATTCATGAAGGTCGTACTCTCTTCTCTGGCATGAAATAAATAGACGAGAGAAGAGCTGACAGACTTCCTTTATGATCCTTTCTTTAAGGCTGCTGGTTACTTGTTCATGCTTGAAGAAAGCAACCTTGTTCTTTTTGATTGGCTCATAGAAGCATGATCGGTCGTCCCTTTTTAAGCCTTCCATGAATGATTTAAACTGTTCTTTGCCTCTTGCGTGATGTGTTTTTACCATCTC
The DNA here is from genome assembly GCA_022457155.1 of Cladopsammia gracilis. Lineage (NCBI taxonomy): Eukaryota > Metazoa > Cnidaria > Anthozoa > Scleractinia > Dendrophylliidae > Cladopsammia > Cladopsammia gracilis. The sequence goes on along the minus strand of JAJGOT010001184.1, from coordinate 18,741 downwards.
AGCTTTCGTGGGTTCGGCAGTATCTTTGGTGTATAGGGTCAAAAGATCAGCTGAGTCCATCTCTTCCATCTCTTCTAGTGCTGTGCAAAGCCTTGTGACTTTATCGAGAAACGTTCTTTGAGCGCTTCATGTTTCTTCATGATGCTTTTTACTGGCACATGCGTCTTTCTTTCCCGATGCAGTTTCGTAATTGGAAACCAGACGGCTCACTTCTGGCCCAGAAACCATCCATCTTCTAAGTGCTGATTCGTCCTCTGTAAGGCCGATTGCTCCTCCATCACCTTTGATGACAGCATCATTTTGTTCGTGGGCCTGATCAATAGGCATTCCTGAGAATTTCGTCTCAGATTTGTGCACCACAACGTTTCCTCTGTGGAACTCCTTGGCGATTTCAGGATGACGTGCGTCAATGCACACCATTTCTCTGAGATCGATTGTAAGCCAGCCTGCCGAGTAATTGACATTGTTGTTAGCAAAGAAGTAGCCAGTGCCTCACGATACAGTCCAAAGTCTGCTTCTCTGAAGGAACGAACCAATGTAAGCATAGTCAACTCCATAGACATGATAAGATCCCAAAAGCAGAACTGTAGACTCTCAAGTCTGCGTTTTTCACACCAGTTTTCAAAATGAAGAATATCCAAGCTACCAACGTTGTCATTGCAATAGTGGTTGTACGCTGCTTTCATCAATTTGTGTAGACTCCACGCTGTAATTTGATGCGCTTGCCTTGTTCGGGTAACGCTAGAGGCCACCAAAAACGATTCTGCAGTTCCTGATGATGCGATACCTGTTTCAGAAAGGGCACTGCTCCACCCACTGTCTTGAAGTATTGTTCCTGCCGACCTTAGCGCAGCCATCTCAATATGTAGTCCTCCGAACATAACAACAATTTTATCTTCTCCTTATTCAGGCCACTGCCACTGTATCTGTTTGGCTAGTGCGTACAGAGGTTGGTCAGCTGCTACAACAGGAATCTGTCCTGGGTTCAGAAATGCAACCGTATCACGAATCGTACTAATTACATGTTTAATGGTGGCTGGAGAATGAGCCTCGTCTCGAAGAAGGGGAAGTAGAGACGTGATGCTGACTTCAAACTGCTGAGCTCTCATCTGGGATGCATGATGTGCGGACCATGTTATACTGACAGTATCGTCTACTTCCTCTGTAAGATTCACTTTTTCGAGCCACGTATACTCTTGCTTCAGATAAGCTGTTACTGAATCGAGAGCTGGAAAGGCAAAACTTGTTGTGACTGGAGGTTTTGGATTTTCTTTCAGGTTAGCTGGCTGGACATTGGTGTATGCCTCTGGAAGGTCAGGTCTTTCTTTAGCTTTCCTTTGCCGAGTTTTAGTGATGCGCGTGTCTCACCGTTGTTTTCATGACTTGGGTGCTGGACGACCGATATACTAGTGCCGTGGAAGGATGACTGTGATGTAGTTGCTGTCGGGTTGTGATCTATGTTGTCCATTGCTGATGTTGTAAATAGGCCTTTTCTTAATACTGGCGGACAAACGACACCCTCTTCGACCTATTGGTTAACACCTGCTTCACCTAGTTTCGCGGATATTTCTAAAACTCTGTCATAAGAAATACTCAGCCCATTTTCATGCAGCATATCTACAAGGTATCGTTTCCGAATTTTGGCAAAAACAGACAACCCCACATAAACTGCAAGTGGAGTTTCACGATCTTTTGAGTGTCTGTGAGTAGATGCATCTTCTTTGTACTTTGCAGAGCAGTTGCATTGCAAGAGGTGTGCTATACAGCTGTAGCTAGGTCGGATTTGGACGCACCATGCTTTATCTGAGATTTTATATCTGCTCCATGCTCAATCATACAGACGAACTCAAGAAGAGATGGAGGGATAGCTTCTTCGATGTTATTTCCCTCCAATGTCTTTTCGAATGTCCATTTGTGAGCGAGCATCTCCTTACGTATGATTGCAGTAGAGTTAGCCATGTTACTGCGCCTTTCAATAACATGCGGAATTTGAAATTCAAATTTCCACCAACAATTTCGTTTTACACTGCCGTCAATCATCTTAGCTTACCTCTAAGGAAACAGATCTTCACTTCAATGAGGTCAAAAGGTCACGTCCGTGCATTATGATTGGTAGATTTCGATCCATTTTGTTTGTTTCTTTTTTACATGGTCCGTTGGCTTTCGTATTAATTATGATTGATGGCAGGGAATAACGCAACTGTTTGTGGGGATTTGAATTTCAAATTCCGCATGTTATTGAAAGGCGCAGTAATGGCGTCACATGTTTTACTTGCCTCCACCATAAAAGTGCCAATATCACTGTGAAAGGCCAGCAACACATCTCGACCTTTATGATACGCTTCTAGCTCAGGCAAATGTGTCAATAACTGGTCTTTCAACCTTGTAGAATTCACAACTTGTGATTCAATACCCAATTGGTCAAGTCGTTCCTTGTACAGTAGAACTAGATCTGCAAGTCTGAATGTGCACGGACCTGTCCTTGAATTAGTGGTCTCAATGATGTAAGTAACAAGTTCAGAAAAGGCAATTGCGCATCCTTCTTTCTGCTCCTGTCCAAATTCCTAACTTATGACGTTTTCTTGAGCACAAAGCTGGGATCGCTCTCTATTGTATAATGTAACCAGGCAGGCTGGGTGATACTTGAGCTCCTGAGCCACAACATCTCCCGCACTAAATATTGAAAGACGCCTTCCATCATTCAGGGCCTTCGCACACTGGTTTAATCTCTCGTTTAGTTTCATTTTCATTGCCTGCCTGTAGATGACTTTCGGGAGCATCCTTCTCACATAAGAAGCATCTTGATTCTTTGGAATGTAAAACCGTTCTTTGCTTCTTTAGCCTTTTCTCATTGTCTAAAACTGTGTCTGTTTCAGCAGCTCTTTTTTTCTGCCCTTTGTAGCTTCGTATTGTTGAAAAGTAGTCGGCATGATTGGTGATATTTTGCATTGTTCTTCCATAAGGTTTCTTCTATACCACCACCTTCATCTAGTCGAGCTGGATCCAGGACTGTTGGTAAAGCATTGATAGCAACGAAGAGAGGAATGTTGGTTGCAATGTTTGTATAACCATCTGCTTCTCTTTTGGTCGGATCATCTGACCGGTAACTTGAGATCTTCATTTTTTTCTTGCTGACACAAACAATACTTACTCCAGTCTGTTTTCCAGTTAAATTTTATAGACTTGTCCATCCTTAGCAACGCTGTATGTTAGGTGGTAAACTGGCCAATAATAAAAGGTATTCAGTTAGAAAAAAAAATGTCGATACTTTGTAAATAATGCAACTATGCTACTTCTCTGTCCCAAACGCCTTACCTGCGCATAGACAAAGAAACTTGTCAAAGAAAACGTGCTCATTTCAAAGAAAATTTGCTCGTGTGCACGGGTAATTTTCAATTAATATTTCAACTTTTTGCAATTGTAGCCCCAAGAAATTGCGTTTTGGAATGCTGATCTACTATGTAAGAAATATTTGATTGAGTGGTTTTTTGTTTTATCACTGAATATATTTTTTTATGAAATACATATGAACTGTGGGTAGAGAATGTTAAATGAAGAAATAATCCTCGTATTTGAATAAGAAACCGCTGAAAAAAAAAATCAGGGCTTCTCAACTTACACAACTGCGAGGGTCATTTCTTCACTTGAAATTAAATGTATTTAGGAATTTAAAGGCATTCGGCCGAACTTACCAAATCAGTTGTTTGGGTAGACAATTGTCCTAGGCTCGATTTTCAGCCGTTTCACGCAAATTAGATTTTGGTCGCCAGTCTGTCGCGCGCGAAAATGGAGAGATATCGTTTACCGTACAAAAAGAGCTGTCTGCTCACAATGACAACGCCATTTCCTTTGTCTGGTTTCGTAATGATGATACTGTCATCATTGCGTAAATCAGATCTTGTGGATCTTCCCCTGCTGTATTGCATGGCCTTCCAAAGGTTCATAAAGCTGGTTGTCCGTTCCGTCCAATTGTTTCATCCGTTAACACATACAACTACAACCTCGCTTCTTATCTTGTTGGTCTACTTCAGCCTATTTCACCAACAATCACACTGTTAAGGACTCGTTCAGTTTTGCAGACTGGACCAAAAAGTATAAACATAACAACGGAATAATGTGTTCTTTGGATGTTTGCTCTCTCTTTACAAATGTACCACTTGATGAAACGATAGATATTTGTCTTGACAAATTGTATTCTCTTCCTGATCCTCCGACATTACCTCGCACTGTTTTACATAAATTATTAGATTTTGCCACAAAGAAAAGCCACTTTATTTTTGATGGCCATTACTAGGACCAAATTGATGGCGTTGCGATGGGTTCGCCGTTAGGCCCAGTGTTGGCTAACATTTTCATGTGTTACTTTGAAGAACGATGGGTCATGAACAGTGACGTTTGTCCATCAGTTTGGTATCGATACGTTGATGACACTTTTACAATGTTTGACAGCAAAGACACTGCTGATAAATTCTTGCAGTATTTGAATAATTGTCACAACAGTATCAAATTTACCATTGAATATGAACAAGACAACTCGATTCCGTTTTTAGACATCCTCGTTAAACGCTGCCAAAACAACACTTTCATGACTTCCATCTACCGGAAGAAAACATTCACGGGGTTATACACCAAATGGGATTCCTTCACCCCGCGCAAGTACAAAATAAATCTCATCCGCACCCTCACTTATCGCTGCTACAGGATTTGCTCCTCTTCATTGTTGTTGAAATCTGCCCTTGATGAGCTTCGAAAGCTTCTTCTTCAGAACGGTTACCCTCAAGGGATAATCAACTTTCACATTAATGATGTTATAAACAGAAACATTAACAAGTCAAACAACCATGTCTCCACTGTTCCTAAGAAAGATATTATTATCCTGCTACCTTATTTAGGTTTACATAGCAACCAAATCTCTAAACGTCTTAAATCTTGTGTATACAATTTTTACTCTTGTGTCAACCTTAAAATTATTTTTCAAAACACTCGCCGCATCAAATCTTTCTTCCCGTACAAGGACCGCTTAAATCGTTCTCAACAGTCTAAAGTTATTTACAAAGCCAGTTGTTGGGATTGTGAAGAATTTTACATTGGTAAAACTAAACGACGGCTTCATGATAGAAAAACTGAGCATTTTAAAGCCCTCGCTAAGGATGACCGCACATCAGCCATTGCTGACCATGTTAACACCACTGGACACAACATCAAGTGGGATTATTTTGATATCTTAGCGTCGGGTAAAACTGATTTCCACTGTAAAATCAAAGAAACATTGTTTATACAAGAACTAAAGCCAGCTTTTAATGCAAACGTCAGTAGCGAGAAGCTGATGCTTTATTAATTAGCTGTTTCTTTTTATAGATCAACTGTTAAGTTTTGTACTTAATCTCGGTCCCAGTCACCCTTTTTACTACTATATTAGTATCGTTTTTATCTCGTTAATGCGCATGCGCATTAAGCGAGATTTCGGAGTCGAGTACGAAAAGGGACAAAAGTTGTTAACAAAATTTTGTGGACTTTTGTGCGGGGGGGTTTCTTGTCCCTTCTTTATAGAAGCTATATTAGGGCATTGAGGATATGGTTGGTTAAACCGGTTAGGATTTCAAGAAAGGCGTCACATACTGCCACTAAAATTTTTGGGGAGCACCCCCGGACCTATTGTTAATTTCCCAAGGGTATTGGGATGTCAGAACTTGTCATGAACTTGTCATATCTCACATTACGTTACCGCAAAGGTATTAAGTCCTTCTTTAAGTTTCGATATCTCACGTTACCTATCAGTTTCAATCATTTGTCGTAAAGCCATTGAAGCTGCTTTCTTGGGAAACGCAGTTTGAGAATTTCACGGTGTATTTTTACGAATGGAGACGTTTTAAGAAAGTTAAATGGGACAGAAAAGTTTGTGTTTTAATATGAGCGATATGGCAGAGCGAAATAGCATGAACTTTGCGTTTTTTGAGGAGCACCCCCGGACCTATTGTTAATTTCCCTAGGGTATTGGGATGTCATGAACTTGTCATAATTATCTCACGCTGCGTCACCACAAAGGTATTACAGTTCTCATTTAGTTTCGATATCTCACGTTACCTACGGTATCAATAATCTTTCAAATTTCAAATCATTGCCATTAATAGATTTAGGTACATGGTAGAATGTATTGACGGTGATAAAAATTGCGCTTTGATTATGCAATAGTATGCAAGGGACCTCGTGATTTTGCAGACTTCGTCAAACTATTTCTTGTTTGCTGCAATTCTCTCTACAGTTCTATTCGTATACAAGTAAAATTTTGTTGTTGACAAAGCAAGCATTTTAACAACCATTTTATAAGCGATCTGAGCGTTTCAATTCAAGACAGACATTGGAACTTATTATTACGGACTTAATTGAGAAGATATTATTTGAGTGCCAATGCGAAGAAAATATCAAGAAGTGGTTAGGATTTTATCGGATACACCGCCACTAAAATTTTTGGAGAGTACTCCCGGACCTATGTTAATTTCCCTAGGGAATTGGCATGTCATAATTTTTTTTAAGTTTTGATATATAGCGTTACATATCAATCTTTCAAATTTGTTTTTACGTGGATGTGTCCGAGACGGCATTGATCTTCAAAGGTTCAAGAAATTTGTGTTTTTCTTGTCAATCATATGTCGTAAAGCCATTAGTGCTCATTTAGAAGGGTAAAAAAGGTCAAATGTTCTTGGGAAACGCAGTTTGACTGAAAATTTCACGGTGTATTTTTAAAACTAGGAGTAATCGGAGATTAGGGTAGTGCGTTCGGCGGTTGAAAGGGGGGATTTTGTTGTTTGGTTATTGGGATAGATGAATATGTCTATGGCATATTGTCAAATTAAGGGTTATTATGTACAGTAAAACCTGTATTTACTCTGTGTATGAAGACGGTAGGGAAACTTTGGTAGCAGAAAAACAAATTACATGTAAATCCTTTCAAGTTTGTTGTAGTTGTCGGTAAAGAAAAGTGCTTGGCGGTCCCTTGGGAAAAGTGGAAAAAGTGCACCAAATTTGCATATGTCAAAACGGTAAACACGCTGGCGAAAGCGAAATTCGCAAGTATTTATATAAACAGACCATGTGCTTCTACAAATTCTCCGTTTTCTTTGTAGTTTCGCTCGCCAAATTAAGATTAAGCTTTTCCAAACTCTCAGCCTTCATTTCCAAGTTTTCCACCGCGCTAAAAAAATCACAGGAAGTTTGGAGTGTCTCCGGGAATAAATAAGCCGCGTTTGGTTTCGCGAGCGTTCCATCGATCCATCCGCATAATCTCCATCAAAGTGAGAAAAACATTCGTCGCTTGATTCTTGCTCGTTTTCTGGCTTGAATCTCGCTCGTTTCCGGCCATAAATTTTCGAACGGGATGGCTTGAATATGGTCCGATTCAAGCTCAGTCAAGCCATCCGAATGTCACGGCGGTACATATGTCTCCCTCTGTTCTTGCTCAATTCTCGTTTGTTTGTCTCGTTCGTGTCAGCCGAATCATCGCCATGTTTTGATTCTCGCTGATTAGCATATTTTATATGTTTTAGGACACACTAAGCGTGTTGTGCCAGCGTGTTGTGAGCGTGTAGTTCGTGCGTCCTTCTGCTTCGAAAGCAGAAGGACGCACGAAAAGCACATGGAAATACAGAATGACCGTCAGCAATCTCTTTTGAACTTTTGAAGGATGAGATGAATGAACTCGCCACGTGAGTTAGTTCGTCAAAGTGAGGCAAAACGTAAGCAAGCGCCTCAAAGCGAGGCAAATGTGTGTCGACGACGAACGAACCAAAGCAATCTCGAAAAAACTCCCCTTATCAGTTGCACAGGAAACCCAATAATGCACAGAACTCCCAACACAAATTAGGAGTTGCGTTCTCGTTCCTCGAACGCAATGAATGGAGACGTTCTGAGGAAGTTAAATGGCAAGGGAGCAAAAACAATAATTACTAAGTTCAATTTATGAAATGAATGGCTTTGAGTTCTCATAGTATGTTATCATTTGATGAACTACCGATCACGCGAACGAAATCATTGCCATTATTAGATTTAGGTACATGGTGGAATGTATTGACGGTGATAAAAATTGCGCTTTGATTATGCAATAGTATGCAAGGGATCTCGTGATTTTGCTGAACAAACTAATTGTGCAAATGTAGAAGTTATTGTTTGCTGCAATTCTTTCTACAGTTCTATCCGTGTACAAGTAAAAGTTTGTTGTTCTGAATTGAATGACAAAGCAAGCATTTTAACAACCATTTTATAAACGATTTCAGCGTTTCGATTCAAGACATACATTGGCATTATTACGGACTTAACTGAGAAGATATTAGGGCCATTTATACGGGAGAAAATAAGACGCGTCTTATCTAAGACGCGACTTAAATAAGATGCGAAGTGTACCATTTATACGTTTGCGTCCAACATAAGACGCGAAGATCACGTATAAATGGTTCGCGTCTTATTTTGATACGGCGCACTTGTTGTTCACGTCTTATTTAGGACACGAAAGCATTTATACGAGGAAGTTCACGTCTTATTTAAGACGCGGACAAAATAAGAACTTAAAAAGTAAGTCGCGTCTAAAATAAGACACGAATGCTTATTTTGTACTGTTTATACGATCGGTTCGCGTCTTATTTAAGTCGCGTCTTATCTAAGACGCGTCTTATTTTCTGTCGTATAAATGGCCCTATTATTTGAGTGCCAATACTACTCAAGTAAAAAACATTTGATAAACGTTTTTTCACCTTTTCTCCGGATCCACGGTTGTGGCGTGCAGGAAAGACAGAAACATTTCCGGTGAAGATCACAAGAAAAGACAGAAAAGTCAGAAAAATATAGCACTGCGACAGCTTGAGACTTGAGACTTTGACAGCTTTCGTAATAAAGTTTCCTTTTTATCATTGTGGAATGTCCGGTTTCCGGAAGATTAGAAAGAACGGGAGAGAGCGAATCTTAAAAATAAAATTAAAGTTGGAAAAATAAATATTTGCTCAATTCTTTCTTTGAGGAATAGAGGAATTCTAAGGATATGCACTTTTTGTCCTGACTTCCTGACTGACTTTAAGTCTTAAAATAGCAATGAATATGCGTGAACGGACTCTGATCGATCAATGACAGACATTGTAGCGACCATAGGTCATGGATCAGTTCTTTTCTTCTTTAAAATCTCCGTAAAATTCTTAGATGTTTATATCTTATATATAAAGATCTACAAACGCGGATAAGCGTAAACATTTATCCGATGCGTTGTGGCACACATCAAAGATTTAAATTGGATGATCCCACAGGCAAACCAATCGTGATATCCAGTACACAGTAATGAAATATACTAGGTAATAATACGATTTGTCACGGAATTGATAAGCGATAGAAAAATCGAAAATATTACACACTAAAGTCTTCTCACCTTTACTTTATTGTCTCTTGATGTATTCTGACCGGTTTAAATGCATTTTTACAACTTTTGTCACTCGCCCCACTATCCACTATAAAAGAAGGGAAGGCTGGAGACCTCTGAGCGAACCCTCGCCACGCGAAAGCCAGGTTAAATGTCTACCCGTGCGATTCGTGCTAGCTTCCAAATTCCCTTTCACGGGCTCTAAAAGGGCTCCGTTTTGGAGCGATTCTGGCCATCTTCGCTTCGCCATTGTCCGCGATCCAAACGGCTGTACCACGAAATTCGAATACTAAAGCTTAGCGACCGCGTCACAGAGACAAAATGACATTCACCCGAGGGGAGGGTCGTTACTTTTGCCCTCGCGCAAATTGACACCGTCGGGGGAGCCGGTGCGTGTAATTCGAACGGAAACCACACGCGTGACCTGTCACTTATTTGTCTTTATTTGATAAAGTGCAATTTTTCATCAAGATCAAATGAAAAGTCTCTTTTTAAAATAAAAATGCTCGAAGGAAAATTATTAAGCTTGTTAAAACCAATTTGCGCCAAAAAATCAAAAATCAAAGGTCACGGATATGTATGTGTATACCGGGAGTCTAGGGTGTACTCTAACTGCACCTCCGATCCAAGAGAGAGGAAGATAGGGGCCTTGGGAACGAGGTTGGTAGTCGTTTCAATAACAAATTGATCATTAAAACAGACCGTTGGCCGTCGGGTGTTGATATGAACGATATGGTCAATAATGTTTAATTTTTATTGATAAATTGCACAACCTTCTAAAGTCGCTGTCGTAATTTGTCGTATTTTTGAAGCGGAATCGAGCCGCTTCTCGCTGTTCAGAACGTCTCATGTCGGCAATTTTCGGGGCCAGGTCGCTTGTCGTTTTTACCAAGGCTTCTTTAAGCCGAGATGTTTTGAAAACAGCTTCAGCCATAAAAGGAAACGAAATCTAATCACCAGCTCTATTCCTACAAGAGTCACCATTCTGCCCGAAGGTACACAATTTTTTAGTTGACGGAAAAAGCGACAAGTAAAATATTTTCATTTGCCTTTTTTACAATAGTCTACTTTAGTGAAGTATTTAGATAAAACATTCCTTTTTTACTGAAGTCTTTTTACTGAACTTATTCACATGCACAAAGTTCTTGTTTTGTCTCATACATCCACATATACACTGCACATATAAATTGGCTGTTTAAAAACATTGCTAGTAAATCAATTTTAATCCCAAATGAAAATCGTTGCAATATGTTTTAGTTTTGTTTAAATATCAATAAATAAAGATAGTAAATATTTTTTAACCTTCGAACATCTTTCCCAAATTTCGATTGATAAGAAAATCGCCATTGTAATGCCATACAAGTCATTGCTACTAAAATACTGTGACTGATACAAAACATAGAAAATTAACTAAGTAAAAGGGCTCTCTAAAGATAGATTGAATCTAAGTAGTTTTGCCACCCCCATCCCTCCTCATAATTTTCCCCCGTAGCAACCAAATTGGCCTTGGCTCATTCGCTTAATATAATCAAGTTGAAGTTTCCCCTCAGCTGTAAAATGAAGACTATTTTGAACAAATACGCTAAATTAACATGAAAATTATTTATATTCATACTCGTGATTATTTTGTTGCTCGTGACTTTTATTGATTTGGTGGCTCCTAAAAGAGCCCTTAAGTCCTCTATGACTGCAATGTCTAACTCTACGATTAGACCTACAGGTATTTTCAATCTTTCAACTTCAATAAACCATTTAGCAGCTTTACAAATATTACCTATCACGTCTTTACTACATTTACCTATCAAAGGCACCCAACTTTTCCCATTCTTGTTGTTGTTGTTGTTGTTGTTGTTGTTGTTGTTTATTAACCTTACATTCTCTCGCATTAACGAGATGGCTTTAAGAGCCCTTTGATTTTAACACTAACGGTCACTTTTGAAAATGTATGTAGTAGCATACGAAACGTCAAGTTTTTATCAAATATGATTAAGTTCAATACGTTTATCACCGCGGTTTGTGTTCTATTTCTCATTAAAAATTAATTTCTTTTGTTTTAGTTTCGCTTTTTACCTCAAATATCGACTCGCGAAGTTGTGTTGTCTGACCGGCATTGAAAAAGAGCTTAATATATATAGATAGGCAGAGCCTAACAGCGAAGCACTATGAACAAGCTTAACTAAGGTGAAACTTAACTAAGGTGAAAGGTCGGAAGTACAAGAATTAAGATTGACGACCGGGCTATTTTTCAATTTTAGCAATTCTCAGAAAACAGTATTACCCGACCGTCTGCACAGTACATTTAGACGGTAGAAAAGTTCACAAAAACAACTTTTCTCCGTCTAGAATTACAGGTACGACTACTTTCCGTATAAAATACAGTTTTTGTTTGCCAAAAATTGCCCGAGAAACTGATTTGGAAATCAAAATTGCAAAAATACACAAACATATTTGCATTTAAAGGAGACGCGAGTGAAGACAGAAAATCGAAGTCTTTTTTTTTGTTTACATAAAATCGCTTTTCAATCTATGTAATGAATGAACAAGCACATAAAATTGGACAACACAATCTTCTTTCGAAAAATTTTATTCAAAGCTTCGTTAGTTTATGTTTAAAAGTAAAACACGTACGATTTACAGCGCATCAAGGTAAAGCTGTCCTCGATGAAATTCAAGATAACAGCACGACTTAATTTGAGCACGTTTCATAAACATGTCTCCAAAACACAAAGGAAAAGTCAATCAAAAATTGATATGAACATAAATTCCCATCGAAAAATGTGATTTATTTTACCTTTAAGTCACTGGACTGCTTGGAAATTCATTAAAACTCCGCTTCTTCGGTTCTGAAATCCGTAATAAAAACAAGGCATCTCCCCGCATTGCTCCTGCATTGATAAAACGTATGAGGGTTCCTCGAAGCAAGATTTTATCCCCAAAAGCTCTTCTTTTTCCACTAAAGCGGCTTCTGAGTATCCCTTAATTAGTATCCCTGTCTTGAGTAGCAAACCGCGAAAAATGCAGGGAAGTAACGACTTTACTGCTCCGCTAAACACTGCGAAAGATCCACCTTTTTTAAAACTTTAAAAAGTTTTTACAGAGCTGACGACTGTGTAGCCGCGCGTGTGGCGTCATACGCGCATGTTTTGACTTGACTGCTGACTGACACATGTCACGGAGGCGCGCCCGCGAAACATTCCGCTAGCCATGACCATGAAAAATGACGGGCATAGGTTCTATGAGTATGGTGCTGCGCAGCCGGGCCTTCGGCCCGGCAAGTGCTCCGCTAAAATGTGACCTTCAGAAAAGAGGTTCAGAATTTTACATCACAACGCAAAATGACAAACACTTGTATGAGAGTAAAGAAGAAAGCTTATTTATGTTATATCATTCGATAATCATCGAAAAATAGTTAAAATGAATGCAGGATAAACATTTATATGTACCATACCAAATTAGATTTAGCGTTAGGGATAATTTTAAAATAATTATTCAGTAATTATTTCTCAAAAGTTCAACATTACTATTAAGGTTATCACACTAATAAATCAATAAACTATAAGGATAGACCTAATACGTCCATAGAAAAACATTTTGCGGCCACTGTATTTACTGTTATGTTGCCACTTTGGCGAAACACTTCTGTGTTGTTAAGAAGGCTCTCGATAGCGTCGTAAATGCCACAATGAACTTTCAGCTAAGCGCTCATGGACCACCCTAAATAGGAGAAAATAATATTAAAGGAACATAGAGGACGAAAAATACGAAAACGGTGAAAATTTTTGGAGGTTACCATCTGCTTAGGAGAGTTGAATCTTTGCAACGTTGTCGCGTGAAAACATTCGTGTTTCCAAACTGCAGCGAAATCTAAACGTTTCAGGTTAAAAGATCCAGACACAATTATGTGTCAGAACAACTTTAATTTTCCAGAGCCAGCGGAATCTTTGTAGTAATGAATTGTTATGAAATTTTGTACAAGAAAATGACGAATCGAACTCAAATTTACCTTAAATCAGCCGCAGTCATCGATAAGTTCGAATGCTGTTGCATTTCGTTACATACAACAGTTTGTTACAAAGGATGTTACGGGTCAGCGAGTACACAAGCGGTGATGTCAGCGGACTCTCAAAATAGTCGTGTGACAGCATTGATGGTCAGAAACATGAAAATATTAATAACATATAAATGTTGATTATAAATAGTGGAAATAATAGCTAATTACAAATCTGTGAAAATATTATATAATACGGGACACAACGAAATTAGTAGAATACAAATAACGTGATAAGGATATAAATCTGTGAAAATATTACATAATACTAAAGGGATACAACGAAATATGTGATACTTCTATGAATAACAAAACGTAATGAAGATAACAAGGATGAAAAATTAAAGTAAGAGTGTTAAATTAACATGAATTAACAATGTTTGTTGAGCGCCGGTCGTTCCCATTCAATATGAATATGTTGGAAAATAGTGGGAGCCCAGTCCAAAATGAAAAAAAAAAAAAAAAGAAAAAGAAAAAGAAAACAGATCACAGAACATACATGTAAAATAATAATACTAAAACATCAATAGGGAAAAATCAACCAATTCTTGTAAGAGGAACAAATGGTGATCTATTTTATCCCATTTTGGAAACAAAAATGTGAGAACTTGAAAACGATGAGACTAACCTTTTTTTTATTCATACCAGTCTATGACAAGAGACTCACCTCCGGTTTGGTGCATTAGAGAGTTAATTCATCACAAATCTGGTCCATTATATCTTACGGTTTTTGGAGTAATACATATTTATTTTTTGTTTTTGAAATGATATGAAGTCCCCATGATATTGTTTAACAACATTCGTTTCGATGAAAACAAATTTGCGCCTTCAATTAACTTTGTGATGTTATGCTTTGGGGCTGGTATTGTTTTTTTTTTTTTTTTTTTTTTTGACAGAACCTTTATAACGCCAATTGTAAATCTTACCACGTGCATCATATCAAAATATTTGAAATCGAGGCAAGCCGAATATTATGATATAGTCTACAAAGTTATTGAGGGCTATGTTCACGTACTCTGGTAATTTTTTAGTTTCTACAAAACGAAATTTGGACACTTTTCTCGTTAAGGACACTCGATCACTAGTAAGAGGAGACTCTTTGTTCTCTGAATCAGCCAAGTAAAGAGGAATGGTTTGCTCTAGACTCTAAACCCCTCTCCAACAAAGGAAAATCAGACGCTTTATCCCCTGGACCAACAACATAATATAGCAAAGCTTCTCGAGTCGAATGCAGGGCGGGTAAATAGTCTAGATTCGTGTTTACGTTCTCCAATTACGAGATCCGAAAGATAGTGTTTTCATTTAATGCAACAAAAATAGGATGACGATTTTTTATATTAAATTGAAATTCAACTTTTGGCCACACTCACGCACACGTAAACACAATTAGGGGTATCGAATGGTCCCTTAAAATTTTAAAGTGCTCCCAAGCAGTGGTCTTTGCTCGATTTGCTCGCAAAATTTAAAACAGTGTTCGCTTGCTCGTGCTCGCAAAATTTTCGCAATTGCTCGCATGCTCGGATTCTCGTTAAAATTTGCTGATTGCTCGAAATTTCGTAAATCTTGCTTTATAGGTTTCTTGGTGTAGAAATTAATGTTCTGTCAAATGCCATCAAATATACTATTGAATGGAAAGACTTACAGATAGCAATAGATCAGAGGGCGTCTACGGATTGAAAGGATGGGGTATATAAATTCTTATTTGAATAATTAAGTGGGAAAGGTGGCTGTCACAAATGAAATTTGTCATTATAATGATACAAGCTAATACAGTATTTACAATTTATGAAGTGTTCGCTGCTCGCCTGTCGTTTATTCTAAAGTGCTCGCTGCTTGCAAGAGAAATTTGATGACTGCTCGTGCTCGCAAAAAAAAAAAAAAAAAAAAAAAAACAGTGCTCGCAAAGACCATTCGATACCCCTACAATTCACAGTCGGTTACAAGTGAAAATCACAAAGCATAAGAGGTCTGGCGGCCTGTGTTTGCCAAAACATTAACCCATTAACTGTTACCAAACATAATATTGTTTTTTTTTTATACATGGTTTGAACCAAGGAGTATCAGCAGTCTGTTGAGTGTGATCGTTCGGGTAAGTGGACTCTGAAAAGACTGTTGTTGTTTGACAACGATCCGACTGACGTTTCGACAACCTGCCGCCACATGACCACCCCCTCCTTGCGATGTATCAAGCTTTGACATTTAATTATGCACTGACCTTAAAGCCTCTGACAATATTAATAGCTATTCGATTGAAATTGTTTCAGGATAGGCCTTTCTCGCGTTTAAAAAATATTATTCCTGATTTGTTTTCCACACTTTAAGAATGGTTTTCACTAGTGACAACAGCATATTAAAGTGGTAGCTAGGATGAGGGTGGTAAAGGGGTTTTACGTGACGCGTGATTGCCCCAAAATTAACCGCGTGATGCGTGATTGTGCCCAAATTAACGGCGTGATGCGTGATCAGATAGAGCAGCGTGATGCGTGATTTGCTATTTTAGAAGCGCGTGACGCGTGATTTACCTTTTATTTTTCCGTGATACGTGAATGTTTTCAACATTCTTTGAAAAACTAGAAAGCTTCTTGACCTTTGATCTTCGTGGTGGGTCCAGAGAATCCGTTGCTGGCACGGCGAGGACAGAATCGAGAAATCAGAAAACGCAATCAGATAACTCGAAGCTCACAGGGTAGAAGAGACTTGTCCTAACACGTTACACTTCAACGCCAAAGCGCACATGCCCGGGGGGGGGGGGGGGGGGGGTACTCCCTATAATGGGCTATACGGGGATGCTCCGCCCGAAAGGGGTACCTTTTTGAGGCTGGAGGTATATGAAAGGGTCATGATTTCACGAGTTGAAGTATATGAAAGGGTAGGGATTTCACGAAGAATAGGAAAGGGTACCGAAAACACGCCGATGAGGCATAAAAAAGGTAGGGAAAACTGCCATTTAAGCCTAATAAAAAGAGCCTTTCAAAATAAATCAAACAGACGTACGTAAAGGCTATATGAAAGGCGTACCATTTTCATTAAAAGGTATATGAAAGGGGTACCATTTTCAATGAAAGGTATATGAAAGGGGTACCTTTTCTGTCAAAAACGGTATATGAAAGGGTAAGGGTTTGAACCTCGGGGCGGAGCATCTCCGTACAAAACTTTGTTGGATACCCCCCCCCCCCCCCCCCCCCCGGGCGCACATGAGACCCGACGAAGAATTCAAGAAGGAACTCGGAACCATAAGAAAGCAGGCAACATGTCAGGCATAGCAGAACAGAAATTACTAGGAGTGCTAATCAAATTCCACTATCGTAACATTGATTCAAAGCAAAGAAGAAGAGCGAGTAGGCTACTAAGCCAAACGAAACTAATATGTCAATCAGCCTAAGAACAAGACACTAAGCCACTCGTAAATGTACAAGAGAGAGTCCAGGTGAAAAACATGCCAGAACTTGAGAATGCCAATAATAAACATGTTGAATCCCATCCTCGTGTGCTCCCTGAATCTTGATAAACGGAAGGTCTCAAGAAGGTCAAGCCAGAACTTGAGAATGCCAATAATAAACATGTTGAATCCCATCCTCGTGTGCTCCCTGAATCTTGATAAACGGAAGGTCTCAGAAACACGAAAATATCTGAATAAGAAACACACTGACCGCAAAAGACAAGCAAAACGAAATAAAGCCGATAATGCTAAGAAGAAATACACGCTCTTTAAATCTTGTCACCCACCGGGAGTCAAGAAAGGTTTCTTCAAAGGAGAGGTCCTTAGACTCCTCAGAATTGAACGAACTTTTCAAAGGAAACTTTCGAGGAAAACATCAATAAATTCAAATAAAAACTACGGCTAAGAGGCTACCCTAACAATAGCATTGAGAAGGTGCTCTCAGAAGTAATATTCTCTGACAGAAAGTCAGCTCTCAAAGACAAAACAAAAGCTCGCAAAGAAATATTACCCACGGCAGCCCATGTGTACCTAACTTAAAACAGATCCTCATGGACAAATGGCATTTAATAGAATCGCAACCTTTACTAAGACAAATCTATTATTTCATACAAGAGGGGTAGATCTTTTATAAGATATGCTAGCCAGGGCTAAACTGTAAAAGTCAAACCAGCCAAAAAACTGAGTGAATAAAGGACAAAACAATCACACCACGCGCTAGTAGGATTTGTGCTATGCCCGTCAACACCCTTTATTTCATTTTAAGATTCATGAATTGACATGCAGTCCTTCCAAAAAAAAAAAAAAGAATACAATATCAATGCATTCAATAGGTAGGCCTACGCCGACTCTACGTTGTTTTGTTACCATTTTGATGCCGGATTACTCCTTATTTACGTGACGCGTGATTGGTTAAAAATTTTCTCCGTGATGCGTGATATCACTCAAAAATTCGGCGTGATGCGTGATCGGTACCCCCCCCTTTGCCACCCTCTAGGATAGCTAGGATGTCCATTGGTAACGGGCCCGATATTAGCAATAGCATAAGCGCAAAGCAATAGCATAAGTCCAAGCACAACAGCGCTCATGTCCATTGATAACGGGTCCGATATTAGCAATAGCATAAGCGCAAGCATAACAGCGCTTATGCCGATTGGTAAAGGGCCCGACATTAGCATAAGCGCAAGTACAAGCAAAAGCATCAATCTTATGCTTTTGTCAATGTTCGTTTCCACTGGACACAATTTGTTTTGCTTCCGCTTATGCTTATGCTTCTGTCGCTAGTGAAAAACAGGCTTAACTCGACTGTTCAATAACAATTGAAAGAATCCACTGCTTTATCAGCGTAAATCGTATCACTTTTTACAGTCAAACCGGATGTTCTTTTGCGGGCAACTTTGCAAACTTCCGCCGTTACATTGGTATTTTGATTGACAGTTTGCTTCGAACAAGTTGGAAGTTGTGCGAGCAAGAGCAAGTTCCTATTTCAAACTTGTTGTCAGTTGCCGGATTTCTGAATTTAAAGTACTTGGTTTGGTTACCTTGCAGACGTTGCCTTGATAATCCAACAATGCCGGCGATTTGTTCTTGTTTTACACCAGACGACCACAAGGCAATTATTCTCTCAGCTCTTTTCTCAACCAAGGTCAACCAAGGTGGTATTATTGCGATGTACGTGAGCCATAACTGAAGAAGGACGTGTTTTTACAAACTTCGCAATTTGCAACTGACAACATGTTTGAAATAGGAACTTGCTCGCGTAACTTCCAACTTGCTCGAAGCAAACTGTCAATCAAAATACTAATATTGCGGCGGAAGTTTGCAAAGTTGCCAGCAAAAGCACATCCGGTTTGACTG
>JAJGOT010001177.1:0-55084 GCA_022457155.1 Cladopsammia gracilis | reverse complement strand
ACGAAAGCCGAGGAGGGACTTCCGACTTCGGACTTCGGACGTCGGACTTCGGACTTCGGACTTCGGACTTCCGACTTCGGACTTCGGACTTCGGACTTCGGACTTCCGACTTCCGACTTCCGACTTCCGACTTCCGACTTCCGACTTCCGACTTCCGACTTCCGACTTCCGACTTCCGACTTCCGACTTCCGACTTCATGAGAGCTTCCAGCCTTTCACTTGCGGCGGTTCACAATGGCGGCCGATTTATTTATTCTTTTATATGGATGTTAATTAGCCACTATAAAAGAATAAATAAATTGGCGGCCATTATGAAAGAGGTCTATGGCATGCTTGATCAATGCAGTCTGTTTCAGGTTCAACGGTTTCGCGTGCAAATTTCCTCGGACAATGTTTTTTTCCCTTTTTAATCATGTTCACAAATGGCTGAAGAGGAAATCTAGTCAGACGGTGCAGGAAGACAGCACAAAATTTCCCAAAATTATCCTAAGAAAAGACAAAGACCTAAAGAGGAAGCTACTGAAAGCATTATTTTGTATGACCCCGGCCCAGCTAAGCAGCGAAAACATAACATAGACCACATGAACTGCTACTGATTAGCATTTTTTGAGGCACGTAATAGTCTCGAAACGTGTGTGTGACGTTTTCAGTTGTCTTTTCTTTGTTGTGTCGCACATAATTATATTTTTATTTTACCCTGCAACATAGTCTATCAGGTAGAATGAGGTTAGATTAAACTTTATGAGAAGCCGGTCTGTTTTAAGAATTCCTGCAACATATTAAATAGTTAAATGGTGAAATATTTCTTGTTTTGAACGTCGCGTTATTGAGTTATAGAGGTTTGAATTTACAAAATGCTAATTAGATGACGTGAAACCGGGACTTTACAATGCGCAGTTTACAGCTTGAGGATAATTAATTTGATAAATACTAAAAATAATCTGTGGATAGTCAATGGATTCGTAAAAATATTACTTGAAGATGAAAACAAGTCGTTGTGTAATAAATTATTCCCGGGTTGACGTATATCTATATCAAGAGGGAATTATTGTTGATTTTTAATGAAATTGTAATTACAAAAAGTTGAAACCCACGCAAAGAGCTCCCTAAAGTTGACAGCAGCCTATTTTTGGGACCCTTTACTGATTTTTTCAACTTCAAATATATGCTCGTGTTAAAGCCCACAGGATCGAAGAGATGAGAGTTTTCATGAAATACGAAATATCAGTGAATTGAATGTGATTATCAATTAAAATGAACTTTGCACTTTAATCTGTAACCTTCGAAAGCCGAGAAGGGACTTAGTGAAAGGTTGGAAGCTCTCATTAAGTCGGAAGTCGGAAGTCGGAAGTCGGAAGTCGGAAGTCGGAAGTCGGAAGTCGGAAGTCGGAAGTCCGAAGTCGGAAGTCGGAAGTCGGAAGTCGGAAGTCGGAAGTCGGAAGTCGGAAGTCGGAAGTCCGAAGTCGGAAGTCCGAAGTCGGAAGTCCGAAGTCGGAAGTCGGAAGTCCGAAGTCCGAAGTCCGAAGTCCGAAGTCCGAAGTCCGAAGTCCGAAGTCCGAAGTCCGAAGTCCGAAGTCCGAAGTCCGAAGTCCGAAGTCCGAAGTCGGAAGTCCGAAGTCCGAAGTCGGAAGTCCGAAGTCGGAAGTCGGAAGTCCCTCCTCGGCTTTCGTAGGGTTCGGACTTCACAATGACCTTATAAACTTTTGGCGGTTAATATTTATTCATGCCGATTTTGAAATGCTTGAACAAGGAACAGATTATTCTATCACAATAGACTGAATTCGTATAACCCGTGTTTTATATGCTAATGAGCCGCGTTATATTCTAATGAGCTGTGTACAATAAAACAATAGACGTGTGGTCGTTGATAAAAAAACTGAGGAAAACAAAAACATATGTTACGGTTTAGTCTAATCTTATGGTTCAGTTTTCGTTTTCCTTTGCTCGAGTTTGAATATAAAACGCTAGACTAAAATCACAAATTAAATTAAGGCTGGAATTTTGAGCCCCGACATGTTTATAGTCCTTTGTTTTGTTTTTTTTACAGGCTTTTACTGAAATCAAATCAAATCAATTTATTTAAGTGTCAAAGTATTTAGTACGCAAGTACTAATTGTGGACACTCGAGATCTAATTGGAATTGGAATTGTTACCTCTTGGTTTGAATTTGCATACGCTTAGCAATGCTTCTGTGAGATTTTAATTAATTTTATAACAAATAAAAAGTCAGCTGTTTTGTTTTCCGAATGTAGATCATGTGATGTTACCCTAGAGAACTGTTTCTTTTAAATTGTGTTTTTTTCTCGTGCATATGATTCATATGTATGCATAATTTATGAAAAGAGAAAGGACAAATTCCTCAAACTATTGTTTTGAAATGCTCTTGGGAATATGCAATCCTCCCAAGAGCATTTAAAAACAATAGTTTATGCAAAATTTATTATGGGCAATTCGAAAATAGGGAATTTCCTTTGTTTTATTGGACACAGCTCATTAGAATATAACGCGGCTCATTAGCATATGAAACACGGGTTATACGAATTCACTCTATTGTAAAACAACGTTGGGTTCCAATTGAAAAAAATAAAACAAAAATCAACCACTTGTAAAAAACAAAACAAACGTGTCTAAAGTCAATTTGCGTCTCCTTCGTCGTACAAAAATCAGTCTTGACTCCATCGACGAATCGAGTCAAAGAGTTCGTCGCCGATGAGAATTTCCTCGACGGGGGACGACAACTCGCGTTCCAACTGCGCCGCAAAACGCGGAAGATGATTGAAAGGATCGATGGCACTTGTCGCCGTCGTCATTTCCGACACGATGGCATCGATTCTCTGTTCTTCCCTCAATCGAGCCGTGACCCTGGCCTGTCCTTTTTGCCAGACCCTTTTCCGTCGCTGCATCCATTCCTCGACCCTGTGATCCTCATCCTCATCATCATCGTCCTCTTCCCGCAAACAGATGGGGCGGCAATGTCGAGGGGGAAGAGAGCGACAAGGAGGAGGAGGAGGGGGAGAAATCAACCGTTGGAATGGCTCTTCTTCCTCGTCGCAGAGGCATGGAAGGGGTGGAATCTACGGGTAGCGGCACCCCAACACCTCCATCCCCGGAGGCATGGACCGATCAACGGACCAATGGGACGGACCAAGAGGGGTTAGATGTTGTGGTTCACGCTGTCGTCGCTGTTGTTGTTGTTGTTGTTTACGTCGTGGCTCACGTTGTGGTTTATTACGTCGTGGTTCACGTTGTTGTTGTCGCCTTTGTTCGCGTTGTTTACGTCGTGGTTCAAGTTGTTGTTGATTACGTCGTGGTTTACATTGTTGTGGTCGCCTTTGTTCCCGTCGTTGTTGCCTTTGTTCGCGTTGTTGTTGTTGTCGTTGTTCGCGTTGTTGTTGTTCACGCTGTCGCACTTCTTCCTGCCGGCGTTCGATTTCCTTCCTCACCGTCGGTGGCACCCTCCGATTGGATTGTCGTTGCAGGCGTTGTAATTGTTCACGACATCTATCAAAGGGGCGGGATCGAAACTATTCCATGCTTTGAAGGGGCACCAACAACACGCGCAGCGAGTGCGGTTTGAGATAATCCGCGCATCTCAGGGAAGAGCGATGTCTCCTTTGACGTTGTTTTCTCGCCAAATAGTCCCGATAGGTGCGCATGGCGGCCTCGTTTGTCTTGGATCGTTCTTGTCTCCGCCAATCGTGGTATCCCGGATTTCTCGCACGATACCTTCGATGTTGTTCTCGCACCTTGTCGGGATTTCTCTGTTTCCATAGCTTCACCTTCTCGGCTTTGGTCAATGGCATGGTGAACGAGGGTTGCAAGAACAGAATGAACCGTTTGGTCGTGTCGGCAAATCATAAACCGAGAGAAATGTCACACAACGCCTAGGGTGACAGAAAAATACCCATACCCCCCATGGGTACCCTGTTCCTTCCCAACCTACAACGTCATTCTGCCTAAGAGTATAAAAAGAGTGTGGGTGTTACCTAACCATCTCGTTTTTGTGCCGTGGCTGTAAAAACGCTGTTCAACCTCGAAAAAAAAAATGAAAAGGCACTTTCTTTGTCAGTGAACACTTTGTCTAGTATTTTTCTCCTTCAAAATGGCCGACCGCGAGGAGGATCCCGAGGATGTGGACGATGACGTCTTGTTGGAGGCCATGGAAGACGCGGAAGAGAGCAACCGGGGTCACCTCTTCGAGTTTCGACTCACCCCGGGCACGGATCGACGTGTACAAAAGTTTGGGTTACGACGTCGCGTGTTCGATGCCACCCTCCACCATCGCACGGATCTCTCACATCCCCGCCAATACGACGTGGGCTACGAAGTGAAAGAGGCGTTGCGTCGGGCCATCGATCGCGAATTGGAGGAGGAACGATTAGACGACGAGGATATCGTGTTGTTTACCATGCAACATCCCACCTTTCTGCACGCCTTTCATTCGTTTCACGTGCCGGTGCGGGAATGGCGCGACCAGAGTCGCCCTTCTCTTGCGAAAAATGGCGGAGAAATAATACTCGAACGAACAATTCAAAGCAGACGATCGTTTCAAAGTGCAAATTACCACCACAAAGGATCCCGGTCAGGGCAGCGGAGGTCGAAAGGAAGCCACCCCGGGCAAAGTACCCATCATGACCTTTCTCCAAAAGAAAAGGTGTGTCGTCAAAATCAAAAACCGGGACTAATTGTGCTGCGCTCGGGCTCTCGTCACCATGCAAGCGTGGGCCGACGAACTTCCCCCGCCTCGACGAACGCCGGAGCTTGGCTACGCATCCTTGAAACAAGGTGGTCCAGGTCAAACCCGATTGGCCAAAGCCCTGCACGCTTTGGCTCGCGTTCCCGAAGGGCCTTGCGGGTTGGGGGCCCTCGAACAATTCCAATTCGTGTTGCCGGACTATTACATCAAAGTCCTCAGCGCCGAGATGAGTTACCAAGTGATCTTTGGAAAAGGCGAGAAACGCGCCGACCAACGTTACCTGTTTCTCTTGAAACACGACGATCATTATTACGGCTTGACCTCCATTCCCGCCATTCTCGGACGCAGTTACTATTGCCACTTGTGCGACAAGGGCTACGATAACGCGGATTTTGCTCGTCATCCCTGCGTGAAACGACGTTGCGTGGCCTGCAAACAAAAAGACTGCCGCGTTTACCTGGCAGTTCTCCCGGGCGATAGCAACCCCCCCACGACCGACGCAACGTCCCTGCCGGGACTGCCGACGCTGCTTTTACGGAGACCGTTGCTACGAGAATCACCGGGTGTTTCCTCCCAACGGACACGGGGCCGACCCCCAGGAACACTCCGTCTACGCCAGTCTCCAAACGTGCGAGGATTGCCACAAATTCCTCGATTGGTGGAAAAATCGACGCAAACCTCAACGTCCCCACAAGTGCGAGGAATATTTTTGCAAGACCTGCAAGGATTATGCGGACATCACCACCCGTTTTTACATCCAGTCGGTGAACGATCCAGACCCGGAGGAAGAGGAAGCAGCAGGACCGCCTCCCGCCAAACACGCCAGACCTGCCCCGCGTCACGCCGCCCACGCCGTCCGCTTCCTGGCCGCCAACGAACCCGAGTCGGGGGGAGAAGAAGACGAGAACGAGGAGGAAGAGGAAGAGGAGGGGACTCGGCCAAAATGTCCGCCCTATTTCGTGTATGCGGATTCCGAATGCACGCAGGACGAACAATTGCACGAGCCCATCCTCATCTGCGCCAAAGGGGAGGATCATCTCGACACCGTGCCCGCCCTGGTGTTTTACGGTCGCGATTGCACCGGCCAATTTTACGATTGGCTGCTGACCAAAACGGAGGTGTTGGACTAACCGCGGGAAGTCATCGTGATCTTTCATAATTTCAAAGACTACGATGGGATGTCAAAGATCAAATTTGCGTGGGATCCAAAAATCGTGAGCCTGAGAGCCGGACGGTTGACGTTCAAGGACAGTCTGTGTTTTCTCCCCTTTGCCCTCTCCGCCTTTGCCTCCACGTTCAATCTGACGGAAAGAAAGAAAGGCTTCTTTCCGCATTTCTTCAACACCGAGGCCAATCAAGAGTACGTGGGGCCTTGGCCCGAGGCGCGCTATTACGACCCTGATGGCATGAAACCGGGCCTGCGAAAAGACTTTGACAAATGTGTTACGAGTGATCGGTGAGAGGAATGGTAGCTCGCAGACTAAACAGAACTCAGGGTTGTCGGAACAGCAACAAGAAGATTTATTCCAGATGAACGTAGCCTTCACAACTGTAAAACTCTACAACAACTCACCACTGCGAACTTGATAAACAAACACGGCCTCTGCCAACTTGAATATACACGACCTCAGTCGCACTTGAATAATCACGGCCTCCGCCAAACTTTCTCAGCTTGTGAAAAACTAGTTAAACTTTAAGCTTTTACTCGCCTGCTTATATACTTTTCGGTATAAAATTCTAGAACCTTTTGAATAGTCTAATTATAGCAGTATTACAAAATATAACAATTTATAGCAGCATACGCGAGGTGCTAAAAAAAGTGTAAACAAAAAACGTTCAAGAAACTTCCAGAAGGTCACGCAAGTCACGCAAGGCAATTTTTCGTAACAAAATGGTACAAAACCGTGCAACATCTCGAATTCAATTAGCACGAGGAAATGGTGGCCTACTGTCAATTGGATGTGCAAGTGCTTAAAGCCGGCTGTGAAATCTTTCAACGGGAATTTGCCGCCAAAGCCGATTTCAATCCCATGGAGAAATGCGTCACCATCGCCTCGGCCTGCATGCGGTATTAGCGCAAAAAACATTTGCCTCCCAAGACCCTGGCCTTGGAACCCCCTGCGGATGGAATGAGAAAAGGGGGTAACAATCCCTGAAAGCCTACCAATGGTTGGAGTGGCAGAATTCCCAACAAACCCAAGGGGTCATTGCGCACACGTTCAACGGGGGCGAACGCACTCTCCAAGTTGGTGGCCGTCGGTATCAAGTGGACGGGTTCAACGAGACGACCCGCACCATGTACGAATTTCACGGGTGTTTGTGGCACGGATGTCCCGTCTGTTTCCAGGGGAGCATGATCAAGACCACCCGTCTCCACCCGGATCGCACCAAGAGGGAAATGTACGAAGCCACGATGCAAAAACAGCGACAATTGGAAGCCGGCGGCTACCGCGTGGTCGTCATCTGGGAATGCGGTTGGAAGATATTGTGTTAACGAGCCGACGTCGCAACCTTTCTCAAGTCGCACCCGTTCTCCGTCCCTTCGCTGAACCTGCGCGACGCCTTCTTCGGGGGCCGCACCAATGCCGTGCGGCTATGGGACGAGATCGACGAAACGCAAGGAGAAGACATTCGGTACGTGCATGTCATGCCACTGTACCCCACCGTCAACAAGTACGACGAGTACCCGATCGGACACCCCGTCATCGTCACCCAACCGGTGCAAGACATCGCCCAATACTTCGGCATCGCCGACTGCACCGTCTTACCGCCCGAGGGGTTGTTTCATCCCGTGTTGCCGTACCGTTGCAAAGGGAAAATCACGTTTCCCCTATGTCAAGCCTAAGTGAAAGAAGAGATCACCAAACGGATGACCGAGCGAACCTAGGTGTGCGAACACACGGCAAAACAACGCAGCATCCGGGGGACGTGGTGCACCCCCGAACTCGTCAAAGCCGTGGAAAAGGGGTACCGCATTCTCCAAATTCACGAAGTGTACGACTTTCCCCCCGCGCAACGTCGTACCGGGCTGTTCAAGGACTACGTCAACGCGTGGCTGAAAGGAAAAACGGAAGCCTCCGGGTCACCGCCAAATGCCGACAGGAGTCTCAAAATACCCGAGCAACAAACGCTCTTCCGGGCCGAATATGCAGCGCGAGAAGGCATCTACCTCGACGCGAACAGCATGCAATCCAACAAGGGAAAAAAAGCCACCAGCAAACTGGCCCTCAATTCCTTCTGGGGAAAATTCGGCGAGCGAGAAAACAAGCGGAAAATCCAGCAAATCACCGTGCTCGCCTCCCTGTACGAAATCGCGAAAAACGAGACGAACGTCCTCCACGATGTCCGCATCCTGAACGAGAGCCTCGAGATCTGCTACGACAAAATGGAGGACGATGTCCCCGGCGGTCAAACCACCAACGTCTTCGTGGCCGCATTCACCACCTGTTGGGCTCAGTTACGCCTCTACGGTTACCTGGATCACGTGGGAGACAATGCCCTGTATTTCGACACGGATTCCGTGGTCTACAAATGGCAAACCGGCGAACCCGAGATCCCCCTGGGCAATTTTCTCGGCGAGATGACGGACGAATTGGACGACGGGAAAGGCAATCGTGACGTCATCGTCGAATTCTTAACCTGCGGCCCCATAAACTTTGCCTACAAGACACGTTTGGGAGACGAAAGAGAAAATTCGCGGATTCACCCAGAACATGCGCGGGCAACAGCATCATTTTGAATCCACGCTCCTCGAACTGCGATCGCCCCTCGACAAACCGCGCAATGTCAACGTACCCAACCCGCATTTCATCAAGAGAGACAAGCGCACCAAGACGTTGACCACCGTCCGCAGGGTCAAACGATGGGGGGTGGTCTACGACAAACGCGTCCTCGCCGATGAATTCAGTTTCAAGACTCTCCCTTACGGCTACAGTTGGCTTCGACCCGACGAGGATCTCACCGATTAAAAGGGGCGACCGTGAAGAAAACCCGGACCCTAGCCCAGGTCACGTGACTTTTGACCTGCTGAACTATCAAAGGGGCGTTCTCCCATTCGGGGATAGAATCCATGTCCCCGCTTGTAAACTAGCTTTTCGTTGTTTTTTTTTTCTTTGCACGTTAGGGGCGTTCTCCCAATCGGGGATGGGACCCATGTCTCCGCTTGTAAAAATAGTTTTTGTTTTCGTTTCGTTGCGTGAATATTAAAAAAATGTTCCCCCCCCCTCATTATTTGTCTTTTCTGACCGAACGGGGTCCCGAGCCCTTCCCAAGGCCTTTCCGAGCGCTGCCGACCCTTTTCCGAGCGCTCCCCGACTTCTCACTTCCGGTCTCCCGAACCCATGATGTCATTGCACGTGTACAGATTTGAAATGATGTCATATGCTCGTCTCTGATTGGCCGCTCGCGCAATTATAAGGTCACGTATCCTAAATCCTGGCTTCTGATTGGTCCACTATTTCGTGAGCGTCTATAACTACAACAACTTCGAATTGAGGATACATTTTTCATATTTTATTAAAATATTTACTGGTCAAGACTAGCGAAATTACAAATGATTATCATGTTCTATTTCATTTTCTCAGTTAAGTAAACATTTAATATTGGAATTCAATCTATCATTCTACAGAAATAGATATATTTTTGGGAGCACTAATAAGAATCTAAATTCACGCCCGTTTAACTGATGAGAGAAATACCAAACTCAGTGAAAGGCAAAATAAAATTCATAAAAAAATCTTAAGCGTTGTCAAATTGAAACTGGGTTTGTGAGTTTGCTGAAACGAAGTGAAGCGTTATTGCTAGACTTGGTGATGTTCGAGTAAGATGGGGAGTTTAATTTAGAGAAGAAGCATTCATCACCCGGCCCCGGTCTGTATTTTTAGTCGGTTCTTGTTGTTAATATTGGAACAATGATGCATCTATCGAGTCAGTTGCTTTTACACAGTCTAAAATCCTATTGTGGTTTGTATATTGAAGAAGACAAAAATGGTAACTATAAATAAATAATTCGAGTTAACCGGGTTTCGAGTTATCAGGGAACTTCTTACTAGCTACACGGGCATTCAAATTCTGATCTTAAAACATCGAAAATGTTTTTTTTTTTCACGTTTGAAACTTGTTTCATCTTGAATTTAATACATGAATTTACGTCGAAAAAGAAGAATTCTAAATAAATTGAATACTTTGGTTAAACACAGCAAATCAGATTCGCCAAACGTTTACAGCTTACGAAACGATCGCACATGGCATCGTACAAAACTTGATAAGTAGCAGCATAACCTTTGCTTTGCTTCCAATCCATTAGCATTTCATAGGCCTTTTCAGATAATTCCTCATTTTCTTTGCGAAATGCAGTTATCTTTGCTGTGTCGAATCCCAGAAGAAGCCCCAACTTCTCCCAGTGACTCCCAAGTAACATGGAAAGCTCATCTAACTCGTCCTGTGAAGGACTGCCTATCTTGACTGCAATGGTAAAGGTAAACAGTTTATTTAGTAAATTTTTATTCAGTTAAAAAGAAATCTTTGCCTGAAATATCATGTACGAGAGTTTGTCTAACTCAGATGATAAACATTAAAAAACACTCCCCTTACATTTCATTTAAAATTGCGCAGTTTTTGATAAGAAGTGGTATCTTTTGACAACTGTTGTTTTGTTTCAAATTGTTGAAGTACAAACGTACGTTTCTTGACGTTTTCGTTCATGTCCAAGTAAAACTAAAAACTCATAGTGTAAACCGACTCTGTGGGTATCGTCAGCTGACCATTAACTTTCCACTTGACTCTATAACTGACATTGTTGAGTTCCCCGTCAGTCACTAACACAAACTGACGATCACACAAGCCAGGCTAACACTTGAACAATTATGCAGACTGACGAAGCCCCATACTCATATAACCTATGCCCGTCATTTTTCATGGTCATGACTAGCGGGATGTTTCGCGGGCGAGTCGGTCCGTATGCCCGCCCGCCGTACGCGTTGGGCAGGGCTAACTCGCGGGCGCGTATGGCATCGCAAAACACGCCCATATGTAGCCACACAACATCCGGGATGTTAGCAATTTTGAAACTAAAGCGAGGCTTTGTTTTTTGCACGGCTACATGGACAAATGCCACGTCAGCTGGGAAAACACGTTTAATGTTTCGCTGTGTTTGGAGGAGAAACCGATTCAAATTAAAGTCGTTATTTCCCTGCATTTTTTCGCAGTTTGCTACTCAAGACAGGGATACTAATTAAGGGATACTCAGAAGCCGCTATAGTGGAAAAAGAAGAACTTTCAGGGATAAAATCTTGCTTCGAGGAACTTCATACGTTTTAATCAATGCGGGGAGATGTTTCTCACTGAAGAAGCGGAGATGTAAAGAATTTCTTAAAGATAAAACAAATTACATTTTTCGATGGAAATTTATGTTGAAATCAATTTGTGATTGACTTTTTCTTTGCGTCTTGTTAGTTTTGGAGAATTGTTTATGGAACGTGCTCAAATTCAGTCGTTTCACGATTTCTGTCATCGAAGTCAGCTCGTCCTCGATGCGCTATAAATGGTTCCCTTTTTTCTTCTAAACAGAAACTAATGGAGATTTGAATAAAATTTTTCGAAAGAAGATTGTGTTGTCCATTTTTATGTGTTTGTTCATTCATTACATAGGTTGAAAAGCGATTTTTTGTAAACAAAACAAGACTTGAATTTTATAGTTCTGACTTCACTCGCGTGGCATTATGCAAATATGTTTGTCTATTTTTTGCAATTTTGATTTCCAAATCAGTTTCTTGGGCAATTTTTGATAAGCAACAGGTGTATTTTATTCGGAAAGTAGTCGTATTAGTTACTCTAGACAGAGAAAAAGTTGTTTTTGTGAACTTTTGTACGGTCTAAATGTACTGTGCAGACGGTCGCGTAATTCTGTTTTTTAGAATTGCTAAAATTGAAAAATGGCCCGGTCGTCAATCTTAATTCTTGCACTTCCAACTTTTCACCTCAGTTACGTTTATCATCGTCTTTCTGTTCAGAGAGCGACGCTGTTAGGCTCAGCCTATGTATACATATTATATTACGCACCAGCTTGCGAGTAATCTGTGGTATTGAAATCACTAAAGTGGTACATTACCTCTCACATTAGCCGTCTTAACCTGGGGTCTACTGGATGGAAATACTTTTACAATCTGGTGACCTGGTCGGTGCTCTGCACGTTCACCTGTATTACAACCAAAAAATATCATTTCCCATGTCAACAGTGCTTCCTTAGAGCACATAATCTCAGTGACTCAAGATATTAGCTTCCCTATCATAAAACAATTTTATTGGTAGCCTCTTCTTGGTTATGATAATATTTGGTGGTTTGCGCGTCGAAAGTGTTACAAGTAATATATCAAATATGAGGAAGAAGCTGTTGTAGCACTAAATTAAGAGGGTGAACGAGTCCGATTTATAAAACGTATGAACTTCGAGACACTTTGCATCCATCACAACTATACAAAAACGTGGAGAAGCAGGTGGAAAGAATTGATTTGCGTGTGGCTATAGTACCTGATAAAATGAGAAAATTAATAAAAGTAGTGTTTTCTATAATGATAAAACTCATTTTCATAAATAAATAGCTTGCTCCTTTTCCAGATATCAAAAACAGCGATATTGAGTCTCAATCAAGAAGTGGTAAGTTAAGGTGAGCAAAAAGCTCCCGAGGGAGTAGCATTTAATCGCTGCAGACCCTGTTTTTACTTTCAGCCACTGCAACAAGGCCTGCCGTTCTAAAATCAGGCTGTTCAGTCACAGCAGACGCTGCAGTTCTACAAGTGACTGACCATCAGAGCAGTGTTTCATTGTCTAAATTGTAAGACAGAGCAGTGTTTCACAGTTTCTTTATGTATACCGTCGAGTTCTCAAAGGGAGTGCGTTATTGATGGCAGTTTCAAAATTCCCACTTCTTTGAATCCATTTACGATGACTCCATTTTTTACTTTTTACCCGTGAAAACTTAGCCGACCAATTTGAGTTATTTTTGTGAATTTTAAACCTTGCTAAAAAGGGGGGTTTAATAGGGATGGGGGGGGGGGGGGTTATTAGAATTTAGCGAAACGCGATCCAAGCTTCCCTGCACTTGGATAAACGTCCAAAAACCTTACTTTGATTGATCAATAAATAAATAAATAAATAAATAAATAAAATAAATAAATAAATAACAAATTTTAAAAAGGGCCGTGACACCAAGCTAACTCTCGGTTAATTAAGGTGGCCCTCGAAAAATTTCTGGTCAAATTGGAATTTAGAAATGTTAGTTTTTGAGGAGGGAGGAAAAACCGGAGAACCCGGAGAAAAAACCCTCGGTACATCTGGGAATCGAACCCCAACTTCTCCCAGTGGCATCCAAGTGACATGGAAAGTGCTCTCACCATTCCGCCATCCCTGCTCCCTAATCAATAAAGTGTTATACATTCATAATCAACTTTAATTGCAATAAATTTTTAGTACAAGCTCTGGTAATATATCTCCCAAAGCTCTCGAGAATTGTATGTGAATTGCATCGCATCACGTTTAACTAAATTATTCAATGTTGTTTCATTCGTAGCTCCTTCGCTCTATATAAACCACACATGACCCAACATAGTCGTAAATATTCAGCAAACTTAATAGATTTCCTTGCATTTCTTTTTTTCATCAAAAAACATTCTATCACTGGCTGGAATATTTCGACGGGTCAGCAAGACATGGAGAAAAATGACACTTTTCTCTGTATGAATTAATGAAACGTCACAAAAGATTGGACTTACCTTGTTGTTGAGAACTCAGTGATCCATTTCCTTCACTGCAGTCGTCTTTTTCAAGCTGTTTTATCATCCTGCCCATCTCATTAACGTGATCACTTAGTAATCTTTTATGCTCTCCGTTTCCATCTGAAACCTTCTGTTCATTTGTTTTTCTCTCAGTTTCGTCATCGGGCTCATAGGTAAAGAGAGTTTGTACCAAATAATCCCTAGTATCCGTAGCGGTAATGGCTTTCAGAGTGAGCGCTCCATGTTTATCTCCAGCTAAATGTAGGATGAGAACGTTTTACCATAGGATATGCGAAGCATAGAGTAAGTACTATGGAAAGCATGTAAATATGGATAACAAAAAGAACAAATTTTTCATTCGTTATAGTGGAAGTACATTTACATCCAGTTTTGGCTACAATGTCGGGAATCTTTTTATGCTCTTTGAGTTATCAAGACAAGCGGAAGCATTTAACAAGCCCCCTCCCTTTTTCAACCGCCTCACATCAAACTTTGTGTTTAATTTTAATTTTAATTGTGAATAACTGTCTACCAGTAGAGGGCAGGTGTTTAATTAAAGAAATACCATAAGGGTCTATTTTCTGACTGCAGGATTTGGCCCTAATGGCTTTGTCCATGTTTCCGGAAATCAATCAACAACGAATTATAAAAATGAACTAAATGTTTAGTTTTTTAGTAAAACATAGAGTAAATGAAGGTAACGTGTCAGTGGAAATAAGCGCAAAATAGTATGCTTTGTCTCTCTTTCTTGATAATCCTATTACTCGGAACTTTACCGTGCTTAGAAAGATTCACAACAAATTTGACTGCCTTTTGCATGAGATGCTATTCATAAAGAAGTTAAAACCTTCATTTAATGTCCAATCAGACTCTATTACCGCGAAGGTGTTCTGAATCATCCACATACCGACGCGCACATTTTTTTACGCCCACTTCAAGATGGCGGACACAAGAAAGTCTACACTCAGAATTTTTTCAGCGGCAGACTTAGAAAAGTCTGAAGGAAGACATGCTCTGACTTTGTGATAAATGGATGCTGATCCTCAAAGGAAGATTTCATCGCTTTCAGCTCTCTTACTGCCACTTTAAAGGCATACAAATCTTCTTAAGGACTTTTTCTTTCCATTTCGAAGTCTTAAAAGGCGTGTTTTCATTTCGGTAATGGCAAATGTACGTCTGATGTTTGTTTGAAATCTGATATCCTTCTCTGCGTGACAAACCGGTTCTCTCTAGTCCCCCCTAAAACCCAAACATTTGCGCAGTAGACGGATTCTGATTGGATTAACCTTCCTGAAGCCTTTCATAACAATAGGGGACAAAAAGAACTTTCTAGGGGAGGCAGGGGCGAGTTCGTGGTTTTGGCCGGTGTAGGATTTCAAATGAAGCACCGCTAGTTTATAGTTTATACTATAGGATTTATTTGTTCTCTTACTGATAAATGAGTGTCCTATTTTGAGATGATTTTTGGAAATCATGCAACGCTTATTGCCACATTTAACAGTTCCTTTCACTCTTGCTTCTGAATTCGCGGGTTTCAGTCTAGCTCTCACCAAGTAGTCTTTATTAAGGTAATTCCCTCGAAAAGGATCTTATACTGAACTTTGTTTCAAACTTGGTACGATTGGGAATACAATAAAAAGAGAGGGTCGCCGTGCTTGTTTTTACACTGTACGCCCGTTATTTATAGCGACTTTTTATAATTGCACGAGGAATGTTGGAAACTCGAACGTCGAGAAAGAGATTGTTATTACCTGCAGAAAACTATGATTAGTATTGAAATTTTAACATTATTTATTTTATTATGCAACATTCTTTCAAGGAAGTCATTTTAAATTGCCCGGTCTTACAAATTTTGCAAGGAAATCGGACCGCTTCGGCATCACCACATACTCCTCGTTGGCTCCAAATACAGAGTTTCACGCGATTTACACAGAATTAATACAAGTTCTACCACAAAACGTTTTTTCTGCTTAAAATATGTTTTTTATAGTAATATAACGAGTAAATTACTTTAATGAAAAATAGGGGTCACCGTGTACTCGTTTAGGAGAAAACAATCTCTTATTCATTTGGCCAACTTATCCTCAAAGGAAACCTTCTTGGTTCGGACTGTGCGCGCGCTCGTGCGCGCGCTAATGACGCAAGAAATTATGCGCAGTACGTGATGCGCAATGCAATACTAAGGAATGACCTTAAGTTTATTAGGCCATCGGAAAGCCATAACCGGTAGATCTTTCACTGCCTGTTTACATCTGTCCGAGCTCAACAAATGACGTTATCGAATGATATTTATTAGTAAAGGGCGACTGGTGGTTTCCTTGTGGCAGCCTTCGTTATAGAAAGTACAGACGTGATTTACTGACACGAATGCGGACTAAGTGCAATGAATAATTGTTGGCCACACCGGGCTTGTCATTGTCGTAATAACGCCGTTCATTTTTTGTGAGTTTGTTTCAGTCAGTCTGGACAGAAAGAATTCTGGCCGTTGTCCGTAAAGGGGAGTTCTACTATAAGATAATTACCTTTACACCGATTTGCCTCGGGGACATCTTCAAGATTTGAGCATGTTTCTGAGTTTCCAAAAGCCATCTTTTCCGGAACACTATCTTTATAATCTGGATGTTCTATATAAAAAGTCCAGAGTTTTTCAGTGATAATTTGGGTTTGTATCTCTCGCAGGCTATTTATCTCATTGTATGATCTGACCTCTGACCTGACCTACATAATAAGAGTATAAAAGGTAAAACGAGCAGTTGCATCGTATCTATAAATGCAGAGACACGTGACACGTCAGCAATGAGGCCGGACGCGTAAAAAACTGCTCCGGCAGCTTCGTTGGCTTTTTATCGACAAAAATTAACTATGAATGCCAGGAAAAGAATAAGAGAGTCGAGTACAAGTTCCAATGAACCAGATTCACCAAATCTCGAATCTTCACTTGAAAATATTATGCAGAAGCTCGAAAACCTACAACAATCTTTGGACAGCAACTTCGCCATTGCCATGAGTGAAATCAACAAGCTTCGCCTCGAAGTCAATAACCAGATTTCACCGTTGAAAACTGAAATTGGTGATCTAAGAAAGTCCTTGGATGCTGCCTGGGTTGACATTGAAGCGTTAAAAGTTCAACAGAAACAGAGCAACGAGTTGGAAGTGGAACTAACACAAGAAAACGCACGCCTCAACGCTGAAGTAATCGCCCAGAAACAAAGAGCTATCAAGTTAGAAAACTACACGCGAAGAGAAAACATACTGTAGCGGAAGCCAAGACCTGACCGTACCCCCTCGTAGCAGTACCATTGTAACTCTTGTTACCAGTCCACCGCGGAGTTGTTGTTGTGTGTCACGGTGAAAGAATAAAAATATAACATGGCCGCTTAGTGTGTGTAGATTCAGATAAGTGCCTGAGGACCCAAAACATGGAAACATCACATTGGTGGCAGCGGTCGGCGACTCCTAGTAAGTCATCAAATCCATTTAAACCGGAATTGGAGGCACTTAGCCCATTCTTCGTACGATCTGAGGTTGGAGATTCTACGCTCGCGGCGAGCGAAACACCACGTGCAAAACCTGCAAATCCATTCCGCAGTGAAAACGACGATTGCACCCGTTCCAAGACATCAGAGCAGGTGACAGCGGCACGACAACTCAACAAATCGGCTAATCCTTTCTTCCTACGATCGGAGATTGGAAGTTTTAAGCCTCCTGTAAGCTCAACGCCACTTTCAAATTCTAGAAATCCTTTCCGTAGTGAAGACGACCTGTGCTCTTTCGTCAAGACAGCTGAACGGAAAGTCAAAAAGCCAGTCAAACTGCCGGAAGATTTCGATGGTAGACAACCGTTGAATGAGTATTTAATGCATTTTGAGCGGTGTGCGATTGTCAATGGTTGGGATGATCAAGAAAAGGGGATGTTTTTGACGGCTAGTCTTCGCGGAGACAGTAGGAAATTGCTAAGTGGACTGACAGATTCAGAATGTCGGCAATACGGAAAAATTGTGGAACGATTGCAGCTGAGGTTTGGTGTTGAAAAACAAGCGGAATTGCATCAGGCGAGGCTTCTCAACCGCCGACAGTTTGAAGGTGAGAGTTTGCAAATGTTAGCTACAGATATTCGTTCCACGGTAGACCTCGCATATCAGGATTTAGGTGTGGATATACAGGAACGCTTTGCTGTGCAACATTTTATTGATGCTTTGAGTGATAAAGATGATAGGCTGTATCTAAGGCGGGAAAAACCGGGAACTCTTGACGAAGCCCTTTCCCTTGCTAGGGAGTGGACTCCCTTCGCCTATTAGATAACTCATTTAGACGGGCAGGCAGTAAAGTTCGTGCAATGGAAACGGAACGTACACAATTGCAAATGCAGATGGATGGGCTTAGGGTTCAGATTGAACAACAACAACAACAGCAGTTAGAAGCCCAGGAAAACATCATTAAGCAGTTAAATGAGTTTCTTGCAAGACAAGAGCAGCCACAGGGTACCCAAGCTAGCAATCATCGGGGGCCACAGGGACCCAGAAGGGGATGGGAATGCTGGAATTGCGGAAAGAGGGGACACTTGAGAAGAGAATGTCCTAACTTGAGAGAAAGCCAGGTGACTAGCCAGTTTCCGGGAAACGCGAACAGGGTGTCCTCGAGGGCCCAGTAGGATGCCCAAATGACAGTACGCAAGAGCCTGAACGTTTTGACACTGTAAATTACAATCGTGAAAAGAATGAACATGTGACAGTACGGAGTACGAAATCTCGCCCACATGGACTTTACATTACAGGGTTTATAGGACAGTGTAAGATTGGTTGGCTGATAGATACAGGTGCCGTGAGGAACATTCTCTCTTATGAATATTATACAAGATTGCCTGAAGCTTTTAAGTTTCCTTTGCGTGAAGATGGTTCCCAAGTGTTTGTTGCAGATGGACAGAGAACTAACACATATGGTACAGGGGAATTGACTGTAAGAATTGGAACTCAGGATGTTAGCTTGAGTGTGTTGGTAGCTGATATCGAGGACACTGCTATATTAGGAATGGAATTCTTGTCAGATGTAGATGCTAAGATTGACCTAGTTCAGCAGCGACTTGTCATCAATGGAGAGGAGGTGGAATGTTGTAGTATGAGTTGCCAGCAGCTCAGTCTCAGGTGTGTAACACGTCGTCTTGTGGCAATCGAACCACATTGTGAGGCAGTGATACCAGTTCATCTCATCCAACGACAGTCAGTGGCTAAGTCTGAGAAGGCCAATCAAGGATTACGCATCTTAGAGCCCTGTGGAACCCGTTTGCAAGACAAAGGTCTATACATCGGCAGAACTCTGGTATCTGCGGGAGATACTGGCTTTGTACCTGTAAGGATTCTGAACACCTCTGACAAAACACAAACCATCGGTGCTCAAACCGTAGTAGCTGTTGCTAAACCAGTAACCAGTGTGGCGGAGTTGGAACTTCCTAGAGTTGACTCACAGTGCGCCCCAAGTGGAGTGGAGCAAACCTCAAGGAGTAGTGAGTTCAAGGGAGAAACATTACCCAATCCACTCAGAGATCTCTGGCAACGCAGCACAGAAGGGTTGGCTGAAGGGGAACGTGAGGAAGTTGCCAAACTGCTACATCGACACAAAGACGTATTCTCACTGTCAGAGCAAGATCTAGGTAGAACCAACCTGGTGACACACCACATAGACACAGGAAATGCTAGACCCATAAAACAGCAACCTCGACGAACATCACCATCAAAGCATGCTGAAATCGAAAGACAAGTGGAAGATCTATTGGAAAGAGGCATTGTGAAGAAATCCACCAGCCCTTGGTCGTCTCCTGTGGTATTAGTTACCAAGAAAGATGGTACTCAAAGATTCTGCGTAGACTACAGACAGGTCAATGCAGTGACGGCTAAAGATGCCTATCCGCTCCCACGCATTGATGACTCCCTTTGCGCCCTTTCCGGGGCAAAGTGGTTCTCAACGTTGGACCTGGCCTCCGGGTATTGGCAGGTTCCAATGGACCCAGCGAGTAGCGGGAAAGCTGCCTTCGTAACCACCTCTGGTCTCTACGAATGGAATGTCATGCCTTTCGGACTAACGTCCTCGCCAAGTACCTTTGAGCGATTAATGGAACTGATCTTAGTAGGACTGAGGTTTGAAACCATCTTAATCTACTTGGATGACACAATTGTGTACGGAAGAACATTTGGAGAAGAAATGGCGCGTTTGGAGGAGATATTTCGTCGATTTGCCTTGGCTGGACTTAAATTGAAACCCAGCAAATGTGTGTTGTTTCAGAAGAGTGTTGCTTACCTGGGTCATATTGTGTCGGAGAATGGTATTGAAACTGATCCTGCGAAGGTTGAACGAGTTTGTGCGTGGCCAGTGCCTGAGAACGCAACTGAAGTGAGAAGCTTCTTCGGACTTGCGAGTTACTACCGGAGGTTTGTGCCTAATTTTGCCAGTGTAGCCAGACCCCTGAACAAGCTGACTGAAGCAAATGTTGACTTTGCTTGGACGTCAGAGTGCCAAGTTTCCTTTAACACGATAAAGAAGTTGCTGTCTACTGCTCCGGTCCTGTCTTACCCTGACTTTACTGCTGAGTTCATATTGGATACAGACGCCAGTAATCATGGCATTGGAGCCGTTCTGAGTCAGATGAAGGATGGAATAGAACACCCTGTTGCATTCGCTAGCCGAACGTTGACCAAAGCTGAGAGAAACTATTGTGTCACACGGAAAGAACTGCTTGCGGTTGTAGAGTTCACCAAGCACTTTTGCCATTATTTGCAGGGACCAAAGTTTCGCATCAGAACCGACCATGCACCCCTTCGTTCAGTACTGAAAGCTAAGGAACCAGAGGGACAGTTGGCAAGGTGGATAGAGCTCCTAAGTCCGTTTGACTATGAGATTGAATACCGGGCAGGCCAGAGGCATCAAAATGCTGATGCCATGTCGCGAAGACCTTGTAGTGATGGTTGCAAATGGTGTAAGGAGTGGAAGAAGGCTGAGCAAATGATTAGTGTTGCTGTTCAGACTGAAGTTTCACTTGCTGGGAGTGACGATTTTGTTGTAAGACAAGTAGACAGTCCTCAGGTCGAACAAGGTGAAGCAGAATTGTCCTCAGCTACTACTGAACATTGTTTGACTAGCGATCAACCCAGTACAAGGTGCAACACAATCAAATTGGAACCAAGCTGGACTCGTGAGTACCTTCGTGAGCAACAAGTAGCAGATCCCAGTTTAAAGGTGATACTCCAGTTGAAAGAGGCCAGTGCTGTTAGGCCGAAGTGGGAAGATGTATCTCCCTATGACCGCACCGTGAAGTCACTCTGGGCACAGTGGGATCAACTGGAAATCCATGATCGGGTACTTTGCCGGAAATGGGAGGAGGGAAGTGGTACGAAGGTGGAGTATCAGATTATACTTCCGCGAAATTTGCAAGAGACAGCCCTTAGAGCGCATCATGACCACACAACTGCAAGTCATCGAGGTGTTAACAAGACGCTTGGAGCACTTAGAGCTCGTTACTACTGGCCAGGGTTAACTTCTCACGTCAAAAGATGGGTCAGAGTTTGCCATGAGTGTGGTGCTAAGAAGAACTGGGGAAGAAAGCGACGTTCGCCATTAAAGCAGTATGTAGTCGGTGCGCCCATGGAGCGTCTCGCCATGGACATACCGGGACCCCTACCTCTGACTCCCCGTGGAAATAGATTTGTACTTGTTGTGACAGACTATTTTACAAAGTGGACCGAGAGTTATGCTATCCCAAACCAAGAAGCTGTTACAGTGGCTGAAAAGCTGGTAGCTGAGTTTGTGTGCAGATTTGGAGTGCCTCGCGAGCTACACAGTGACCAGGGAACCAATTTTGAGTCCAAGGTTATGGCTGAAGTATGTAAGCTTTTGGACATGGAGAAAACGAGAACATCTCCATTGCACCCACAGTCTGATGGTCAAGTGGAACGTTACAATCGGACATTGGTTGAAATGCTTCGAGGTAAACTGAAAGAAAGTCAACAGGACTGGGACCTGCAACTGCAACCCTGTATGATGGCTTATCGAAGTTCTATACACGAATCCACTGGCGAAACCCCAAACATGTTGATGCTGGGACGAGAGATTGAAGTACCACTAGATGTGATCACTGAGTCAACTCCAGACTCACCACCTCTGACAACTGAGTATGCCTTGGCCCTCCAACAGACTGGCCGGCGCCCATGAGGAAGCGCGGCGACACTTAGGCAGAGCCGCAGAACGTCAGAAGAGAAACTATGACAAGCGAGTGTCCAGCAAACCATTTCGTGTGGGAGACAGTGTCTGGTTACACAACATTCGACGGAAGAAGGGAAGGAACCCCAAGTTAGATTGTCCGTGGGAGGGACCTTACTTAGTGGTGTCTGTGTTGTCGGATGTTACCTATCGAATCCAAAGAAGCCGAAGAGCTAAACCTAAGGTGATCCACGCCGATCGTCTCAAGCCGTATCTCGGACCTGTGTTGAAGAGCTGGATTGCAGAGGGAGGAGAGACTGTTGTGCCTGTTCTGTCCCCAGTTGCGACTGCTGAAGGAAGTGAGCCTGTCATCCCGGGTGGCTCTGTGTCAGCTGAACTGAGGGAAGGCCATGTGGAAGGCTGTGTTGCCGTGGAGTCTCCAAACCCTGCTACTGAAAGCATCCTTCCAGTTGCAGCGGCGATGTCTGAAAAGGTTGAATCAGATGCAGAGAACAGTGACTCGGGAAGCGAAGCAGATGTAGAGATGCCTAGTGCTGCCCAACCAGTAGTTGACTCGCCTTCCAGTGCACGTGAGAGCCCTCAGTGCAATTCGAGGAGTCGTCATGGAAGAGAGCGGAGGATACCACAACGTTATGGTGACTGGGTATAGCCCCATCACTAGCGTGAACATTGAACAGTTGAAATTTTGAACAATTATGAGACAGTTTGATCCAATCTAGTTATTAGGATTAAGTTTTCTTCTGGACATGTTCCAAATGTTATCTTAAGAAATCAGACAGATTGCTGCCATCCAACTATATTTTTGTTCGTTTACGTTTTAAGTTTTATTACACTGGGACAGTGTTCCTTAAAGGAGGGGGTAGTGTAGCGGAAGCCAAGACCTGACCATACCCCCTCGTAGCAGTACCATTGTAACTCTTGTTACCAGTCCACCGCGGATTTGTTGTTGTGTGTCACGGTGAAAGAATAAAAATATAACATGGCCGCTTAGTGTGTGTAGATTCAGATGAGTGCCGGAGGACCCAAAACATGGAAACATCACAATACGCCTGCTTAACATACCTAAGAGTCAAGATGAAGACTGCAAAGAATTAGTGAAAGAAGTTATGAAAGCCGTAGACCTGCCTAATGCAGACAGAATTGAGTTCCACGCAGTTCATCGAACTGGGAAACAAAGAGAAGACTGAAAACCTCAGCAGCATAGGGGGCTCAACCTTTGTGAAATGATACTTTCTATTGTTACAATGGTACCCTTAGGACACTTGACCTTAGAATGTGCGGGGGAGCCAATCAGAGGCGGGATGACATCATGGTGTTGCATGAAAGTGAGGCAAAAAAAATTGAGGGGAGGGGTGGTGAGGTTTTGACTGACCGGAAGTGACCTTTAAGGTGACTTAAAGGTTATTAAAGGTCGTAATGATGGTGCAATTGGTTGTCTCAAACAACCAGGATGTGTCGAGGGTCCAGATTCCGCTCGGGGGATGCTTCGGAATCGTTCGGGATCGTTCGGGAATGGTTTGAGTGACTGGTCGCTCTGGTTCCGCTCGCTAGGTGGGTCCCAGATCCCGCTCGGCCATAGAGATAGAAAAAAACAGAAAATAAGACAAAAAAATGCAATTTAATAGTAACGTAACAAAAACAAAACAGAAACTAGTTGACAAGAGGGGACATGGGTTCATCCCCGAATGAGAGAACGCCCCTTTTAGTAGTCACACAACGAAAACAAAACAACAACAAAATACTATTTTTACAAGCGGGGACATGGGTTCCATCCTCGACTGGGAGAACGCCCCTTTGATAGTTCGTCGGGTCAAAAGTCACCTTGCCCTGGCTTCGTGTCCGGT
Source organism: Cladopsammia gracilis (assembly GCA_022457155.1). Lineage (NCBI taxonomy): Eukaryota > Metazoa > Cnidaria > Anthozoa > Scleractinia > Dendrophylliidae > Cladopsammia > Cladopsammia gracilis. The sequence continues at coordinate 31,565 of JAJGOT010001177.1, read as the reverse complement.
TTTTTATTCGCGGTCGCCCCTTTTTTGTTTTTGTTTTTTTTTTAATCGGTGAGATCGTCGTCAGGTCGAAGCCAACTGTAGCCGTAAGGGAGAGTCGTGAAACTGAATTCATCGGCGAGGACGCGTTTGTCGTAGACCACCCCCCATCGTTTGTCCCTGCGAACGGTGGTCAACGTCTTGGTGCGCTTATCTCTCTGGATGAAATGCGGGTTGGGTACGTTGATGGTGCGGGGTTTGGGGAGAGGCGATCGCAGTTCGAGGAACAGGGTGTCTTTCATGGCTTGAAAATGAACATGTTGTTGCCCGCGCACGTTCAGGGTGAACCCGCGAATTTTCTCTTCCGTCTTTCCCAAACGCGTCTTGTAGGCATAGTTTTTCGGACCGCAGGATAAGAATTCGACGATGACGTCACGATTGCCTTTCTTGTCGTCCAATTCGTCCGTCATCCCGCCGAGGAAATTGCCCAGGGGGATCTCGGGTTCGCCGGGTTTCCATTTGTAAACCACGGAATCCGTGTCGAAATGCAGGGCATTGTCTCCCACGCGATTCAGGTGATGGTAGAGGCGTAACCGGGCCCAACAGGTGTTGAATGCGGCCACGAAGACGTTGGTGGTTTGACCGCCGGGGACGTCGTCGTCGATTTTGTCGTAGACGATCTCGAGGCTCTCCTCGTTCATGATGCGAAGATCGTGGATGACGATCGTCCTATCTTTCATGAATTCGTACAGCTTAGCGAGCACGGTGATTTGCTCGATCTTCCGTTTGTTTTCCCGCTCGTCGAATTTTCCCCAGAAGGAATTGAGGGCAAGTTTGCTGGTGGCTTTTTCCCCCTTGTTGAATTTCATGTTGTTTGCGTCGAGGTGGATGCCTTCTCGCGCGGCATATTCGGCCCGGAACAGCGTTTGCTGCTCGGGTGTTTTGAGACTCCCATCGGCGTTCGGCGGCCACCCGGAGGCTTCCGTTTTCCCTTTCAGCCACGTGTTGACGTAATCCTCGAACAGCCCGGTACGGCGTTGCGCGGGAGGAAAGTGGTACACTTCGTGAATTTGGAGAATGCGGTACCCCTTTTCGACGGCTTTGACGAGTTCGGGGGTGCACCACCTCCCTCGGATGCTGCGTTGACTTGCCGTGTGTTCGCACACCCAGGTTTGCTCGGTCATGTGTTTGGAGATCTCTTCTTCCACGCAAGCTCGACAGAGGGGAAACGTGATTTTCTTTTTGCAACGGTACGGTAGCACGGGATGAAACAACCCCTCGGGCGGTAAGACGGTGCAGTCGGCGATGCCAAAGTAATGGGAGATGTCTTGCACTGGTTGGGTGACGATGACGGGGTGCCCGATGGGGTATTTGTCGTACTTGTTGACGGTGGGGTACAGTGTCGTCACATCCACGTACCGAATTTCTTCCCCTTGTGTTTCGTCGATCTCGTCCCATAGTCGCACGGCATTGGTGCGCCCCCCGAAGAACGCGTCGCGTGGATCCAGCGAAGGGACGGTGAACGGGCGCGACTTGAGAAAGGCGGCGACGTCGGGTCGTTCACACAATCTCGTCCAACCGCATTCCCAGATGACAACCACGCGGTAGCCGCCGGCTTCCAATTGCCGCTGTTTTTGCATCGTGGCTTCGTACATTTCCCACTTGGTGCGATCGGGGTGGAGACGGGTGGGCTTGGTCATGCTCCCCTTGAAACAGACGGGACATCCGTGCCACAAACACCCGTGAAATTCGTACACGGTGCGGGTCGTCTCGTTGAACCCGTCCACTTGATACCGACGGTCACCGACTTGGAGAGTGCGTTCGCCCCCGTTGAACGCGTGCGCAATGACCCCCTGGGTTTGTTGGGAATTCTGCCACTCCAACCATTGGTAGGCTTTCAGGGATTGGTGCCCCCTTTTTCCATTCCATCCGCAGGGGGGTTCCAAGGCCAGGGTCTGGGGAGGTAAATGTTTTTTGCGGTAATACCGCATGCAGGCCGAGGCGATGGTGATGCATTTCTCCATGGGATTGAAATCGGCTTTGGCGGAAAATTCCCGCTGAAAAAGCTTTGAGCACTTGCACATCCGATCGACAATAGGCTAGCATTTCCTCTTGCACATTAAATTCGAGATGTTGCACGGTCGGGTACCATTAGTCAAACTCATTTCGTACGCCCGGTTTCATACCATCGGGGTCGTAATGGCGCGCCTCAGGCCAAGGTCCCACGTACTCTTGATTGACCTCGGTGTTGGAGAAATGAGGAAAGAAGCCTTTCTTGCTTTCCGTCAGATTGAACGTGGCGGCAAAGTCTGAGAGGGTAAAGGGGAGGAAACACAGACTGTCCTTGAACGTCAAGCGTCCGGCTCTCAGGCTCAAGATTTTCGATCCCACGCAAATTTGATCTTTGACGTCGATGCGATCGTCGTAGAGGTACTGCAGGATGAACATCCCGTCGTAACCTTTGAAATTGTGAAAGATCACGATGACTTCCAACGGTTCGCCCAACACCTCCGTTTTAGTCAGCAGCCAATCGTAAAATTGCCCGGTGCAATCGCGACCGTAGAACGCCAGGGCGGGCACGGTGTCGAGATGGTCCTCCCCTTTGGCGCAGATGAGGATGGGTACGTGCAATTGGTCGTCCTGCGTGCATTCGTAATCCGCATACACGAAATAGGGCGGACATTTGGATCAAGTCCCCTCCTCCTCCTCCTCGTTCTCGTCTTCCCCCGACTCGGGCTCGTTGGCGGCCAAGAAGTGGACGGCGTGGGCGGCGTGACGCGGGGCAGGTCTGGCGCGTTTGGCGGGAAGTGGTCCTGCTTCCTCCTCCAGGTTTGGATCGTGCACCGGCTGGATGTAACAACGATGGGTGGTGACGTCTGCATAATCCTTGCAGGTCTTGCAATAATATTCTTCGCACTTGTGGGGACGTTGACGTTTGCGTCGATTTTTCCACCCATCGAGGAATTTGTGGCAATTCTCGCACGTTTGGAGATTGGCGCAGCCGGAGTGATCCGGGGTGTCGGCCCCTTGTCCGTTGGGAGAAAACACCCGGTGATTCTCGTAGCAACGGTCTCCGTAGAAACAGCGTCGACAGTCCCGGCAGGGACGTTGCCTCGGTCGTGGGGGTTTGCTGTCGCCCGCGAGGAGCGCCTGGTAATCGCGGCAGTCTTTTTGTTTGCAGGCCACGCAACGTCGTTTCACGCAGGGATGATGCGCAAAATCCTCAGTATTGTACCCCTTCTCGCATAAGTGGCAATAGTAACTGCGTCCGAGAATGGCGGGGATGGATTTCAACCCGTAATAATGATCCTCATGTTTCAAGAGAAACAGGTAACGTTGGTCGGCGCGTTTTTCCCCTTGTCCAAAGATCACTTGGTATCCCTCATCGGCGCTGAAGACTTTGATGTAATAGTCCGGCAACACGATTTGGAATTGACGGAGAGCCCCCAACCCGCAAGGCCCTTCGGGAACGCGAGCCAACGCGTGCAAGGCTTTTGCCAATCGGGTTTGACCTTTTCCTCCTCTTTTCAAGTATTTGAAACTAAGCTCCGGTTTCCGTCGATGCGGGGTTTGTTCGTCAGCCCACGCGTGCATGGTGACGAGGGCTCGAGCGCAGCACAGCTCGTCCCGATTGTGGATTTTGACGACAGACTGTTTCTTTTGGAGGAAGGTCAGGATGGGTACCTTGCCCGGGGTGGCTTCCTTTCGGCGTCCGCTGCCCCGTACGGGATCCTTCAAGGTGGTAATTTGCACTTTCAAGCGATCGTCCGCTTTGAATCGTCCGCTTTGAATTGTTCGTTGGATCGGAGTTTAATTTCTCCGCCATTTTTTGCAAGAGGAGTGTGACCCGCGGACTCTGTTCGCGCCATTCCCGCACCGGCACGTGAAACGATTGAAAGGCCTGCAGAAGGTTGGGATGTTGCATCGTAAACAACACGTGATCGTCGTCGTCTAATTGTTCCTCCTCCAATTGGCGATCGATGGCCCGACGCAACGCCTGTTCGAGTTCGTAGCCCACGTCGTATTGTGGGGGATGTAAGAGTTCCGTGCGAGCGTGGAGGGTGGCATCGAACACGCGACGTCGTAACCCAAACTTTTTTACACGTCGATCCGAGCCCCGGGTGAGTCGAAACTCGAAGAGGTGGCCCCGGTTGTTCTCTTCGACGTCTTCCATGGCCTCCAACAAGTCGTCATCGTCCAATTCCTCGGGATCCTCTTCGCGGTCGGCCATTTTAAAGGAGAAAAAATACTAGACAAAGTGTTCATTGACAAAGAAAGTACCTTTTGAGTTTTTTCGAGGTTGAACAGCGTTTTTACAGCCACGGCACAAAAAACGAGTTGGTTAGGTTTCACTCTGCACTCTTTTATACCCTCGAGGAGAAGGACGTTGCATGCTGGGGAGGAACGGGGTACCCATGGGGGGTATGGGTATGGGTATTTTGTTTATGATTTGCCGTTACGACCAAACGGTTCATTCTGTGCTTGACGACCCTCGTTCACCATGCCGTTGACCAAAGCCGAGAAAGTGAAACTGTGGAAACAGAGAAATCCCGACAAAGTGCGAGAACAACATCGAAGGTATCGCGCGGGAAACCCGGGTTACCACGATTGGCGGAGACAGGAACGATCCAAGACAAACGAAACCGCCCTGCGCACCTATCGGGCTTATTTGGCGAGAAAACAACGTCAAAGGAGACGTCGCTCGGCCCTGAGACGCGCGGATTATCTCAAACCGCACTCGCTGCGCGTGGTGTTGGTGCCCCTTCAAAGCATGGCACAGTTTCGATCCCGCCCCTTTGCACGATGTCGTGAACAATAACAACGCCTGCAACGACAATCCAATAGGAGGGCGGTTGCTCTCTTTCGTCGCTTGCATGGCCGCCAACAAGACGTCATCGTCCAAATCCCCGGGATCCTCCTCGAGGTCGGCCATTGAAGGGGTTGACGCAACTACTTTGTTTGATGCCATCTTTGTTGGGTGTCGCTCGTAAGAACTGAGTGAGGCGTGAAAAAAGGTCGGATCCCTGCTCTTATCATGCCCTCGAGGAGAATTTCAAAGCATGCTGGGAACGGGATACCCATGGGGGTATGGGTATTTGCTTTTTTTCCCATTTTGTCACGTGACATTTCTCTCAGTTTTATAATTTGCTGACGCGGCAAAATGATTCATTTTGTTTTATTTTTGACAGGAATTAAAGCAAATGACTTGAAATCTTGCATGGAACACTCTGAGTATGTCTTGTTAATGGAAACGAAAGGGGCGGTCTGTATCTGTTACAGTTCACAATTCAGGTCTAATTTCTTGTTAGCTCATTTGCATAAACATAGCTTTTTGGACCTGAAACAGTGAGAATTCAAGGAAATCACTTGAAAACTTCCAGAAAGTGGACTGAGCATGTGCACATGTAGGAAACCACAGGGGAAGTCTGTGTGTGTCACCTTTGAGACTTTAGATGTGAAAACACAATGACATTTTTAGTCAGACCAAATGATACGGTTGGGACACAGACTTTTTTTTTTGACCTCATAAGCCAGGAATTGAAGCAAATGACTTGTAATCTTGCATGAAACACCCTGAGTAAGGCTAGTTAATGGAAACAAAAGGGGAGGTCTGTATCTGTTACCGTTTGCAATTCAGATCTGAAAAGAGAATGACATTTTGACCTATTTCTTGTAAGCTCATTTGCATAAACATAGCTTTTTGGACCTGAAACAGTGAGAATTCAAGGAAATCACTTGAAAACTTCCAGAAAGTGGACTGAGCATGTGCACATGTAGGAATTCGAAACCACAGGGGAAGTCTGTGTGTGTCACCTTTGAGACTTTAGATGTGAAAACACAACGACATTTTTAGTCCGACCTAATGATACAGTTGTGACAAACAGAATTTTTTTGGACCTCATAAGCCAGGAATTGAAGCAAATGACTTGAAATCTTGTATGGAACACTCAGAGTATGGGTAGTTAATGGAAACGAAAGGGGAGGTCTGTATCTGTTACCGTTCACAATTCAGGTCTGAAAAGAGAATGACATTTTGACCTATTTCTTGTAAGCTCATTTGCATAAACATAGCTTTTTTGGACCTGAAACAGTGAGAATTCAAGGAAATCACTTGAAAACTTCCAGAAAGTGGACTGAGCATGTGCACATGTAGGAAACTACAGGGGAAGTCTGCGTGTGTCACCTTTGAGACTTTAGATGTGAAAACAGAATGCAGCTTCTTACCATGAAAAGGGGGAATGTTATTTTTCTCGAAGAAACCACAAATGACAGTATGGTTCGAGGAAAGTGAGTCAAACGTGCTACTCGAAAGAGAAACACGCGTCCTGAAAGGAAGCCTCTCAGTGGCGGAGTGGTCTTTTCCGTGCTAGCCTCAGAGCGCCAAACTGGGATTCCAGCTGGGAAAATTGAAATCCTACAAAAGGATGGGTGTGACTGGTGTGACGGGTCATTATATTGGTCGTCGCAAACCGTGGGAAGTGTGAAAAAACATGATTACCAGACAAGATTCGCAAAAGGTGATTCAAAGCCTGTGCGATTTGGAATGGATGGAAATTCTACAACACCCTGAGGATTTATTATGGAATCGATTGGATTATCGTCATTTCCATCGGTCGCCAAAAAATAACTCAACCCGGTTATATTATTAAAGATTATTGTTGTGTTAAACTTTGCAACTGGTTTGTTACACCACATGAAAGCATCCCAAAAACACCACTTTCTCTGAGTATTTCTGGGTAATCAATACAATAAAAAATATTATTTTACTACAGATTGAACGCACTTTACTAATCTATGATTATTACTAATTTATAATACAAGATCATCCTCAAATATACATAAACCCCAACTACGTACCAATTATATGAAATACTCAGAAAAATACAAAGACAATATGATATGGAATGTGTGGTTCCAGAAAACATCCATACCCCCACAGAAGGTTTTTTGGATTGCACCCCCCAACCCCTACCCCTCCCCAGGAATTTCCAGTATTTTTAAACATGGACCCCTCCTCCCCCTCGGAAAATTTCAATGGACTTACTCAGTTACGCGAACATGAAAGCATTTTATTATGACCACACGTATAAACTCTGTATTCATTTTAAACAATCCTTTGTTATTATTCGCATCTTCAGCTATACAGTTTGAAATGTTCTACGTTGTTCATCGATAGTGTGTAAAAAAATTATGTTTCAAAGTTTAAACCAAGTGTTTTAATAACCTTATTTTACTACGTCATTTAAAGCGTTTAAAGCTAGCGTACGCTAAAGCTCACTAACAACTCTTGCAGACGATAATAGTAAATAATAGCGGAGCACTTGCCAGGCCGAAGGCCTGGCTGCGCAGCACCATACTCATAGAACCATGCCCATCATTTTTCATGGTCATGGCTAGCGGAATGTATCGCGGGCGCGTTGTCTGCCCGCCGAACGCCCGCCGTACGCTTTGGGCTAAACATGCGCGTACGACGTCATCAACATCCGGGATCTTTGAGGCTTTGTTTTTCGCGCGGCTACACAGCCGTCAGATCGGTAAACATGTTTTAAAAAGTTTGGATCTTTCGCTGGTCAGTGTTTAGCGGACAAGTAAAGTCGTTATTTCTCTGCATTTTTTCGCGGTTTGCTACTCAAGACAGGGATACTAATTTAGGGATACTCAGAAGCCGCTTTAGTAGAAAAAGAAGAGCTTTCTGGGATAAAATCTTGCTTCGAGGAACTTCATTTTCAGACCTGAATTGCGAACGGTAACAGATACAGACCTCCCCTTTCGTTTCCATTAACTAACCATACTCAGAGTGTTCCATGCAAGATTTCAAGTCATTTGCTTTAATTCCTGGCTTATGAGGTCCAAAAAAAGTCTGCGTGTCCCAACTGTATCATTACCGGTCGGACTAAAAATGCCATTCTGTTTTCACATCCAAAGTCTCAAAGGTGACACACGCAGACTTCCCCTGTGGTTTCCTACATGTGCACATGCTCAGTCCACTTTGTGGAAGTTTTCAAGTGTTTTTCTTGAATTCTCACTGTTTCAGGTCCAAAAAAGCTGTTTTTATGCAAATGAGCTTACAAGAAATAGGTCAAAATGTCATTCTCTTTTCAGACCTGAATTGTGAACGGTAACAGATACAGACCTCCCCTTTCGTTTCCATTAACTACCCATACTCTGAGTGTTCCATACAAGATTTCAAGTCATTTGCTTCAATTCCTGGCTTATGAGGTCCAAAAAAAGTCTGTGTGCCACAACTGTATCATTAGGTCGGACTAAAAAAGTCGTTGTGTTTTCACATCTAAAGTCTCAAAGGTGACACACACAGACTTCCCCTGTGGTTTCCTACATGTGCACATGCTCAGTCCACTTTCTGGAAGTTTTCAAGTGATTTCCTTGAATTCTCACTGTTTCAGGTCCAAAAAGCTATGTTTATGCAAATGAGCTAACAAGAAATTAGACCTGAATTGTGAACGGTAACAGATACAGACCTCCCCTTTCGTTTCCATTAACAAGACATACTCAGAGTGTTCCATGCAAGATTTCAAGTCATTTGCTTTAATTCCTGTCAAAAATAAAACAAAATGAACCATTTTGCCGCGTCAGCAAATTATAAAACTGAGAGAAATGTCACGTGACAAAATGGGAAAAAAAGCATACCCCCATGGGTATCCCGTTCCCAGCATGCTTTGAAATTCTCCTCGAGGGCATGATAAGAGCAGGGATCCGACCTTTTTTCACGCCTCACTCAGTTCTTACGAGCGACACCCAACAAAGATGGCATCAAACAAAGCAGTTGCGTCAACCCCTTCAATGGCCGACCTCGAGGAGGATCCCGAGGATTTGGACGATGACGTCTTGTTGGCGGTCATGCAAGCGACGAAAGAGAGCAACCGCCCTCCTATTGGATTGTCGTTGTTGGCGTTGTAATTGTTCACGACATCGTTCAAAGGGGCGGGATCGAAACTGTGCCATGCTTTGAAGGGGCACCAACACCACGCGCAGCGAGTGCGGTTTGAGATAATCCGCGCGTCTCAGGGCCGAGCGACGTCTCCTTTGACGTTGTTTTCTCGCCAAATAAGCCCGATAGGTGCGCAGGGCGGTTTCGTTTGTCTTGGATCGTTCCTGTCTCCGCCAATCGTGGTATCCTGGGTTTCCCGCGCGATACCTTCGATGTTGTTCTCGCACTTTGTCGGGATTTCTCTGTTTCCACAATTTCACCTTCTCGGCTTTGGTCAACGGCATGGTGAACGAGGGTCGTCAAGCACAGAATGAACCGTTTGGTCGTAACGGCAAATCATAAACCTCAGAGAAATGTCACGTAACGCCCAGGGTGACAGAAACAAAATACCCATACCCCCCATGGGTACCCCGTTCCTCCCCAGCATGCAACGTCCTTCTCCTCGAGGGTATAAAAGAGTGCAGAGTGAAACCTAACCAACTCGTTTTTTGTGCCGTGGCTGTAAAAACGCTGTTCAACCTCGAAAAAACTCAAAAGGCACTTTCTTTGTCAATGAACACTTTGTCTAGTATTTTTTCTCCTTTAAAATGGCCGACCGCGAAGAGGATCCCGAGGAATTTAAAGATGACGACTTGTTGGAGGCCATGGAAGACGTCGAAGAGAACAACCGGGGCCACCTCTTCGAGTTTCGACTCACCCCGGGCTCGGATCGACGTGTAAAAAGTTTGGGTTACGACGTCGCGTGTTCGATGCCACCCTCCACGCTCGCACGGAACTCTTACATCCCCCACAATACGACGTGGGCTACGAACTCGAACAGGTGTTGCGTCGGGCCATCGATCGCCAATTGGAGGAGGAACAATTAGACGACGACGATCACGTGTTGTTTACGATGCAACATCCCAACCTTCTGCAGGCCTTTCAATCGTTTCACGTGCCGGTGCGGGAATGGCGCGAACAGAGTCCGCGGGTCACACTCCTCTTGCAAAAAATGGTGGAGAAATTAAACTCCAACGAACAATTCAAAGCGGACGATCGCTTGAAAGTGCAAATTACCACCTTGAAGGATCCCGGACGGGGCAGCGGACGCCGAAAGGAAGCCACCCCAGGCAAGGTACCCATCCTGACCTTCCTCCAAAAGAAACAGTCTGTCGTCAAAATCCACAATCGGGACGAGCTGTGCTGCGCTCGAGCCCTCGTCACCATGCACGCGTGGGCCGACGAACAAACCCCGCATCGACGGAAACCGGAGCTTAGTTTCAAATACTTGAAAAGAGGAGGAAAAGGTCAAACCCGATTGGCAAAAGCCTTGCACGCGTTGGCTCGCGTTCCCGAAGGGCCTTGCGGGTTGGGGGCTCTCCGTCAATTCCAAATCGTGTTGCCGGACTATTACATCAAAGTCTTCAGCGCCGATGAGGGATACCAAGTGATCTTTGGACAAGGGGAAAAACGCGCCGACCAACGTTACCTGTTTCTCTTGAAACATGAGGATCATTATTACGGGTTGAAATCCATCCCCGCCATTCTCGGACGCAGTTACTATTGCCACTTATGCGAGAAGGGGTGCAATACTGAGGATTTTGCGCATCATCTCTGCGTGAAACGACGTTGCGTGGCCTGCAAACAAAAAGACTGCCGCGATTACCTGGCGCTCCTCGCGGGCGACAGCAAACCCCCACGACCGACGCAACGTCCCTGCCGGGACTGTCGACGCTGTTTCTACGGAGACCGTTGCTACGAGAATCACCGGGTGTTTTCTCCCAACGGACAAGGGGCCGACACCCCGGATCACTCCGTCTGCGCCAATCTCCAAACGTGCGAGAATTGCCACAAATTCCTCGATGGGTGGAAAAATCGACGCAAACGTCAACGTCCCCACAAGTGCGAAGAATATTATTGCAAGACCTGCAAGGATTATGCAGACGTCACCACCCATCGTTGTTACATCCAGCCGGTGCACGATCCAAACCTGGAGGAGGAAGCAGGACCACCTCCCGCCAAACGCGCCAGACCTGCCCCGCGTCACGACGCCCACTTCTTGGCCGCCAACGAGCCCGAGTCGGGGGAAGACGAGAACGAGGAGGAGGAGGAGGGGACTCGGTCCAAATGTCAGCCCTATTTCGTGTATGCGGATTACGAATGCACGCAGGACGACCAATTGCACGTACCCATCCTCATCTGCGCCAAAGGGGAGGACCATCTCGACACCGTGCCCGCCCTGGCGTTCTACGGTCGCGATTGCACCGGGCAATTTTACGATTGGCTGCTGACCAAAACGGAGGTGTTGGGCGAACCGAGGAACGTCATCGTGATCTTTCACAATTTCAAAGGTTACGACGGGATGTTCATCCTGCAGTACCTCTACGACAATCGCATCGACGTCAAAGATCAAATTTGCGTGGGATCGAAAATCTTGAGCCTGAGAGCCGGACGCTTGACGTTCAAGGACAGTCTGTGTTTCCTCCCCTTTACCCTCTCAGACTTTGCCGCCACGTTCAATCTGACGGAAAGCAAGAAAGGCTTCTTTCCGCATTTCTTCAACACCGAGGTCAATCAAGAGTACGTGGGACCTTGGCCTGAGGCGCGCCATTACGACCCCGATGGTATGAAACCGGGCGTGCGAAATGAGTTTGACAAATGGTACCCGACCGTGCAACATCTCGAATTCAATTTGCAAGAGGAAATGCTAGCCTATTGTCGATCGGATGTGCAAGTCCTCAAAGCTGGCTGCGAAATTTTTCAGCGGGAATTTTCCGCCAAAGCCGATTTCAATCCCATGGAGAAATGCATCACCATCGCCTCGGCCTGCATGCGGTATTACCGCAAAAAACATTTACCTCCCCAGACCCTGGCCTTGGAACCCCCCTGCGGATGGAATGGAAAAAGGAGGCACCAATCCCTGAAAGCCTACCAATGGTTGGAGTGGCAGAATTCCCAACAAACCCAGGGGGTCATTGCGCACGCGTTCAACGGGGGCGAACGCACTCTCCAAGTCGGTGACCGTCGGTATCAAGTGGACGGGTTCAACGAGACGACCCGCACCGTGTACGAATTTCACGGGTGTTTGTGGCACGGATGTCCCGTCTGTTTCAAGGGGAGCATGACCAAGCCCACCCGTCTCCACCCCGATCGCACCAAGTGGGAAATGTACGAAGCCACGATGCAAAAACAGCGGCAATTGGAAGCCGGCGGCTACCGCGTGGTTGTCATCTGGGAATGCGGTTGGACGAGATTGTGTGAACGACCCGACGTCGCCGCCTTTCTCAAGTCGCGCCCGTTCACCGTCCCTTCGCTGGATTCACGCGACACGTTCTTCGGGGGGCGCACCAATGCCGTGCGACTATGGGACGAGATCGACGAAACACAAGGGGAAGAAATTCGGTACGTGGATGTGACGTCACTGTACCCCACCGTCAACAAGTACGACAAATACCCCATCGGGCACCCCGTCATCGTCACCCAATCGGTGCAAGACATCTCCCATTACTTTCGCATCGCCGACTGCACCGTCTTACCGCCCGAGGGGTTGTTTCATCCCGTGCTACCGTACCGTTGCAAAAAGAAAATCACGTTTCCCCTCCCGCGCAACGCCGTACCGGGCTGTTCGAGGATTACGTCAACACGTGGCTGAAAGGGAAAACGGAAGCCTCCGGGTGGCCGCCGAACGCCGACGGGAGTCTCAAAACACCCGAGCAGCAAACTCTCTTCCGGGTCGAATATGCCGCGCGGGAAGGCATCCACCTCGACGCAAACAACATGAAATCCAACAAGGGGAAAAAAGCCACCAGCAAACTGCCCTCAATTCCTTCTGGGAAAAATTCGGCGAGCGGGAAAACAAACGGAAGATAGAGCAAATCACCGTGCTCGCCAAGCTGTACGAATTCATGAAAGATAGGACGATCGTCATCCACGATCTTCGCATCATGAACGAGGAGAGCCTCGAGATCGTCTACGACAAAATCGACGACGACGTCCCCGGCGGTCAAACCACCAACGTCTTCGTGGCCGCATTCAACACCTGTTGGGCCCGGTTACGCCTCTACCATCACCTGAATCGCGTGGGAGACAATGCCCTGTATTTCGACACGGATTCCGTGGTTTACAAATGGAAAACCGGCGAACCCGAGATCCCCCTGGGCAATTTCCTCGGCGAGATGACGGACGAATTGGACGACAAGAAAGGCAATCGTGACGTCATCGTCGAATTCTTATCCTGCGGTCCGAAAAACTATGCCTACAAGACGCGTTTGGGAAAGACGGAAGAGAAAATTCGCGGGTTCACCCTGAACGTGCGCGGGCAACAACATGTTCATTTTCAAGCCATGAAAGACACCCTGTTCCTCGAACTGCGATCGCCTCTCCCCAAACCCCGCACCATCAACGTACCAACCCGCATTTCATCCAGAGAGATAAGCGCACCAAGACGTTGACCACCGTTCGCAGGGACAAACGATGGGGGGTGGTCTACGACAAACGCGTCCTCGCCGATGAATTCAGTTTCACGACTCTCCCTTACGGCTACAGTTGGCTTCGACCCGACGACGATCTCATCGATTAAAAAAAACAAAAACAAAAACAAAAAAGGGGCGACCGCGAAGAAAAAACCGGACACGAAGCCAGGGCAAGGTGACTTTTGACCCGACGAACTATCAAAGGGGCGTTCTACCAGTCGGGGATGGAACCCATGTCCCCGCTTGTAAAAATAGTATTTTGTTGTTGTTTTGTTTTCGTTGTGTGACTACTAAAAAAGGAGCGTTCTCCCATTCGGGGATGGAACCCATGTCCCCGCTTGTAAAAATAGTTTGTTGTTGTTGTTGTTGTTGAGTGACTACTAAAAGGGGCGTTCTCCCATTCGGGGATGAATCCATGTCCCCTCTTGTCAACTAGTTTCTGTTTTGTTTTTGTTACGTTACTATTAAATTGCATTTTTTTGTCTTATTTTCTGATTTTTTCGTATCTCAATGGCCGAGCGGGATCTGGGACCCACCCAGCGAGCGGAACCAGAGCGACCAGTCACTCAAACCATTCCCGAACGATCCCGAACGATTCCGAAGCATCCCCCGAGCGGAATCTGGACCCTCGACACATCCTGGTTGTTTGAGACAACCAATTGCACCATCATTACGACCTTTAAGAACCTTTTAGTCACCTTAAAGGTCACTTCCGGTCAGTCAAAACCCCACCACCCCTCCCCAAATTTGTTTGCCTCACTTTCATGCAACACCATGATGTCATCCCGCCTCTGATTGGCTCCCCCGCACATTCTAAGGTCAAGTGTCCTAGGGGTACCATTGTAACAAGAGAAAGTATCATTTCACAAAGGTTGAGCCCCCTATGCCGCTAACCTCGAGCTATCATCGCACGTTTCACCAACCGAGAATCCAGAAACGACCTATGGCACAAAAGAAAAGAGCTAGCAAGTACACCAAACCACCAAAATGTAATCCTAGTACCCGACTATGCATACGAAACAGCTGAAGAGCAAAAGAAATTATCCAAAGCCCTACGTAACGCCAAAAATAAGAAGATCACTCCACAGGCAAACCAATCGAGATGTGTGAGTCACATCAAGTACAGTAATGAAATATACTAGGTAATAATACGATTTGGAATTGAGAAGCGATAGAAAAATCGAAAATATTACACAATAAAATCTTCTCACCTTTACTTTATTGTCTCTTGATGTATCCTGACCGGTTTAAATGCATTTTTACCACTTTTGTCACTCGCCCCACTATCCACTATAAAAGAAGGGAAGGCTGGAGACCTCTGAGCGAACCCTCGCCACGCGAAAGCCAATAAATTCTAAACAATTCAACTCAAGCTCCCCGAATTGCCACCAGTGAGGCCGCAGGTTAAATATCTACCCGTGCGATTCGTGCTAGCTTCCAAATTCCCATTCACGGGCTCTAAAAGGGCTCCGTTTTGGAGCGATTCCGGCCATCTTCGCATCGCCATTGTCCGCGATCCAAACGGCTGTACTACGAAATTCGAACACTAAAGGTTAGCGACCCGCGTCACAGAGACAAAATGACATTCACCCGAGGGGAGGGTCGTTACTTTTGCCCTCGCGCAAATTGACACCGTCGGGGGAGCCGGTGCGTGTAATTCGAACGGAAACCACACGCGTGACATGTCACTTTTTTGTCTGTCACGGATTTAAAACGGAGCTTGTTAACGGCTACAACGGTTCAGAAACGGTTCAGTTTTTTTTTCTTTCGCAGTTCTTCTAGATATAACAATAAAATAACTTTCGCACTACATCGAGAAAGGTGCAACAAGAAAGAACAATTTTTGATCACGTGCTAGGCAACGAGATCTGCCAACAGATCGAATTTCATTTGAACGCCTGAACAATTATTTTGAACGGCTTGCAGTGAACGGCCGAAACAGAACAAAAATTTCGAACGGATGGCTGTGAACGGCTATGGAAAAATTTCGAGTGGAGTGAGTTTTCAGTCAGAAAGCGAACGAAACCAAAATAGGTCACTTTATGTAAACAAGGGCCCCAAGTGCCAGCGTCATGCAAAATTCATGTTTAAAATTCTTTCTGAACTTCATGTTTACCAATTGTGAAGATAAATCTTAAATGAAACTAAATATAATAATCGATGTCATACAGCGGGGAAAGGTACGTAGCAGAAAAGACAGAAAACAAATTTAGCCCTTTAAAGTTTGTTGTAGTTGTCAGGAAGTAGTAGTAGTAGTAGTAGTTGTAGTTGTTTGTTGTATGAAATATCTTGATGAAACCAAACGACTAGAGGAATTGATTATCTGCGAAAGAAAAAAAATTGAACCGTTTCTGAACCGTTTGTAGCCGTTAACAAGCTCCGTTTTAAATCCGTGACAGACAAAAAAGTGACATGTCACGCGTGTGGTTTCCGTTCGAATTACACGCACCGGCTCCCCCGACGGTGTCAATTTGCGCGAGGGCAAAAGTAACGACCCTCCCCCTCGGGTGAATGTCATTTTGTCTCTGTGACGCGGTCGCTAAGCTTTAGTGTTCGAATTTCGTAGTACAGCCGTTTGGATCGCGGACAATGGCGATGCGAAGATGGCCAGAATCGCTCCAAAACGGAGCCCTTTTAGAGCCCGTGAAAGGGAATTTGGAAGCTAGCACGAATCGCAGGGGTAGACATTTAACCTGCGGCGTCACTGGTGGCAATTCGGGGAGCTTGAGTTGAATTGTTTAGAATTTATTGGCTTTCGCGTGGCGAAGGTTCGCTCAGAGTGGGTTTCGACAAAACGCTGATCCCCGGTCTGCTGACCCCCTACTGACTCCCTACTGACCCCCCAACTGACCTCCTATAAAATTAACAGGGTATATCAGAAATAATACTTACTAGAAATACGTGTCTCAAAGAACCTCGCGAAGCTTGGAGGAGGGTGTACCGCTGGTCTAAACTTCGGTGACGTCTCGCTTTGCGTATGAGGCTTTTCGCCGTTCCACTTAGTTTTCTTTGAAACCAAAAACGTTGGTAGAAGGTCCTTTCGAGGGTTCGCTTGCCGTTTACCGTCCGCCATCTTTGTTTACAATGCTCCTATAGGCTTACATGAAGTCGTAACCTGCGCCATTGCCACCCCTCCTCCCCACTACCCCTTCTCCCCACCACCTCCTCCTCATTCCTCGAAAAAAAATGTATACGCTGCTTATACAGTTATGTCTTTTAGCAAGATAAAGAAAGAGAAAGAGAAACGGAAACGGAAAAATCTGCTTTCCCTTTGATCAATCAAGTGCAGCTTTTCCAGCTACAATCTTGGCATTTCAAATGAAAAATTAATACTACCCCTCCCCCACAGTTCAGTGATGGGAAAATGGCACGTTTTGGGTTTCGCGCGAATCCATCTTTGAATCGGGGGGAAGGGAGGTGTTATTTCTCTTTTTATTCCGTCCGAGATTGTAGCCGTTTAACCCACAGCCAATCTCATTCTCAAAAGACGTTTCTGTTTTTGCTTCACGACGATTTTGGCTGTTTGTATAAAATTTTATTGCGTCATCGGGTAGGTTATGATATTTCATTTACAACTTCGCCAAAATGCTGCAAAATGTTCATGACGTGACAAGACTTCGAATTCGAAACTTGGCCTTTTATTGAAATCCTTTCTCCTCCGCAAAGGCCTCTTTGTGCCACTAGGAGGCTGGGGAGAGGGGAAAAGAAAGGGCGTCCCCCGATCGTTCACTTTTTTTTACATTTTCTTTTTCGAATACCGTTGGGGTCTCTGCGGAGGAGATTGAAATCCATAAAAATTTTTACAATAACTGTGCGAATTCTCGCGCGCTGATTGGCTAATTTTTTTATCAATAAGAGTACAGACGGATAAAACGATAAAACTGACCCCATCAGCGAAAGTTTTTTCCAAACTTGTCAGCACTGCGTTTTTCGTGGCGAGAATTCTTTCACAAATCCAGAATTATTCAATGAGAAAATCGTCCAAAATAGATGCGATGAACCTCAAGAAGCTAAAACACAACCTTAAAGCGGAAAGATGAAGAAGTTTGTTGAGAATCCAGACCTGAAAATTGGCGGTGAGCAGGATTATAGTGCTGTCGCTGAAATAAGCTTTACCGGAGGTGAACTGAACGGATTATTTGAGAAAACTTTTAACCGGAAGAAAAGTTAGTTTCAAAATTCCAATTTTTCTATGTGTTTCTGACTTACTCTACTCAAACTTTTAATTTACGTGCCCGTGTTTCTCCGAATTATGGCTATGAAATTCTGGTTTTGTGGCGATCGCATCTTGCATTTCCTTCCTTCGTTTCAACATCAGTTTTGGTGTTTTGTTATTGTAAAAACAAATTGACGTCAGTTTTTTTATGCGTCTGTCCTCTTATTGATGATAAAAGTTTGCTGTGGATCCACTCGCCTGCGGCTCGTGGATCCACAGCACTTTGACAATGTTATGACGAATTTTATCATCAATAAGAGGACAGACGCATAGAAAACTGACGTCAATTTGTTGATCCACTCGCCTGCGGCTCGTGGATCCACAGCACTTTGACAATGTTATGACGAATTTTATCATCAATAAGAGGACAGACGCATAGAAAACTGACGTCAATTTGTTAAATATCGCGTTGGTGTCCTGCAGTTTCTAGCAGCAAGGGAATCGCGACCGCTGACAATGGTGCAGGTTGCTACCTCATGTAAGCCTATAGGGGCATTGTAAACAAAGATGGCGGATGGTAAACGGTAAGCGAATCCTCAAAAGGACCTACTACCAACGTTTTTGGTTTCAAAGAAAACAAAGTGGAACGGCGAAAAGCCCCATACGCAAATCGAGACGCCACCAAAGTTTCGACCGGCGGTGCACCTTCCCCCAAGCTTCGCGAGGTTCTTTGAGAGACGTATTTCTAGTAAGTATTATTTCTGATATACCCTGTTAATTTTATAGGGGGTCAGTTGGGGGGTCAGTAGGGGGTCAGCAGACCGGGGGTCAGTGTTTTGTCGAAACCCCGCTCAGAGGTCTCCAGCCTTCCCTTCTTTTATAGTGGATAGTGGGGCGAGTGACAAAAGTGGTAAAAATGCATTTAAACCGGTCAGGATACATCAAGAGACAATAAAGTAAAGGTGAGAAGACTTTATTGTGTAATATTTTCGATTTTTCTATCGCTTCTCAATTCCAAATCGTATTATTACCTAGTATATTTCATTACTGTACTTGATGTGACTCACACATCACGATTGGTCTGCCTGTGAGACAACATACCAGGTTATTTACTAGAAATCCAGGCTGGTCCTAGTTAAAGTGTTTTATTTTGAACTTGCTGGGCTATAATTTTAACAATTAAAGAAACCTAAGCCAAATATTTGCCGGTCAAGCCAATCTACCAGAAGTTTCTGTTCAATTCTAAGATCTCTGAACCGCTCATGTGTTCAAATTTAGTCTTTCTATTATTCGTATGTATTTCTTGTCTTGTTTGCGTTTTCTTATTTAATTTATTTCTTGTTTGTAATATTATTATCAAAGTATGCTTTACTCTTTTTATCCAGAACAAGTACAAATTCACTCATTATGATAATCTGAATAATTCAACGAAGCGTTTACTTGGCAACAACTTTAAGTCTTTTGTATCTCAACAAGTAGGGCTAATTATTATGTGTTGAAGAAAACATATCACACACTAACAATGAATAGTATAACATCTTTTAATTTCAAAGTCCTTTCACTAAAAGTCAGAGGAATGAATAAATCTATTAAACGCAGGAAAATTTTCAGGTGGCTTCATCAGCAAAATGCCCACTGCTGCTTCTTACAAGAAACGTATAGTACGAGCCTTACTATAGAGCAATGGGAATCAGAATGGGGAGGTAAGATGTTGTATAGTCATGGAACAAACCATAGTAAAGGTGTTATGATATTATAGTTAATCCAAAATATCAAATTGATGTAATCAAATGTTTAAAGGATAACAATGGAAGATTATTGATTTTAGATGCAAAACTTGACGACCAACACATCATTTTAGCCAATGTTTACGCCCCAAATGTTACGACCCAGCAAATAAATTTTTTTCGAGAATTAAACGAAACATTATTAGGTTTTGATGTTGAAAATATGATAATAGGCGGAGATTTCAATTGTGCTCTGACAACAAAAGACAAAAAAAGCACAAGATCGCACGGGAACAAAGACACGGTTATAAAAGAAATTGTGCATCTAAATGAAACACACTATTTTCAAATTAGATGAACTTCAACAAAAATTAAGCACTTCAACAAATGATTATAAACTTACTCAAGAATTCAATGCGTTAAAATTAAAATTAGAAAAAAATAACTAAGTAATAGAAAGATAAAAGGTACAATCTTACGCAGCAAAGCCAGATGGTACGAAAACGGTGAAAAGAACTCAAAATATTTCCTCAATTTAGAAAAAAGAAGCTTTTTGAAAAAGAAAATCTCTAAATTAAAGCTTTGTAATGGAAAAGAAACAGAAAACCCAGATGAAATTTTAATGGAAGAAAAACTATTCTACCAAATTTTGTATACTTCCAAACAAGTAAATCCTAATGAGGACGAGCTAGACATATTCTTCAATAATGATTTAATAACTTCACTTGATGTGAATCAATCTAAAACATGTGAAGGAAAATTAACGGTAGAGGAGTGCAGCAAAGCCTTAAAAGACATGAAACCCGGCAAAACACCTGGTTCGGATGGTTTTACCTGCGAATTTTATAAATGTTTCTGGGAGGATATTAAATATGAAGTCATAGAAAGTATTAATTACGGCTTCGATAAAGGAGAATTATCGATATGTCAAAGAAGAGGAATTATCTCGCTAGTTCAAAAGAAAGATAAACCAACAAATATACTCAATAATCTGAGACCAATCTCCTTACTAAATACTGATTATAAAATTGCAATAAAAGCAATTGCCAAGAGGCTTGAAAAGATTCTCCCACATGTAATAAACCCCGACCAAACAGGATATGTTCAAGAACGTTACATCGGAGAAAATATAAGACTCATTAATGATATGATTAAGTACACATCGAACAAAAACATCCCTGGAGTTGCTATTTTTCTTGATTTTGAAAAAGCCTTTGATTCAAAGTCCTTGGCAGGTTTAATTTCGGACATGATTTTAAAAACTGGATTAAAGTATTCTACAGTAACATTTCCAGCTGTGTAACCAATAATGGTTATGCGTCAGAATTCTTTAATCTGCAACGGAGCGTAAGACAAGGATGCCCATTATCCGGCATGCTTTTTGTATTAGGCATCGAAATATTAGCTCTTGCAATTAAGAATAATCCCAACATTGAAGGTATCAAAGTAGGAACACAGGAAATAAAAATTTCTCAGTATGCCGATGATACAACCTCATTTTTAAAAAATCTTAATTCAGTAAAGGAACTTTTAGACATCTTAGAAAAATTCGAAAGATGTAGTGGTTTGAAAATTAACCCTTCTAAGTCGGAGGCATTGTGGTTGGGCAAATGGAAGAATAGAAAAGATACTCCTTTTAGTTTCAGATGGCCAGATGAATCTGTTTATGCTTTGGGGATACATTTTTCTAACAATGAAAAAGTGAGTGCGCAATTAAACTTCCTCAAAAAGCTCAACGACTTACAAAATACTTTAAGCAGCTGGAAAAGAAGAAAATTAACATCACTAGGTAGAATTAATATTGTTAAAACGTTAGGTCTTTCAAAACTCGTCTTCAATGCATCTGTTCTGCCTGTCCCAAATACTTTTTGTGAAGCAGTAAACAATATAACATTTAATTTTATTTGGAACAACAAGAAACCAAAGATTAAAAGAACCACAATTATCGGTGAAAAAGAAAATGGTGGTTTAAACATGATTGACTTTACATTAATGAATAAAGCACTAAAATGCGCCTGGGTGAAACGTTTCAAATCAACGAGAAAAGCAGCAGGGAGAATTATTCCTGATGCGGCCACTTCTCAAAAGGGAGGTTTCGATTTTCTACTGTTCGGTAAGTGCACTAGCAAAGATGTTAATATCAGAGATTTACCGCCTTTTTTACGAAAAGATCTTACAATATTGGTATCAACTAAGAGAAGCTGAAAACACCTTCCAAGATAATGCTTTAAAAACCGTAATTTGGAATAACCGCGATGTTAAAGTTAACAACAAGACTGCCTTCTGGCGTACCTGGTTTGACAAAAACATTATTTGCTTAGACAGCCTGCTTGACGAAAATCTAAACTTTTTAACGCATGAAACATTTCTCGCAACGTATCAAATACAAACAGATTTCTTGACTTATTACGGTCTAATTAACGCAATTCCTGCAGAGGCTAAAAAAATCGAACAAGAAACTAAAAACTCAGCGAAATACTTCAAACCAAGTGTTTTTAGATGTCAAAAACTTCACAACCAAAGCCGTATACCAAAAACTTGTTAAACACACGGTTCTTTTGGGGATGTTCCTCTGAATCAATTGGACTGAAGCTCGAAAATATTATTGCCTATATATTAAAAAACATCTGGGAAGATGCCAAACATTTTCATTTGTTCGTTTTTAAATTATATGCAAATGCGCTTGAAACTTTAAAAGAGTGAGAACGCCAAGCAAAACTGCATTTGAATGAAAAGCTCGATCTCTTTAATGCCGAGGAGTTAGTCAGAGCTATTTGCAGGGAGCAATATTTTAAGTCTAAGGAAACTTTCCGTGGCAATTTAATGATAATTTGTGAGACCTATGGAATGTTTTGACCGCTAATATTTCAAACATGAGAAACACATGTTAAAAAATGTTTTAGTGATTTATTCAAAATCGAACAGTTTAATTTGTTTGAAATTTTCCTATTTTGTGTGCAACGATGTGTAGATTACAGCGCATTTATTCGCTTGTCGCGGGTAACCCCGAAATCGAAAGATATTTAGGAAAAACGGTTTTTCGCCATGTTTGTTTACCGTTTCTATGGAAACGCTGATTAGCATAAAAGGAGCATCGTCCAAAACTATCATCCAAGCCTACCATCTGGTATGAAATTCAGATTCATTGAGCTAAAGTAAGGTTATGTATAAGCGCACTCAAAAATGGAAGTGTGGCCCAAAAAAAACTACTTGGAGCCACCTTAAACACATGTTATTTCTCTGCCCTATTGTTGCTCAATTCTGGGACTCCTTTAGTGAGTTATACAAAGAGTATATGCCCTCAGCAATAGAGCTTTCTATCGTCAAAATCATGTTTGGAATTCTTAAAAGAGACACGTTTGATAGACTTATCAATCATTTAATTCTTATCGCGAAATATTATATTTATTGCTGTAGTGTTAAAGAAGAGCCATTATCTATATCAACGTTCCAAGCCATAGTTGTAAGTAAAGCTGAAATTGAAAAACGAATTGCAACTTGGTCTAACTCTCTGACAACTTTTGATCATAAATGGAAGCCCTTAATAGACGCAAAGATCATACAAAAGTAAAGATTGCTCTGTAAGCGAACATTTTTCTCTTGACCCCGTACTCCTTCTTTGCTTGCTGTGTATCTGTGTTTTTAGAACTATAATATGTAATAAGTATATCCAAATAGCTTGTTTTAAGTTGTAATCTTGAATTGTTAGTTGTTTTTGTAACTTTTTTTGTTTATTTATGTATTTTGTAAATTGCAAAGAGTTGTTAACACCAATAAAGTGCACAAAAAAAGTATCTATAAAGGCAGAATACAAATAACAAACTAAAGAAAGTTATATCTCGGTACAAGCTATACCATCATCAAGACTAAAATACACTCAAACTACGGAGCTAAGAAAAGGTATAATTCTCTGCTGAATTTTAGTCCACTTTTGAGCGCTCGTGTTTGATATGATAGGCTTCTTTATACAAAAGGAGATTCCAGTTGTTGATCAAAATCTGATACCACGGTGCTGTTGGGGGCCAAACTATATAAAGTACTCTTTGTTGGATTAAAAAGAGGTGGAGTACCGTTATTATCCAAAGCAAATGAAACAATAAAGGTAAAAACGGCAAACTGATCCTTACGGCAAGAAGTGATAAGATAGAGACAGAAGTGAAATAAAAATGAAACAAACTCGGCATTACATATAACAGGCAGAAAACTTTAGTGACTTCACTCCGTATCATATAATAAACTTTTGTTCTTAGGCCATCGTAACTTGATATGAAATAAAATACAAACAACGGTGATAAACTTTTGATGTTTTGCTGTGTTTAGCGGAGAAACCGATTCAAATTAAAGTCGTTATTTCTCTGCATTTTTTCGCGGTTTGCTACTAAAGACAGGATACTAATTTAGGGATACTTAGAAGTCGCTAAAGTGGAAAAAGAAGAGCTTTCAGGGATAAAATCTTGCTTAGAGGAACTTCATACGTTTTAATCAATGCGGGGAGATGTTTCTCACTGAAGAATCGGAGATGAAAATAATTTCTTAAAGGTAAAACAAATTACATTTCTCGGTGGGAATTAATGTTGATATCAATCTGTGAATGACTTTTTCTTTGTCTCTTGTTAGTTTTGGAGAACCGTGCTTAAATTCAGTCGTTTTATGATTTCTTTCATCGAAGACAATCAGCTTAGCCTAGATGCGGTATAAATGGTTCGCGTTCTGCGTTTAAACAGAAACTTATGGAGATTTGAATAAAATTTTTCGAAAGAAGATTGTGTTGTCCATTTTTATGTCTTGTTCATTCATTACATAGGTTGAAAAGCGATTTTATGTGAACAAAACAAGACTTGGATTTTAAATAGTTCTTAGTTCACTCGCGTGGCCTTATGCAAATATGTTTGTGTATTTTTTTGCAATTTTGATTTCCAAATCAGTTTCTCTGGGCAATTTTGGATAAGCAACAGGTGTATTGTATCTGGAAAGTAGTCTAGTACTAGTTATTACAGACGGAGAAAAAGTTCTTTTTGTGAACTTTTGTACGGTCTAAATGTACTTTGCAGACGGTCGAGTAATTCGGTTTTTGAGAATTGCTAAAATTGAAAAATGGCCCGGTCGTCAATCTTAATTCTTTTGCTTCCGATCTTTCACCTCAGTTAAGTTTTTGCATGGCAAAAACTTGGGTGACATTTGCCTCTAATTTTTTAACTCGTCCCCAGACCCCCAATTTGACCCTTAAGAGCAGTTCTCTGTAAGAATCGAGAAAAGTGGGAAATGGAAATTTTTGACCCCCCTTCATCTTTTGCATGCAGATAGGTCTTCAGGGGGGATGTTCAAAAATGACCTTTGTTAAGGTCGTTTCTTCTTTGTTGCCATGGTAACACTGGAAGTTTGTTGGTGCCACTAAACCCAATTTTAACCTCAGAAACTCCCTTAAAAAGTACAAAATGTAAGACATCGTTTCTCCAGTCCATTAATACTGAACAAATCAAGACTTCCACCAGATGTAAAACCTTTATTCCAGTTTACATTTATGCATGTGGCATTTTGTTACATCAACTGCACATGAACTTAACGGTCAAACAACTTGATGGTGTTTCAGCCATTTTAGTTGACGAGTAAAACTAGCAATACCTTTTCTTGAATTTTTCCAAAAGTACGCCGATTCTAGAACTCAAACTACGTGGCTAGTTTAAATAGATACTCTAGTTACTAAATCTATAAAAATCTCTGCGGGGCGGGTTAATTTTGGACTTTGGTTCACTGAGGAAAAACCTTCAAAAATCATTTGTTGTAAACTTTGATGAAATTAACATTACGTTCATTCGACAGAAATCCTTTAAGAAAACTCAATCGGCCTTCAGGCTTAAAGAATAGCATACACTCTATCACTGTCTGGTCAAATTGGCTGTTAATAGCCGTTATTTTTTTAACAATCTCAATCCAAATAAAGCTTACTTTACTGTTTTCTGCAGTTCTCAACTTTCGAAGAACGAGTCGGTTCTTTCCGCACAGCATACATTTTCGGCACAAAATTCGGATATCTAAACCATCTCTTGTGGCTGAGCATGCTGTTTGTCTTCAGTGGAGATCCATTAACCCATCACAGTGCAAATAACAACAGCTTTTGTAGTATCATGTAGTACCTGTAAGGTAACCGAAGCAAGCCATCATCGGAAACTTTGTTCGTCCACGTACAATTCTGCTCTGGATTTACGGCATATTTCTCCGTCACATGTCATCATTCGCTCCAAAAGAAGATAAAACGGTTTTCTGATTAATCTTTTACAGTCAATCACATTAAGCGAGGCATTTTACCCCCTATTTTTCTATGTTCTTTATACGTCTTTCGAAGTCCAGGCCACCAGTTCAGACAAAACCCTGCTGGTCAGCGGTAGAATCTAAAATATAACGTTCCTTCGTAAAGTGTTTAACGTGGCGTCCTCATCCTTTTACATTGTCACTGACTGTCGATTCTATTCTGTTTACGTTGAACAGCCTGAGGGTACAAAGTCCCATTCTTTTGTTTTCTGATACGTAGACACGTGAACAAAATAAAATACCAAACAATAGGCATGGGTATTGCATTAAGTTTTATTTTTGGCGGTATTCATGCGATGGACTATTTCAGGAAGTCAGTATTTACTCTGTGAACTCCGTTTATGGGTGAATTTTATTCACAACTGTCTGATCATGATGAGCGATTCATGACGAGCGAATCATAGCCGGTGAATCAATTCTTAAAAACCCACGCCTACACAGTGAAATCGGCTGAAGGGAATGGCTAGTATTTCAGCCGCATATCTTAGAAGTCGACGCAATTAAAATTTGAGGAATCACGTGTCTGCTGAAAAAACATACGGAGACGCATAAAACTATCTTAAGTATTAGGAGACAATCAGCTCAAGAGCAACTACCGGCAAGAAAATGGTAGGAAATATAATAAACAGTTTGAAGGAAAGTTTGCCGTTTGGCGAGCGTTCTTTGTCCTTTGACAGCTATTTTTCAATGGAAGAAGGAAAATTTCTGTCGCAAAAGACCTCGCAAAAGTGATCATCAAATGACGTCAGAAAACGAAATTATAGCCGCAGACTGTATTCTGTCGAGCTTTGCATTAATCAGAAAATGCAAAAACCACCTACAAATACGATATTCCTCATTTAACTGCATGAGCAAAGTTTACTTTTGCAGAGGTTCAAAAGTTCCCATCAAGTTCGCCTGTTTTATGGGTCTCCCGTTTATCTTATCGGTACCGATACATTTTTTTACCGTACCAATCCGAGTACGAATTCATGATGAGAAACGCTCTGATGGTTGCGATTTGGTATAGCAAAAAACTGGGAAGAAACAGACTTGAGTGTACTCTTCTTCTCTGTGTGACATCCGCATCATAGAAATTAAGTTGTGGGAGGGAACCTATTGTAATTTTATGAGTATAAAAAGGGTGGTGAGCTGCTTGTGTTTCGATACAATACCCCCCCCCCCCCACCTCCCAATCTCTCTCCCTCTTAGTCTATTAAGTATCTGGGAGGAGGGGGCGTTTAACAGAGGATTTACGGTTCTTATCTCCTAGTGTAATACTTCAAATATATATTCTCTTTCCCCTAGAAAGTGTGTACAAATGTATTTTGTTGGATACTATGCATTTCAGAAACACTGCAACTACGGCACTTACGTTAGTGACGCAAAGTTACTCGTGGCAAAAATATGCAAGTTAGAAAGACAAACGGAACGCAACAGCTGCAGGTTTGAGCGGCGAGCGCGCTAGAACTAACTGAACAACAAGTTTTTATTTAAAATTGAATTTTAAGTTTACAAAGGTTTTGCCCGCAATTAGCAAGGGCTATTCGAGGCGGGGCTATTGTTTTGATGGTCGGGTGGCCATTAACAGATGAAAGTAGATTCAGCGAAAATCAAAAGTTCCTTCTTGAAAGCAAGTTTTTGCATAGAGAGAAATCAACTAAAAGAGGACGAGCGATCGAAGCGGTAACAAAGAAAATGCCAAGAAAAGTTAAAGACGCAAAAATTCGGTTGTTTACAGTTGTTTACAGTTGTTTACAGGAGACGGCAAACCTGCTCGTACTTTCCTTACTTTGCAGCAAAAGAAAAACAAATAAATAAAAGAAGCAGCTCACCGAGTCACAGAACAGGCAATTACCAAAAACGAAAACATTGTACAAACGTCAGCTACAGAAGAGAGCAAGAGTTATAATATCAGAAAAAAGCATCCAGTCGTTTACCTTTTGTTCACGTTTTCGTTTTATCAGCAAAGAAATGTACGGGAAATGTAATCTACTGTAAATAGGAAGAAAATCTAACAAAAGAAGAGTTCTGGCATTCCAATTCCAATACTTTCTTGCACCTCAATATGATGCGGACGGCATGTTTTCATTTTATGAAGTCAAATCGTATTCTAGTTATACCGCTGACCAGAGATGTTTTTGCCTGAACTGGTGGCCTGAACTACGAAAGAAAGGCGAAAGAAAGACGGTAAAATGTTTAGCTAAATGTAATTGATCGTTAAACTTTTAATCAGAAAACCGTTTTATCTTCCTTTGGAGCGAGTGATGACATGTGACGGAGAAATATACCGTAAATCCAGATTAGAAATGTTCGTGGACGAACAAAGCTTCCGATGATGGCTTGCTTCGGTGACCTTCCGGGTACTACAAAAGCTGTTGTTATTTGCACTGTGATGGGTTAATGGACCTCCAATGAAGATAAACAGCATTATCAGCCACAAGAGATGGTTTAGATATCCGAATTTTGTGTAGAAACTGTATGCGGTGCAGAAAGAACCGACTTGTATTGGACATGGATGACTCGTTCTTCGCAAGTTGAGAACTGCAGAAAACAGTAAAGTAAGCTTTATTTGGATTGAGATTGTTAAAAAAATAACGGCTATTAACAGCCGATTTGACCAGACATTGATAGAGTGCATGCTATTCTTTAAGCCTGAAGACCGATTGAGTTTTCTTAAAGGATTTCTGTCGAATGAACGTAATGTTAATTTCACCAAAGTTTACAACAAATGATTTTTGAAGGTTTTTCCTCAGTGAACCAAAGTCCAAAATTAACCCGCCCCGCAGAGATTTTTATAGATTTAGTAACTAGAGTATCTATTTAAACTAGCCACGTAGTTTGAGTTCTAGAATCGGCGTACTTTTGGAAAAATTCAAGAAAAGGTATTACTAGTTTTACTCGTCAACTAAAATGGCTGAAACACCATCAAGTTGTTTGACCGTTAAGTTCATGTGCAGTTGATGCAACAAAATGCCACGTGCATAAATGTAAACTAGAATAAAGGTTTTACATCTGGTGAAAGTCTTGATTTGTTCAGTATTAATAGACTGGAGAAACGATGTCTTACATTTTGTACTTTTTAAGGCAGTTTCTGAGGTCAAAATTGGGTTTAGTGGCACCAACAAACATCCAGTGTTACCATGGCAACAAAGAAGAAACGACCTTAACAAAGGTCATTTTTGAACATCCCCCCTGAAGACCCATCTGCATGCAAAACATGAAGGGGGGTCAAAAATTTTCATTTCCCACTTTTCTCGATTCTTACAGAGAACTGCTCTTAAAATCACTGTGAAAAAGCCATTTTTTAAGGGAAAATCAAAATTTCGCCCATTTATGAATTACTTTTCGGAAATCCACACTCGGATTCCAGTAATTTGGTTATTATTCTAACTGGAAACGGTGAAATATTTTAATAACTTAAAAAAAAAGTACCGTCATTTTGACCTTGAAGTGACCAATGTCAAGTAAATGCTTATATGAAGTTCAGCCGCGCGGTCATCGCTTATAAATCATTTTAATAGGCATAATGTCAACATCCACACTCGGGTTTGAAGAGACTGGGATCTTGTGAGCATTTTGGTGGGAATATGATTTAGTTGGAGCGAAAAAAATCCCGTCATTTTGCCATTTTTTCAGTGCACTATGCTTCGACTGAGCCAATTTTGGTTTCTATTAGTCTGTATCTATTCGCATGCTAGCTCTTCTGTCAATGCATGGCCTGGCAATTTATGAATTGCTTTTCGGAAATCCACACTCGGATTCCAGTAATATGGTTATTATTCTATCTAGAAACGTTAAAATATTTTAATAACTTTTAAAAAAAGTACCGTCATTGTTACCTTGAAGTGAGCAATTTCGTATAAAGGCTTGTATGGAGTTCGACCGCGCGGTCATCGCTTTAAGTGTTGTAACTCATTTTAATAGGCATAAAGTTAGCATCCACACTCGGTTGTGAAGAGACTGGGATCTTGTGAACATTTTGGTGGCAAATATGATTTAGTTGGAGCGAAAAAAATCCCGTCATTTTGCCATTTTTTCAGTGCACTATGCTTCGACTGAGCCAATTTCGGCTTCTATTAGTCTGTATCTATTCGCATGCTCTTCTGTCAATGCATGGCCTGGCAATTTATGAATTGCTTTTCGGAAATCCACACTCGGATTCCAGTAATATGGTTAATATTCTATCTAGAAACGTTAAAATATTTTAATAACGTTTCAAAAAAGTACCGTCATTTTTACCTTGAAGTGAGCAATTTCGTATAAAGGCTTGTATGGAGTTTGACCGCGCAGTCATCGCTTTAAGCGTTCTAACTCATTTTAACAGGCGCAATGTCAACATCCACACTCAGTTATGGAAAGATTGGAATCTAGTATACATTGCGGTGGGAAATTTGCTTTGGTTCGAGCGAAGAAACCTCCGTGATTTTGCACTTTTCAGCTGGAAAGATTTCCGTTTAACTCCTACATTAGTTATGCATACCGTTCTTAAAGCTAAAACGAAAGCCAAAACAATAGAAATCCAAAAGCAAAACCATAGTGCATACATACATATTTATGAGCAACAGTTCATTTTGGTAACGCGCACGCCCAGAGCAAATGTCTCGTCTGAAGGATCAATATTTTGGAATGCATCGGCATTCTGTTCAGAGAGCGACGCTGTTAGGCTCAGCCTATCTATCCATATTATATTACGCACCAGCGTGCGAGTAATCTGTGGTAATGAATACACTTAGGTGGTACATTACCTCTCACATTAGCCGTCGGAACCTGTGGTCTACTGGATGGAAATACTTTTACAGTCTGGTCATGTGGTCGGTACTCTGCACGTTCACCTGCAGTACAACCAAAAAATATCGTTTCCCCTGTCAACAGTGCTTCCTTAAAGCACATAAACTCAATGACTCAAGATATCAGCTTCCCTTTCATAAAACAATTTTATTGGTAGCCTCTTCTTGGTTATGATAATATTTGGTGGTTTGCGCGTCGAAAGTGTAACAAGTAATATATCAAATATGAGGAAGCTGTCGTAGCACTAGTTTATGAGGGTGAACAAGTGCGATTTATACGACGTATGAACTTCGGGACGCTTTGCATCCATTTAATTTGTACAGGTTAACATTTATGATACAAGTTGCAAAGTATTAACTGATGGGACAAAAACGTGGAGAAGCAGGTGGAAAGAATTGATTTGCGTGTGGCTATAGTATCTGAAAAAATGAAAAAATTGCTGATAAAAGTAGTGTTTTCTATAATGATAAAACTCATTTTAAAATAGCTTGCTGCTTTTCCAGAAATCAAAAACGGCGAGATTGAGTCACAATCAAGAAGTGGTAAGTTAAGGTGACCAAAGAGCTCCCGAGGGAGAAGCATTTAATCACTGCAGACCCTGTTTTTACTTTCAGCCACTGCAACAAGGCCTGCCGTTCTAAGATCAGGCTGTTCAGTCACAGCAGGCGCTGCAGTTCTACAAGTGACTGACCATCAGAGCAGTGTTTCATTGTCTAAATTGTAAGACAGAGCAGTGTTTCACAGTTCTTTAGTTTCTTTATGTATATCGTCGAGTTCTCAAAGGGAGTGCGTTATTGATGGCAGTTTCAAAATTCCCACTTCTTTTAAAATCCATTTACGATGACTCCATTTTTTACTTTTTACCTGTGAAAACTTAGCCGACCAATTTAAGTTATTTTTGTAAATTTTAAACCTTGCAAAAATAAAGCGTATTAAGGGGCCGGGAAGTGGGTTTAATAGGGAGTTGGGGGGGGGGGGGGGGGGGGGTTATTAGAATTTAGCGAAACGCGATCCGAGCTTCCTGCACGTGGATAAACGTCCAAAAACCTTAATTTGATTGATAAATAGTTAAATAAATAAATAAATAACAATTTTTTAAAAAGGGTGGCACCAAGCTAACTCTAGGTTGATTAGGGTGGCCCTCTAAAAATTTGTGGTCGAATTGGAATCTAGAAATGTTAGTTTTTGAGGAGGGAGAAAAAACCGAAGAACCCGGAGAAAAAACC
>JAJGOT010001175.1:0-55411 GCA_022457155.1 Cladopsammia gracilis | reverse complement strand
GGATCCGTTATATTTAATATAGAATTTAAAATGGCACCTGCATTTGATGCTCTTTGATTGTGCCAGAAAAAGATAAAATAACTGTCGGGTTAGTTTCGAGTTAAAGCTGGTCATATAACATAACGAAGTTTGGAAAAAGGGTTCCCAAATCTTCCAATCTCCTCAATTCTTACGTAAACGGCATTTCACACGGCTCAGTTAACGTTTCACTAAAACGCCCATGTACAATGCTTAAGAGGTTAGTGCTAATCCACAAAGCTGTTGGCACCGCAATTTAAATCGCCGCGCTAAAATGTGTCTTTTTTCATCGTTTTGGCCAAACAGCCATATTTGATAGCGAGTCTCGATCGCCGGAGACACGCTAGTGAAAAACCACTCAATCACCAGCTGGACTGACTGAAGTATAGGTGGCAAACAACTGTAGTATAAAATTTGACATGGACCTGTGTAAATAAACAAAATGATACAAGTATAGGAATCCGACAAACACAATAGCAGTTGATTCAAACAACATGCCCATGATGGCGATATCAGCCATCAGTCTTTCACGACGAAGATTACGAAAACGTCCCCAAGGAGTTAATTTTCTTTTCCAGAGCAGATGACAAATGTGATCAATCAAAACCATAGTGCTTCGTTCTATAACTTCTGCAGCGCCGTATAAATAAAAACACAGAACTAATGCAGAGTTTGGCTTTTTAAAACAACTCCCATCTCAACCTGACGGGAGTGATCGTCAGAATATTGAAAGCCAGACCCCTTCAAAGACACCAGAATATCTCTGATAGTGATCATTTTCGATTCAAACAAACTTAGTGGCACCAAACCACGAATTTAACCCCTAAAATGTAAGACGATCACCCCCGTCACTTTTATATGGGAGTCCCCCCCCCCCCTCAGGGGGAATACATCCCCTCATAATTCTCAATGGTAAAAGGCATATTGCAGGGCTTATTTTGGGCTTCGTTAAAGCGCCCATGTAAAATAACTAGAAGGTTAGTGCTGCCCCATAAAGCTAATGGCACTGCATTTACAATCGCCTCTAAAATGTATCTTTTCCATCGTCTCCGCCAAACAGCCATGACAGCCATATTCTGATAATGAGTCTCGATCGCTAGAGACACGCTAGTGAAAAACCATTCAATCACAAGCTGAATTGAAGTGTGGATGGCAAAAGATTGTAGTAAATTCAGAAGGGACTTATTTTGTAAGTAAACAAATTGATACATGTATAAGTATCCATTAACAGACACTATAGCAGTTGATTCAAACAACATGCTCATGATAGCGATATCAGCCATTAGTCTCTCACGGCGAGGAGTACGAAAACTTCCCCAAGTTGCTAATGTTCTTTTCCAAAGGAGATGACAAATGTGATCAATTAAAACCATTGCGCTTCGTTCTATGACTTCTGCAGCGCCGTGAATTATTCCTAGAATGGCAATGGATTGTAAACTCTCAAGATCCGCCTGTAAAACTCGAAACGTAATCGCTGATCCAAAATAGATAGGCGACAACAAGACATGTGAATATCCTGGGTGCGTAATGTTATACAACTGCTGAACACAAACACGCGAGATTACCTTGGCCACAACGCCAATGAGCGGAGCAAAGAGTGCAATGAGGAGTTTGCCTTCTTTGTTTTGTTTGTTATATGCTTGGTAGATAAATAATGCTACGTTAATGTAAATTAAAAAACAGAAACTGCCTGATATTATCAGTTTGAAGAAGAAAGTCAACTTCTGTAACCTTGAACGTGTGCAGAAATGCTTCGTTACAACATAGATTTGCAAGCATGTACTTGTAAGAAACAGAACGTTGAGAGGTATCTTCTGTAGTCTAGAAATGTATGAATGAGATATCCCAAGGAGTTGAAGAGCAACACGATAAAGTGCATCCACACAGTAAACAAGGCAACAAACCAGAAACAGTTTTCCTTTCACCCCATTTAACTGAAATGGGCGAAAAAGCAAAAGCAAAAGTGAAAAGTACCAAATGTATATAAACAAACAAGATATTGCGCCCGAAATAGTTCTTACCCATTGCACTTGTATTGAAACTGAATTGTATGAATGAAACTGACAATCCTGTACAGTCTTAAACGCGAGATAACAGACCAGCATGTATATTGTCCCTATGAAGAGAGCGGTTAAAAGCGAAATCAAAGCTCCAATGTACATTGATTTACAAACTGTGTGGAGAGCGGATGGTCTCAGTCGCTTCCAAGCCATGGCTCTGTCTTCATCTTGTGTTTCTTCATTTTCCTCCGTTGAGCATGCGTCAATAACCTTAACATCAAGACTGCTAGATGTTAGATAATCTAAGCTTGTAGCTTCTCTGTCGCTGTATTCTTGGTAAATAAGCTCATCAACAGGATGACAATACCATTCTCGTCCTGTGCTTTCCAGAGGATTGTAACCAAAAGACTCTGCCGTGAATTCAGGTTCTTGTGGATTGTAGTGCTCTGTTACACTTCGTGTAAAACTAAACACGATGTGACCAAACACTTCCATCAGTGTACTGCTACTCATTCTTGTTCAGTATTTTTCTGAGAACCTCGAAGCTTTTTTGCTGTTAACTTAGACGTAGTGGCTTCTCTAATTGGAAAATTGATCCAAATTTCGTTTTCCTTGTGTTTTATCTTCGGAAAACGAAAATCGGAACTCGATTCTTATTTTCTGACACTGATGTTATCTACACGGAAAATAAAAAACAGTTCCGTTCTTAAACAACCTTTAAAAAATGATTACAGTCGAACCTCGCGTAAGCAGACACCCTCGGGACCAAGGCTTTGTCCGCTTACGGGAGATGTCCGCTGACGGGAGGTTGAAAAAAACATAGTGCACTAGAGGGCGTATTATGCACAAGTACATACTAGTTTTAAAGCTGTTTAGACCACTTGCAATTGTATTATCCATCACAGGATTGTTAGATGTTGCTTTTTAATATCACACATAAATTTAAATTTAACACTAATTTAAAAACTACGGTTCAAGATTAAAAGATTTGCCGCTAAATAAATGCACATGTCTGTGAATCTCTCGCACTGCCGTCACGCGAACTGATGTAAGCCCTTTTTACATTAAAAAAAAAAATCAGTAACATACTCAATCCGCCATGTTTTGGAGGCGGACAGAACAGAAGAAGTACATATTTTATGTACATTGCATGTACTTCTAAAACGTAAAGCGTCCTTAGGTACTTAAAAAGAAACTATCGATGAATGTCTGCTTTCGCGATTCCCTGATAAGGTCTCGTTAAGATATCCGACACCTTGGATTCGAAATGACTAGTTACCTAACTGTACTGTTCAGACTCGCACTTCGCTTTTGTTTAGGTCAAGCACAATAGGCCATTTCCGAGTTGCCTTTAGTCTCTCTATCAAAGCGAGGCTAGGTGCGAATCTTTCATATGAAAATGAGTTTTCATTCACATGCAAATACGGTTTATTTGCATGTGAATGAAAAGTTTCGCACCTAGCTTCGAGGCTAAAGGCAACTCGGAAATGACCTATTAAAACCATTGAAACTGAACCTATTTCAGTTAGAAATTTTCTTGATATCGTT
Organism: Cladopsammia gracilis; assembly: GCA_022457155.1. Classification (NCBI taxonomy): domain Eukaryota; kingdom Metazoa; phylum Cnidaria; class Anthozoa; order Scleractinia; family Dendrophylliidae; genus Cladopsammia; species Cladopsammia gracilis. Next base: position 51,845 of record JAJGOT010001175.1, on the reverse strand, counting down.
TACTGTCCGCTTACGGGAGGTTATTTTAGACTATGTGGACCCCGAATAGATGTCCGTGTCCGCTTACGGGAGGCTAAAAATGTAGTGTTGGAAAGGATAAATCGCCGGGATGTATGAACTCAAACAAAACCACAAACGAACTGGAAGAAATCAATTTGATTGGTTTAGCGAACGGAGGCAAACGCGCGCGGCTTTTGATTAGTTCGGCGAAGACGCAAAGCAAAGCGATCGGATATAAAATGCGAACTTAAATGTCACTATCCTGACTCTATCCTCATTGACGTCACTCGCTATCAGCATTCTGATAGGTCAATCGAGCAAGCTTCTTTCCGTATTATGGATATTTTAGCAGGAAAACGAGCAAACCTTGCTTTGATCTTTTCAACTACCGGCGGATGAAACAAATGGCGAACATTCAGCGAAACCGTTTTTCAAGGTCACACGAAAATTGCTCTGTGATAAAACATCTAAAGAACGGCAACCAAGTGTTTATTACACTGTCATAAAACACTTGGGATATTCAGTCGAGAAATGTAGGAAGTACGAGCAGGAGGAAAGTGATATTGGATTGCACCAGAATCCATTGCTATTCAAATTGGAAAGTGAATCCAAATTTCCTTTTCCTTGTTTTTTATCTTTAGTGTATCCTCGGAAAACAGATATCGGAACTCGATTCTTATTTTCTGACACTCGTGTTACCAACATAAATAAAGAACAACTCCATTCCTAAACGACATTTATTTCCGTAGTGGAATATTTATGTGTTTGTTTATTCAATATATAGGTTGAAAAGTGATTTTGTGTAAACAAAACAAGACTTGAATTTTATAGTTCTAACTTCACTCGCGTCGGCCTTATGCAAAGAAGTCTGTGTACTTTTTGCAATTTCGATTTCCAAATCATTTTCTTTGGAAATTTTCGATACACAACAGGTGTATTTTATTCAGAAATTAGTCATACTAGTTATTCTAGACCCGAGAAAAAGTTTTTTTGTGAGCTTTTGTACAGTCTAAATGTACTGTGCAGACGGTCGCATCATACTGTTTTGGAGAATTGCTAAATTGAAAAATAGCCCGGTCGTCGATCTTAATTATTGTGCTTCCTTCCTCTGTTTAGAGACCTCCGCTGTTAGGCTAAGCCTGTCTATATATATTACGAATTTGTACGGTATAAGACTAGTCTTCCAGACGTTTTTTGTTCGGCCCGGTATATTGTTAGTCTTGTCCGCTCGACGTTTCTCCATGCATTTATACGTTTGTACGGTATTAGACTACATGTAGTACCATATTTGTTCGTTTTCCCAACGTTTCGCCGTACCATCGTAGCCGGGGTCAATGCTTGTTCGTATGACACGGTATTTAGCGGCCTTTCGCTATATCAACTTAAATTCGTGTTCTACTTTTCATTCTCTCATTCGTTCAAGGAGTATCTAACACTTACTTATACACTTATGGTAAGAAATATTTGATTTTACTCAAATTAAAAGGAAAATCAAAGATGTAATATTGCGGCTCAGAATCACGGAAAGCACGTCTAAGAGGCTTTAATTTTTCACAATTTTCCACGCGGCCTTGAAATCTTAATGAAAATCCTGGTCACCTTTGATCGAATCTGTCATAAGGACCGTTTGATATCGTGTTCGTCGCTTATTGCTGTGAGATTTTTGTTGCCGCAATTTTTACAACCCTTACATTTCAGTTAGCGATCGTGGTTTCAAGTGTCGGCTACTGAATGTAGTCGTACTTTTCAGACATAATTTTATATTTCTCCGTAAAAGCAGTTACTAAGCACACTAAATAATGCACTGGGTTTAATAAAGACGCCACGAGTTCAAGCTGTGTACCACTTCTTGTCTCTATTTAAAACAACTAGTGGCCAGCAAGACTTCTGATACAGAGTAGTCAGTATTCGAATTTACTGGACCCGTCTCTGTATATTATTTCATATACTTTCATGTTAAAAACTAAACGTTCTGAGAAATGATTTGGTGCTCTTAAAGCTAAATCTCTTCTCCAATCGCAGCTCACTGAATTGAGTACGCATATTATTATGCCGCGTCTTAGAACAAATTCGAACTGTAAGTACACGTCGCGAAGAACAACAGCATTCTTCGCGATAGCCTGCGTGGCAGGCGCTAGGAGTCAGAAGGAAGGGTATTGAGCGCCCGCGAAACACGTGGAGAGAGCGAAAAGGGGGGTACGGGATGCACTTCACGTTCTCTCCACGTGTTTCGCGCGCGCCGGCGCGCCCAATATTCTCCCTTCCCTTCTCCTTTCTAGTGCCTGCCACGCAGACTATCTTCGCGATGCCAAACACAACATACCATTACAAATAAATGATCTTTGTCGTTTGAAGATAAAACAGAAAAATGTACACATTATCGTTAAATTAATTAAACTTTATCATCTCTGTCAGCCAGTTTCGGAAAAATGGTATTTGTGAGGTTTCGAACCCTCGATGAACTATCGTAACTTATAATTAATAGGAACCTAAAAAGGCTACCTCATCCGGTAAAAAACGGATCTGAGATATTATCGCTGTGCAAGAATTTAAATTTTTGAAAGCTTTAAATTTGCTTAACCAGTGAGGCAAAAAAAAAAACAAATAAATAAAAACGTTTTGGACGGTTTCTGGATCATTTTTTGGATCATCGCCGAGGGTTGAATTCCCTCGATTATCAAGACAAAATAAGTATTAGTACAATGATAGAAGTGAAGGAATCTTTTAAGTTCAGTGACAGTTTAATAAGCCGAACGTTTTCTTATTGATTATCTTCGGATTCGTATAAACTAAGACACCGATAAGTTATCACCAAAGCGAATCCAAAGCGAAGGCTTTAATGATAACCTGAGCAGAGCCGGGACATCCTTTTGACATGTAAAGGAAACCTAGAATCAGATGCTAAACTGGGTATGCAACAAATGTTTTGGTTTATGATCAGGAATAACAGACCGTTTAGAGTACCGCCAAGTTTGTTTGCCTGAGGCTTGACATTGCCAATTAAAATGTCCCTTAAACCAGAAACCAAAACATGTGTTCTAACTTGTAAACAAAAGGTTGCACTATAAGTCATCATCGACATTTCAGTTTCCATCATTTGCCACAACATGAGTTCGTATAACGACTGAGATGTGGGAATGAAATTATTTACATTCTAAATTAGAGACCAGAATGAGTGAAAGTACCGTGATAGAGGTGTTTGGTCACATCTTGTTCAGTTTTACACGAAGCGTCACAGAACACTACAGTCCAGAAGAACCTGAATTTACGGCAGAGTCGCTTGGTTACAGGCCTCTGGAAAGCACGGAAAGGGAATGGGATTATCTTCCTGTTGATGAGGTTATTTACCAAGAATACAGCGACAGAGAAGCGACATATTTAGACTATCTGTCATCTAGCAGTCTTGATGTTAAAGCGATTGACGCATGCTCAACAGAGGAAAACGAAGAAACACAGGACCATCAGCGAGATGACGACAGAGCCATGGCTTGGAAGCGACTGAGACCATCCGCTCTCCACACAGTTTGTAAATCAATGTACATTGGAGCCTTGATTTCACTTGTCACCGCTCTTTTCATAGGGACAATATACATGCTGGTCACTTATGTCTCGTTTAAGACTGTACACGTTTGTCAGTTTCACCCTATGAACTCAATTTCAGTACAAATTCAGTGGATAAGATGAATGTCTCATGTAGCTTATTGCGGTTTTCTATATATTTGGTTCTTTGTGCTTAATATGCAGTTTCTTTTTCGTCCTTTTCAGTTAATGGGGGTTAAAAGAAAACTGCTCCTGGTGTGTTTCATTACATATTCTTTGGACACTCTTTATCGTGTTGCCTTACAAGCTCTTGGTATATCTCATTCCAAAATTTCATATCTACAAAAGATTCCTCTTAACGCTTGTCTTCTTATCAATCAATGTCTGCAAATATGTGTCTTAACGCATTACTTTTGTACAAGTTCACGACAGAAGCTAAATGTGTTCTTGCAATTATTAATACCAAGTTGTTTTGGTATGTTCACCTTCTTCATCGTAGCGTCCTTGATTTATCCAGCATACAACAAAGAAAATGAAGATGGAAAACTATTAATTGCAGTCTTCGCTCCTCTCGTTGGAGTTTTTGTAAAAGTTATCTGGCGTATTTGTGTTCAAAAGTTGTATAACATTACCCATCCGGGATATTCGTATGTCTTATTATCGTCGTTGTATTGTGGCTCAGCGATCGTTTTTCGAGTGATGCAAGCGGATCTGGACAATTTACAAGCCATCGCTATTCTTGGAATAATTCACGGTGCTGCAGAAGTCATAGAACGAAGCACCATGGTTGTGATCGATCACATTTGTTATCTGGTCTGGAAAAGAAGATCAGCTCCTTGGGGAAGTTTTCGTACCCCTCGCCGCGAGAGACTAATGGCTGATATCGCTATCATGAGCATGTTGTTTGAATCAACTGCTATCGTGTCTGTGAATGGATTCTTATACTTGTATCAATTCGTTTACTTACAAAACGGGTCCGTGTTAAATTTACTACAGTCATTTGCCATCACTACTTCAGTTCAGCTGGTGATTGAGTGGTTTTTCATCAGCGTGTCACTAGCGATCGAGACTCGCTATCAGAATATGGCTGTCATGGCTGTTTGGAGAAACAAATGGAAAAGACACATTTTAGTGGCGATTATAAATGCAGTACCAATGGCTTTGTGGACTAGCACTAATATCTTAGGTATTGTACACGGGCGTTTTAGTGAAATGTTGACTGTGCCGTGCAAAATGCCATTTACATGATAATTTTTTTTCATGTTAACACATCTTTATTGTCTTGATAATTTGACGTCAGAAGAAAGGCCATTACAGCGCAAAGAGGGAACTAGAAATTGCACTCAACGGATGAATCATTATAACAGGCATTGTTGACGTCATCCTCAGTGCGATCGACAAGAACAAAAATAATAAACACTAAATGACTGATCAGTCATTAAGTAATTTGTTATATAGCAACACAAAAACACAGCACAACACAGTTTGAAAAACGCGCCGAACACTCGAGGCAAACATCAATCGCATCATAATCATGCCACCTTTTGTCAGTCTGATCACGTGCGCTAGCGGGCAAGAGTAAAAATGTTGCCCGCTTTCGCAAATGTTGCCCGCTCATGGACGTTTGGCGGGAAGCAGTTTGTTTGTTAGACGTCATGTGACCATGAATCAACCAATGAACGCGCGCGTTGCATTGAGAAAGACTCAAGCTAAAAAACAACTGCAGTTGTGTTATTGGACACGAGTAAGGCATTCGACAGCCTGATAAAGCGTGACATGATTCTAACGGATAAATTGCTGAACATTGGCAAGTTCTGGCCTCTGTCGTAGCTTGGTTTAGCAGCTAAGTTGACTAAGTTATGCGTATAAATACGGAGTTCACTTGTCTGACCCGTGGAATAAACGGTGTCCCACAAGGCAGTGTGCTTGGTCCTCTCTTATTCAGCATCTACGTGAATGATGTGCAATCTGTTTTTCGAAACTGTCTATATGAAAGTTACGTTGATGACACCAAACTTTATATATATATCCTTTCTAATTGAAGACTTGGTCAGTGCAGTCTGCGACATCAACGGTGATCTCTTTAGAATTAATAACAATAATAGTAATAATAATAAAAATAATAAATATTTATACAAGGTGAAAAACTGGAAAAAAATTGAATAAAACTAAACCTATATAGATACAATTAAAAAAACTAAAATCCAATGAGCTAAAACTATTTAAAATGATTAAAAATGTCAGCTCCTTTGTAAAAGAATGTATGTTTAGTTGATTTTCAAAATAAATCCATATAAAGTTTATCATTGTTTCTAGTATTGTGAATGTCACAGCACTTGATCCTAACTGGTGCTTTAGAAATCTATTCCACACTGTAACCACACTGTATTGTCGCACGGCAATCAGATTGGGGATAAATTTGGCTCCCGTCCCTTAGTGCCATTCAGCTGTCCTCCTGTTTACCAGACTAACAATGGGCTTCTCCCCAATACTAACAAGACGCTGTGGGAGCGTATACTTGGGCGTCGTTTTATTAGGCGTATTGGAATGAAAATATCTTGGAAAATCTTCATGCACGTCAGTTTAGGGTTTGATAATAGGGAGTGCACTGAGTATTGGGATAGTCTTGTATGTCGTTGACTATTGGTGCACATTTGTAAAGTGGAACACGTGAAGACTCACGTGAAGTGCGGGTGCAAGGATTATATTTAAGGTTACAGTGTACCTTCGGGGGTGTCTCCAGTATAACAGCTCTAGCGTCTTAAGATTGCACTTAATATACCTAAACCCAGATATCAAATTAAAGCTTATAGAGCTGGCTATCTAAATATGGAAACCATTTGGTAATAAAATGAATTGTCCAATTTTTTACGACGTCTAAATTCGAACATCGGAATCAGCTTTAAAACGCTATAACTCAAAGCGATTATTATATTTTGCTAATTTGATTTGTTCTCGGGTTTCCGGACACGAAGCGCTAAAAAAACGTGTCGGCGTTTGCAGTGAAAAGTTACAGAATATTTTCGAAAAGGGGAGAAAAAAAAATTGGAATGATCGCACGGAAATGCCTCTTGACGAAAAAGTTTTCGGAATTAAGAAATTCGCCGATACGTTTTTGTTGATTATATGTTAGCCTAGCTTCTGTCCAAATTTAAGGAAAATCGAACAAATTCCCTTTGAGTTGTAGCTCTTTAAAGTGTCCCCAACAAGCGAAAAATTAACTTTGAGAAAACAGCGCTTAAAAAAACATATCGCTTAATAAACAAACTCCGCCCACAAAAGTTATACCGTCATTTCTCCGTCAATTTTCACTACTTTTTTTAAATTTTTTTTTGGATGAAAGTTCATTCTGTAAACTTTATTTCAACGCCAAAAAAAAATTTTCAATAAATTTTCGATCTGAAGGTACACTGTAACCTTAACGCTTGTAGAATTTGGAAAAGCTTAATTGTGGCCAGCGAAACTGCAAGGAAAACAGAGAATTCATGGCAGCGCATATTCTGTATTCAGGTTTCAAATTACCCTTTTGACAAATTACCGTTTCGGCGCAGCTGATTTCCCTTTCGTAAACGGTCGATGCCATTTTTAACGGTCGATGCCATTATTAGCAAACGGTCGATGCCATTTTTAACGGTCGATGCCATCATTAGCATTCATTAGTAACCAAGCCTTCTTGTAATGGTCGATGCTATTTCTCTCTAGTTTATGCCTGGATTGGGACGAAAATAGGCTATCATTATTAGATCAAATTGGGCCTAGGTAAAGCGATTATTAGATCTAAGCTAGATTCACGGTTAGGTGAGATTTAGGGTTAGGGTGACCCGTTATTGATATATATTAAGAAAAGCATGTTTTATAATTAAATTTTTCTTGGGTTTGCCGGATCAACCCAGTGGTCTAGTGGTAAGAGAGAGATGTTAGCATGCAGAGGTTCCGGGTTCGATTCCAGGTAATTATATTCCATTTTTCTTTTTCTGATAGAAAAAATAATTCTAAAATTGGTGAAAATTTTTCTAAGTGTCGCTAAAATGGCAACGACCGTTTACGAAAGGGAAATCACTTTCTTCTGAAAACTACAACAAACTTAAAAGGGCTAAATTTGTTTTCTGTCTTTTCTGCTACGTACCTCTCCCCGCTGTATGACATCGATTATTATATTTAGTTTCATTCAAGATTTATCTTAACAATTGGTAAACATGAAGTTCAGAAAGAATTCTAAACATGAATTTTGCGTGACGCTGGCAATTGGGGCCCTTGTTTACATAAAGTGACCTGTTTTGGTTCCGTTCGCTTTCTGACTGAAAACTCACTCCACTCGAAATTTTTCCATAGCCGTTCACAGCCAGGCGTTCGAAATTTTTGTTCTGTTTCGGCCGTTCACTGCAAGCCGTTCAAAATATTAATTGTTCAGGCGTTCAAATGAAATTCGATCTGTTGGCAGATCTCGTTGCCTAGCACGTGATCAAAATCTACCGTGAAGAAATTGTTCTTTCTTGTTGCACCTTTCTCGATGTAGTGCGAAAATTATTTTATTGTTATATCTAGAAGAACTAGTCGTTTGAAACTGTATTTTTGTAATGGACGATTTTATATAAGTGACGATTTGTCCGCTCGTTTTAGCGCACGGATGGGAAATTGTCATAAATCGGACCGTTCCATTATAAAGAGTCTTAAGATGTACATGTACCTTTGAGAATTCATAACTCGAATAATATTCCATCGATTTAATTGAATTAAAGACTGAATAACGGCTAAAGAGTAAGCGATCAAGATATCAGAATTTATCTGCCACTAGAATTTAATTTTCGCCGGCGAGCATATCAAGAAAGCGTTTAAGGAGGCTCGTGCCCATTTCTCAAGTCCACACCCTTTCAATTTTAATGGGCCATATCTTTTGTTGTAGTGCATAAAAAGACAAGCCACTTTGCATGCAAACACACAATACATTGAACTTTATGGGAGTATAGGATTTGTTTACATCGGTGCTTCCATGGCAACGGAATGGTGATCCTCTGAAATTCACAAGTTGCGGAGTTTCTCTAGATCAAGAGAAATTTTTGTAAAACCCGCTAGTGGACTGATTGATTAGACCATGGGCTTCAACTGGACAAAGTTTGAAAGATATGTATGAGAGCGTTTTCGAAATTTTTAGGGATGAAGTTTTGAGGATTATAAATACAGTGAAAACATACTATCGACATAATTGGCTAATATCTAAAGAAAATGATGCGCGATGGGGATGCAGTTTCATCTCATAGTAGTTTGATTCCATTTGAAATGGTGTGTGAAAAAGTGAGGGGGTTGCTTTGGCCGATTGCGAGAAAGAAGGATTTGATTCGCGTGCGTTCAGCTGCTCTTGTTGCCATTTTTTTATGTAATTTGGTCTACGCCTACAAATGTGATGATAATTTAGAAACCACGAGATAAATTTTTTTAAAAATTTGACAATCTCGAGATTGGTCATCAACTTATATGGCCTGCAAGTTTCAAGGACATCGAAGACATGCAAGGCAATAAAATAGGGCTTCCAATGAACCAATTTTTTCCCGCAGATTTTGTGTTTACAAGCGAGCGTCCTCATTATTCACGAGTATTGTTTTTGAGTTTCATATGCACGTGCAAAACTTTAGCAAAAAATTTATTTGCATCGGAACAGAACGCTCGATTGCTTTCCGAAGAATTTTCCGAAATATGCTAATAGCTGGCTTGAGAATTGTAATAACATTACGCACTCGATTTTGCGCTATTACGCTGTAATGCAGCCATACCGAGGGTCTCTTTAAAATTGCAGGACAAGAAGAACATATCCCAATTTGGAAATTTATAAACGTAATGCAGAAACAGTGCTTCTTTAATATGTCACACGCAAGAACAGCGTGACAACTTTATATTTTAGCTGAGAATTCTGCTTTGCGCTATTTTATATCTAAATAAGGAACAGATGCTACGCCGATTGCAAAAAATAACCAGAGTGAGACAATCATAAATGTGTTATTTCTGCATCCGGTACTTGATGAAACGTGACGTTTCCGACGTTGTCTTCATCAGTACTGTTGTCATTGCTATTCGTAACGCAAGCCAGTTATAAGCATGTTTCGGAAAATTCTTCGGATAGCAATCGAGCGTTCTGTTCGATGCAAATAAATTTTTTGCTAAAGTTTTGCACGTGCATATGAAACTCAAAAACAATACTCGTGAATAATGAGGACGCTCGCTTGTAAACACAAAATCTGCGGGAAAAAATTGGTTCATTGGAGGCCCTTTTCTATTGCCTTGCAAACCTTCAATGTCCTTGAAACTTGCAGTCCATATAAATTGATGACCAATCTCGAGATTGTCAAATTTTTAAAAACTTTTATCTCGTGGTTTCTAAATTATCATCACATTTGTAGGCGTAGACCAAATTACATAAAAAATGGCAACAAGAGCAGCTGAACGCACGCGAATCAAATCCTTCTTTCTCGCAATCGGCCAAAGCAACCCCCTCACTTTTTCACACACCATTTCAAATGGAATCAAACTACTATGAGATGAAACTGCATCCCCATCGCGCATCATTTTCTTTAGATATTAGCCAATTATGTCGATAGTATGTTTTCACTGTATTTATAATCCTCAAAACTTCATCCCTAAAAATTTCGAAAACGCTCTCATACATATCTTTCAAACTTTGTCCAGTTGAAGCCCATGGTCTAATCAATTAGTCCACTAGCGGGTTTTACAAAAATTTCTCTTGATCTAGAGAAACTCCGCAACTTGTGAATTTCAGAGGATCACCATTCCGTTGCCATGGAAGCACCGATGTAAACAAATCCTATACTCCCATAAAGTTCAATGTATTGTGTGTTTGCATGCAAAGTGGCTTGTCTTTTTATGCACTACAACAAAAGATATGGCCCATTAAAATTGAAAGGGTGTGGACTTGAGAAATGGGCACGAGCCTCCTTAAGATAGCCGAGACGCCAGCTGACCAGTATTCTTCTCCTCGTTACGCTTGACTGAGTTTGACGCACGCGCATTAGAGCCCAATTGCAAATTCGTGCACCTCCGCCCAAGAAATAACTCACTAAGGAGGCCATCGCTAGGTTGCCCAAGAGATCTACCCTACAAACACTGTCGTAACTCCACAAAACTAAACCCAAACTTAACCCGATAACCCTGGTGGGAAAGACAGTCGACCTTGCCTCACAGACGTTCCTCCTCATGAGGTTTCTTTCCTGGGATGTCCGAAGGGAACGCACACACAAACCGTTTCAACTGGTTAATGTCTTGCCTTGTACTGGTCGGCTATTTACCGATGTTTGAGGCCACCCTTGCCGAAGCACCGGTCGAGTTCAAAACCTTCGCCAATTGCATGCAGTATAGGGCTGTGTGTCGACGAGTCCAGCTAACATGGTCCATAATCTAGGCCAGATCCGCACCTGCAAGAGCTAGGGTAATCGCACAGCCGGAGAGAAATCTATTAAGAGTCTCGCCACTATCCGCCTTCAATTTTGTCTCCACTAAAACGAGGCATTCAATGTGAAATAGTGTATTTAGGATGAGTCAGTCAGTCATGTGATGAATATATCCTAGTAACATATTCTGTCTATTCTCCTGACCCTTTTAAATTACATCTCACTTACATTATATTTTAAAAGTTCAGAAAATTGTGCCATCGAGCTACGAAAAACCACTAAAAACCACCCTTTAGATGTGGCGAAAAAAAAATGTGGAAACGTGTACCCCCCTATAACGATGCAGTGACGCTGGACCTCGGGGGCAAAGGTACAAAAACTGATAACATTACTTGATACTTTAAGGTGTTTCCCTCCAGTTTCCGTGTAGCCGCACCGACCATTTTTAAGCGGCCGTTTAACTAACTTTCCTTTATTGAATTAGAATAAAACTTACACAAAATATTGTACTTAGTTTGAAGTTTATTAGGCCCGGTTCAAAAGTCGAACTTCACATGTGCCGAACCTAATGCAAATGAGAAAAATCTATTGTTCTTGCTCATTTGCATTAGGTTCAATTCGGCACATGTGAAGTTCGACGTTTGAACCGGGCCTAAGATTGTAACAATTTTGTAAATCGGATTTAAAATTGCGGAGATAAACGAGAAAAATTGAAATCGCTTGAGTCTAAATTCCGAGCGATTGCGATGGCATCTAGAAAAATCAAAACTATTACGTTAAACTATAACATATGGCAAACAAAATATCTAAAAATTAGAAAATTTTGTCAAGCCGATTTTGAGTAAATCAGAAAAACGTTTCGAACTTGTGATTTTGCATGTGTATGAGCACATCTACAAATTCCTCAATTAAGCTTATAAAAGTTTAATTTCTCAATCTAAAATTTACGCCAAAATGTGTGTTAAGTGTATGAGATGAAACTATGAAAGTTTGAAAGCGTTTCTCGTTTTGGTTTTGGAGATTCGATTTTCTGTAGGAAACCGTAGTTTTTTGACTGAGTCTTTGATATTGTAGTTTTAGCACTTTTCTACATATTTCAAAAACCGCGAAATAGATTTTTTTTAAACTTTTATGGTCATTTCTTTATAATATGAACAACATTGTCTCAAAGTTTCATCTTGATTGAAACATTGCTACATGGTCAAATAAAATAATAAAGTTCACCTAAAACGCGATTGAAACTTTGTGCTTTGATTGCACGGTTGAAGGCGCACGTCGCAAAGACGCTTTAATTAATTCAGGTGAAGTGTAACGCATTTCTGCGTGTTGAGAATAATGCAAATCGCGATGACTGCTTTCTTTTCCCTACAGTTCAAACTGTCGAGAGAGTCCAGTGCACGTCAAATGCGAATAAAAAACCTGCTTTCAAATATACGTCCCACTGAAATTCGTGGGAACGATAAAAATAACGTGGAACACAGCCCCTAAAGTTACTCCGCAAAACATGATGGTCACGCAGAAATGCGTTGCGCCTCACCTGAATTAATTAATTAAAGCGTCTTTGCGCGCCTTCAACCGTACAATCAAAGCACGAAGTCTCAATCGCGTTTTGGGTGAACTTTATTATTTTATTTGACCAGGTTACAATGTTTCAATCAAGATGAAACTTCGAGACAATGTTGTTCATATTACAAAGAAACGACTAAAAAAGTTTTAAAAAAATCTATCTCGCGGTTTTTGAAATATATAGAAAAGCGCTAAAACTACAATATCAAGGACTCAGTCAAAAAACTATGGTTTCCTTTAGAAAATCGAATCTCCAAAACTAAAACGAGAAACGCTTTCAAAATTTCATAGTTTCATCTCATACTCTAAACACACATTTTGGCGTAAATTTAAGATTGAGAAATTAAACTTCTATAAGCTTGGTTAAGGAACTTATTGATGTGCTCATACACATCCAAAATTACAAGTTCGAAATGTTTTCCTGATTTACTCAAAATCGGCTTGACAAAAGTTTCTAATTTTTAGATATTTTGTTTGCCATATGTCATAGTTTATCGTAATAGTTTTGATTTTTCTAGATGCCATCGCAATCGCTCGGAATTTAGACTCAAGCGATTTCAATGTTTCTCGTTTATCTCCGCAATTTTAAATCCGATTTTCAAAATTATTACAATCTTATAAACTTCAAACTAAGTACAATATTTTGTGTAAGTTTCATTCTAATTCAATAAAGGAAAGTTAGTTAAACGGCCGCTTAAAAATGGTCGGTGCGGCGGCATGGAAACTGGAGGGAAACACCTTAATAACATTTCATTTCCCAACGTAACAAAAGGAAAAAACTTGAACAAAGAAAGCAACGTTCGAGAAGACTGACCGACGTAGAATGATAAATATCTCCCGCCAAACCCTTAAATAGTCCTGAGATGTCCCTTGACGACACGCAAGCCTCTATATCGTGCCGTAAGAATTATTATTTCTGACAGTTCGTTCCTACGTCACTCAGATAGAATGGTCCAGAAATAACACACACTTCTCTTAGGCTTTGATAAATCGCACTTGAGAGATTCTTAAAGAACATTGCCTTAAGATTTGGGAAAAGACAACGATAAACAACCGATCAGTCATCCGATCAAAAGGAACAGGACAGACTTGTCACCACCAGGTGCGCAGTATCACTTGCGCATGTATGACGCAATTCAAAATGGCGCAGAAATGGTACACGAACCAACGAAAAATTTATAGCATCCTGTTGGCTACGCAGAACCCCAAGGAATCACAGAATACCCAACAAATTAGGATGCGTTCCACGAACGCAATTAGTTATCCATATCGACACAAAAGCTGAAACAATAGAGCTCCTAAGAAAAACAATAGCTCGTACATGTATAATTGTGTGGGATTAAAACCTCAAAACAGTTAACGTTTTGATATTTCAAGGAAGCCAGAACATTGCTGCGAAGACGGCGAATTTATGGGTTGAGTTTTACAGGCGAAAAGTTCGAGAATGTCTTAGATTTTCTTCGATTTTTGCGTTACATGTATAGTTGCATTAATCCTTTCCGCTATGTTTTTCACGGTCGAGAGAGGCGAAAGCTTTATTGTTTTTCATTTTCATTAGTTCTAAAACAATAGCCTTCTGCCCTTTGAATCGTACACAATGACGCAGCCGTTCGTTGCAATATTTCACTTTCGACTTCCGTGTTACAGAATCAGTGAAATGTAAATTGTAGTTTTCTAAGAACTAATGCTCGTAGTACTTATTAAGTAAACAGAATGGGCATCAGTTCACAGGTGATAGAACTGTTTGGTCACATCGTAACCAATTTTACACGAGGCGTGACAGAACACTACAATCCAGAAGAACCTGAATTCACGGCAGAGTCTTTTGGTTACAATCCTCTAGAAAGCACAGGACGAGAATGGTATTATCTTCCTGTTGACGAGCTTATTTATCAAGAATACAGCGACAGAGAAGCCACAAGCTTAAACTATCTAGCATCCAGCAGTCTTGATGTTAACGTTATTGATGCATGCTCAACAGACATGACAGAGGAAAACGCAGAAACAGAGGAAGATCAGCAAGATGACAACAGCCAAGCCATGGCTTGGAAGCGACTGAGACCATCCGCTCTCCACACAGTTTGTAAATCAATGTACATAGGAGGTTTGATTTCGCTTCTAGCCGCTCTCTTCATTGGGACAATATATATGCTGGTGTCTTATCTCTCGTTTAAGACTGTACATGATTGTCAGTTTTACCCTATGAAATCAATTTCAGTACAAATGCAGTGGATAAGATCAATGTCTGATGTGGTTTCTTGTAGTTTTCTATATATTTGGTTTTTTGTACTGCTACAGCTGATTTTTCGCCCATTTCAATTAATGGGGATTAAACGAAAACTGTTCCTAGTGTGTTTCATAACATATTCTTTGGACACTCTTTATCGTGTTGCCCTGCAAGCTCTTGGCATATCCGATTCCAACATTTCTAATCTACAAAAGATTCCTCTTAACGCTTGCCTTCTTATCAATCAATGTCTGCAAATATGTGTCTTAACGCATTACTTCTGTACAAGTTCAAGACAGAAGCTGAATTTGTTCTTGCAATTGTTAATACCAAGTTGTTTTGGTGTGTTCACCTTCTTCATCGTAGCGTCCTTGATTTATCCAGCATACAACAAAGAAAATGAAGATGGAAAACTATTAATTGCAGTCTTCGCTCCTCTCGTTGGAGTTGTTGTAAAAGTGACCTCGCGTATTTGTGTTCAGAAGTTGTATAACATTACCCATCCGGGATATTCGTATGTCTTATTATCGCCGTTGTACTGTGGCTCAGCGATCGTTTTTCGAGTGTTGCAAGCCGATCTGGACAATTTACAAGCCATCGCTATTCTTGGAATAATTCACGGTGCTGCAGAAGTCATAGAGCGGAGCACCATGGTTTTAATTGATCACATTTGTCATCTCCTTTGGAAAAGAACATCAGCTCCTTGGGGAAGTTTTCGTACTCCTCGCCGTGAGAGACTAATGGCTGATATCGCTATCATGAGCATGTTGTTTGAATCAACTGCTATCGTGTCTGTAAACGGATATTTATACTTATACCAATTCATATACTTGGAGAAGGAGTCCTTTATCAATTTGCTTCAACCATTTGCAATTCATACTGCAGTTTCGCTTGCGATTGAGTGGGTCTTTACCAGCGCTTCTCTAGCGATAGAAACTCGTTATCAAAATATGGCTGTCATGTCGGTTTGGCGACGAAGATGGAAAAGACACATTTTGGTGGCGATTGTAAATGCAGTGCCAATGGCTTTGTGGACTAGCACTAATCTCTTAAGCATTGTTCATGGGCGTTTTAATGAAACGTCAACTGAGCCATGTAAAATGCCGTTTACGTAAGAATTGCGCGATTACTCAAACAGAGCTTTTTTTGGTGGCCCTCAGAATATGGAACAAACTCGTCCCCAGGGCATTCTCCGCGTTCAAAATGGTTGACAAAATGGTTCAATGAGTGCTAATAAACGCTCGACGTTGCTTAGGACTAAAATTTTCGGGTACACGTAAGCTGGGCATAACCTTGTCGTACTTCCCAAGTGTCTAATGTTCAAAATGGTGCGTATGGTACTTCTTCTGCAAACGTTAGGTGTTATTCAATAGCACGAATATTTGGAGTCGATGACTAAGAGTTGTACTCGAGATCGATATCGCTTTTGGCGGACGCAATGAACTGCTAGAAATGGTCAAAGAAATACAACCCGAAATCGAACATCGAGGAGGCGAAACATGTCAGTTTCAGCCGAAAACTTACTGCTTTGCGATTTTATGTGACAAGTGCCTTTCAAGAGCATAATATCGATAGGCTTATGATGGCTATCGCTTTAGGCGGAATGAACTGCTAGAAATAGTCAAGGAAATACAACTCAAAATTGAACATCGCGGAGGCGAAACATGTCAAAATCATACTGCTCTGTGATTTTATGTGACGTCAAAAGACCTTGTCAGTTGGTAGTCATATTTGTTTTATATTGCTACCAACTGACGAGGTCTTTTGACGAAACTAGTTTTGTGTAGTCGCATCTGCAAATGTGTGCTGAAAGTATATGCAAATAAGGGTTTTTTTTTTTCAAATCAGTATGAAGAAAAATCAATCATCCAGTTCAATGTACATAAAATAAGCATTCCCTGTCAAAGGACACTATATGACAAGGAACATGGAGTACTATAAACTGCTGGTAAGAGCTGGAAAATTTCCATTGTTAAATTAATTTAATATGATATTCACACTTCTAGCTAATAACGGAGCTAACTGTATAATATTATTAAAGTGTTATCACGACTAAAAAAATAAAACAACTACTACTAACTGTGACATCTCAAAATTGTATCTCAAAATCGGCATTCGGCCATCTTCGGTAATTCGAAACTTCTCCCCCAAACAAGTATTCCTAGTTAGAAAATGGTCACACCCACTCAGCCAATCAGTGCCCAGTATTTGTGTGCTCTATTTCCCATAAACTGTCTTAAATTATGTAAAGAGGCGGGGACTTTGAAGCCCAGGGAAATTGTGGGGTAAAATAACTACTCATTAGTAAGCTCTATATAGAACATACTAATGAATTCTTTTGTTTTCCTTTGTCTTAAAGCCTAATTAGTATGCTCTATATAGAGCATACTAATGAGAAAATAGAGCATACTAATGAGTATATAGAGCATACTAATGAATTACAGGCTGCTAATTTAAACAAAAACAACTTGCAGTTTGAGTGATTTTACTTCATCTGTGAAACACTATCTAACAATTAGTGTGTGATAGTCAACATTAAACAAAAGAAAACAAAGGAATTATAGTCTAAAAGTGCGTACTATTCTACTATTTCACAGATGAAGTAAAATCACTCTATAACAATGACAATTTTATGTGAAGTTTTCGCTTTACATAACTTAAGCAAGAGATTAATCACCAAAATAACAAAACGAAATTCGACTTAACAATTTTTAGGAAAAATTAAATGAAAGACTGGGTCTTTCTGCGTGTACCAGTACTCATTGTCTTCTATTGTTTGTGAGGTATTGTATTTTTGGTCTTGTTTTGCATTTGTATTATTGTCGTTCTTTGTTCCTTTTGTTTTACGTCATCTGTCCTCCGGTACACACCGAAACAACCGAAAGACTGGTCTCACCGTGCTTTGGAATTCTGTCTCTTTCCCTTTGCTCAATTTCGTTCACTGTCGTAGGCTTTTGGAAACGTGCACTTTTGTCGAATTCATATCATCCCCCAAGCACTCGGATATGTCTACGCTCTCAAAAGCAAGTAACTCTTGAGTGGCAAGGACGGCCTCAAGTTCCCCGAGCTCTGTATACTGGCTCATAGCCGGAGCAAATGAGCCATCAAAACAACAGAGAATAAACAAAGCTCCAAAGAAAGAAAAGCATTGTTATTCGAATTTCGGCGACATCCAAAACAAAATAACAACGTGATTCCGAAGTGTGAATGGCACAATTAAAATACGCTCATAAATACAATCTGCATAACATATGTTTTCTTCGCGGATGTGACCATTTTCTAAGACGGTTAGACAATGAACGCTCGTGTCCTATGGGATATAGCGCCTCTCGCATTAGATAGAAGTGCCACTCGGGCTACGCCCTCGTGGACTTCTATCTATGCTCGAGGCACTATATCCCATAGAACACTCGCGTTCATTGTCTAACCCTTACATAGAACCCTGTTCAGGTTTGTTTGCGCTCCGACTAACTCAGCTGTATAGACCGCCTCTGGATATCAGTGAACAATCACGTGCTCTGATTGGTTCCCTGCACACGAATATCAGCTCATCTGATACTATAACTTAAGACGTTCGCCCATGTAAATGGTGCAAATAAATACTTCTTTCACGGTAGTTTTTCTCTTCGATAATAGATGATCTATCTTATAATACAGGGGCTGCCTATATGGTGAAACTTTCAAACACCCGGTAAATGACTTTATAGGGGCTATGTTACGAGGATTGGACTGATTTTTTTTTTCTCATAAGCGACCACCTATCCTAAGCGACCACCTCTCCTAAGCGACCACATCTCCTAAGGAACCACCTCTTCTAAGCGACCACTTTTCCAAAATACCAAATTTGTTCCAGTCAAATCATTACAGTTAAAACCTCTCGTAAGTAACCACCTCTCATAAGCGACCGTCACCACCTGACGCTGGCAATTTAAATGTTTCTATTGATTTTAACCTCTGGTAGGCGACCACTCGCCCATTTTCGGTGCCATATTGAAATTACTCCGGGAATACTATAGGTTTATGTAGACCTCCTGAGGTATGACCTCTGGTAAGCGACCACCTAAGTTTGCATTATAGGTCGTCGCTTTATATTTTTAAATTTCCTTTGACACAAATATGTCTTTTGGCTTTTCAAAATAATACTACAATGTGGTGATTGAAGCGCTGTACGCCTTTGAACTCGTGAAATAATTTTTCATCACACGCTCTCGTTATCTTCTCGGTTCTAAACTTTATGCTTTGTAAACTTGGTTTCTAATAGAGTGGATCCTCTACTTTGGAACACCTACATTAAAGGGACACTTCTCCTGGTCCCGGCCGACAAAACGGTCATATAATCTTTGTAACTATCACCTCTATTAAGGGGACACTGTCCCGGCTGACTGATATCGTGTTTTGATGATTATGGCGAGGAACTTGCTTTATTATCTTGAAATATGAAGAAAGAATAGTTAAATGTGATTAAGGCAAAGAAATATTAACTAAAGAGACAAAAAAAGAAAACAGCTGAAAAGGTCAAAATTCCACAAGAATATATGACAACTTTGATTTCTTGACATGCGGTCAAGAAATCAAATTCGAGGAACGGTAATCCACTTCCATCCTTGCAATCCTGCACTTAATCTTTAAATTGTTACTTCTGTTTTGTTCTATATAATCTTTTTGTTAATTAAGTTGTATATTTGGTGGCATTTGGTGATGAAACATGAAAATAAGGTTAGGGAAATTTTGTATTTTGGGCGGTCGCCTGCTCCTGGGGCCCGTTTCTCAAAAGTCCCGGTAACTTTTCGGGCCCGGAAAGCTATTTTCTGACCGCAATGTTTACATTAAAGATGCATATTTGGTGGTTTTGAAGATTAAGCAATAAAATTCTAAGGTGATGAAACAATTCCGGCTAATTTGGGGGTTAATACACCTTATAGATTCTGATTTTCAAATTTAGCTCCAGGCCCAGAAAGTTGTCGGGACTTCGAGAAACAGGACCCTGGTCCCGATGGTGTCCCCTTAACCTGGAGGTTGCACTGTAGTGCTTTGTAATAGTGTTTCCTTTGTGGCGTTATTTCAATTCGTAACAAAACACGTGATATATATTACAACTTGATAATATAACGTAATAATAACGTAATACAACGTGATACAACTTTAAATCCATCTATAACATGAAGAATACTGGTTTTGGCCAGCCGAAATATTGTGAAATTATAATATTACGTTGTATCAGCTGTGCAGGTCCTCGGAATTCTTTTTACTTTTTATTTAAATAAACATACCAGTAAGCGATATTATACAAAGCATATGCGAGAGGAAACAGTATTCGGGAGACAATATCGAGCTTTTGGGCACAACTCCAATTCGACCAATATGTTTTCTTTGATAAGAGACTTCCTTTCAGCTGTAAGAAGCACTCCATTTTCCAACGCGATTGTCCATATTGGGCGGCTGGTGTTGTTTCACTTGTCAGAGGTAGCATTTGTACCATTCTCCTGGGCTTCACGGGACAGTCAACCGAACTTCCACGAATACTGGGCTTTTCCTTATCCAAGGACAGTTGTGAAGAAGCGCTCTGCGGGGAAAAGAAAAACATATGGAAACGGCATTTTTAAGAGAGTAGAGATCCAGTTAGATCGTAGCGGCAACTGTAATTTAAAAGAACTGCTGTAACGCCCCAAATATGTGTTGCGAAAAGTACCTTTTTAAGAAGGCCGGCCACGTGCAAAGTACAGATCGCACGTATAAACACCTACCCTTGCATGCACACACTTGTAACCAGGGTTTCTCTCTCATTTCTTTGCCCCCGTTAATAAGACGTACCTCTCGAATATTTCTCGGGACCCCAATTCTATTTAATTTGATTTAACGCAAAATTTGGTTTCCTTTTGAGGCTTAAACCTCTTTGCCAACACAAGTCCCTCGTACATCCCGCTTAACAAGTCCCTCGTACATCCCGCTTAACAAGTCCCTCGTACATCCCGCTTAACAAGTCCCTCAGTACATCCCGCTTAATAGCCGCGCAGTGTAACTGTGTGTCGACAAAAGTGGAATCTAGTTAGTTTTCATTACCAGTCCTTCGTTTTCGCGTCCTTCCTCCTGGCTTTCTCTTTCTTTATTGTAAGTAGGGCGCAGTCTCTCTACCAGTACACACTCGCCCAACGACAGGAAGATAAAGAGGAATGACGTCATAACATACCTATCCACCCCCTTTACATAGCTCACCTGCAGACAAAACGGGTTGGAGAGGTAAGGTGGTGGATAACAATAATGAAATCTTTAATTTAATTTTTATAAATCGTTCAAGCTAGGTTTGACTTTTATATATAATAGTCTCTAAGAATTTTATTCATGCTAAGTTTATGTCAAAAACAGGAGCCCGTTTCCAGGAGCACGCAACATACTAAACATCTCTAAGCTGACGGGAAAACTTTATTTACCGTAAAAAGTGACAAGAAAGCATATAGCACATACCAGGAAAAACATTTATCTACCTAAATAATCCATTAATTGTCTTAAACCGCGATCTAAGTTAGACTTTAAATAAGCGGCCTATAATTTCCCGGAAAAGGGAATCTACAAATAAATCCAGTCTTTAAAAACGCTGTGACACAAAGATATTAAAGATTCTCTCTCCGAGTCGTGGTCTTCTGGTCAAAAACGAGCTCAAACCTTGGGCAACATGACGTTGACGTAACCCAGCAAGAAGACAATGGTAAGAATGCAGGTGATACCCACAGTGAGCCTGTCTCCTCCATTCTCGGGACTCATCCAGAACACGATCCAACTGAGCATGACCAGAAACATACAAGGAAGGTACAGTTGAATGAAGTAGTATCCCAGGCTCCTTTTCAGCAGGAATGACACTTCGAGTACGGCATACGATACATCTATGTGAAACATAATACATGAGATGTCGCAGTTAAGGTGGCTCGTAACAGTTTTCGGCTTTTTGACTGTATAAACTTTGGAAAATTATAACAAAACACCAGGCCAAGGTCGTAATTAAATTATGGTAAAGTTAAAATGTACATTTAGTTGTTGACCAAAAGTGACTGTTATTTCGTCATCGATGGTTACCATGGTAACGATATGTGGGGATCATTCAGACCTACTAGTTAGCTTTTGGGGCTTATAACTCAAAAATTAACCAGGTGACCCCCATTTTTTTGAACGTGAAAACTTTTGGCACTTAAAGAGGAAAAATTCCTTGGAGCAGATTTTTTATAAACGTAAAAAAGACAATTTGTGAGTGGTGAAAAATTCCCTCCACAGAATTTTTTTAAATTTTGTCTGACGTTTCCTCTTAATAAAACCCGGTTTCCATATGATCGGTACGATCGCTATGATCGCTACGATCATTGCGATCGCTGAAAAAAATAGTTCAGCGATCGCAGCGATTGATGTTTTCCATATGATCGCTGCGATCGCTACGGTCGCTGAGAAAATGAATGAAGATCGAAGGGACCTCGGTCTAACAAAATCTTTCGCTCCATTCTTGAAATTCAACATGGCGACTGTGAATCGTCGACTCCTACTTGAAGCTTTTTTTTTACTTATGGGTATTTTTCAACGCAGAAGACGACGGGAAAGACAGAGAGCCCATAGATTTTGGGTTCGAGAGATCTTCTTTGCACTTCTTCCATAAAAAGGTCCAAATCGCACCCTTTCTCAGCGTTCGTGTTGGTAGCCATCTTGAAATGAGTGAGCGTACGCAGTGCATCCTGGTATTTTTGCTGTCGCTGCGATCGCTGTGATCGCTGGAGAGTGGTTTCCATATGATCGCTACGATCGCCATGATCGCGAAGATAGAATCAAAGCAATCGCAGCGATCGTTGTCGCTGCGATCACTGTGATCGCTACGATCGCTGGACAGTGGTTTCCATACGATCGCTACGATCGCTGAACTTTTTTTTCTGCGATCGTAGCGATCATATGGAAAATGGGCTTAAGGAAAAATATTGAACAATAAAAATGGGGGTCACCGGGCTTGTTCACTTGTGAAAGCCTTCGTGAGTTTCACAATATCCACGCGTGAACTCGCGCAATTCAAAATCTGGATTTTACAAGATCGACATACTCATGCTCAGCAGGATTACCGCTGACTGTTGCGTGCACACGCGCGGACACTTACAGACCATGTTGTGCGATCGAGTAAACGTTTTCGCTTCCTTGTTGCCGTTTATTTAGTAAGCTTTTATGCTTTTTACTCTTTTATGGAACTTCAGAACTTACCATTAGGTTTCCTCATAATGTATTGTTAGAAGGCGGAATGGTGAGCTTTATTATGTTGAAATTTTACATCACATTCGCTCTTATTATTCACGGTTGTTTTCTTCTTAGTGCTAAAAGATGTCGGGAAGTATTCTCTTTGTTCATGTGTTCATGATGATAAAATTGACGGTGGATTAATCACAATGCAGACTTTTTTTTTAACACAAATTGAGTAAGATTTTCAAAGATCATTGAAATTGACACCACTGCCAGCGACGTTTTGATCCATGGGATTTTATCGGACCGTTTTCGTCGCTTGAATTGAACGACTTGTTGCTGAATACGAGGAAAAAAACACATGGCGATATAATTAGCTCGCTTGCTCGCGATCGATAGCTTGATGTTTTGTTGACAGTTCTACAATTCACTTTGAAGTCTACAGGGTGTCCCAAAAGTTCGTTCCTCTGATTTACATTTAAATAACTTTTGATTTACAAGCTATATATGCATCAAAATACAAGCAGTACTTAACTGTGCGACTTAACTGTGATTTACACTATTTTCATACGTATACGTGGGTGGCACGGTGGTCTAGTGATTAGCGCGTCGGACTTTCAACCTGAAGGTCGGTGGTTCGAGCCTGGTCTCTGCCGTCGTGTTGTTTCCTTAGACAAGAAACTTTACTCCACACTGTCTCTCTCCACCCAGGTGTATAAATGGGTACCGGCGACAAAATGCTGGGGGTAACCCTGCGATGGACTAGCATCCCATCCAGGGTGGAGTAGCAATATTCCTAGTTGCTTCATGCTACGGAAACCGGGTTAAGCTCCGGCCGTGTGGGCCATCGTGGCCCGAGTGCGACTTAACTGTGATGTACTCCGTTTTCATACGTAGTTTCAGTAGCCTGAGTGGCCTCCTTTATTTTTTATCACATTTCGTAGCTACTCCGACATGGAGTGTGATAATTCTTGCAGCATGGAAAACGGGCTAGTTAGTTTGAGCCGCCGTTTTAATTCCTTCATGGTCTTCGGGATAGGATCATAGGATCTTTGTATGTCAGTGAATTCATCTATTATACTCCCGAGAATCTCGATTGGGTTGATTTCTGGTGAATTGGCTAGTCAATCTGCTTTCTAGATAAAATTGGGCAATTTTGTTTCGCACCATGTTTGCGTGGTCTTAGCTGTGTGAGCTGGTGCCCCGTCTTGAACGAATGTCATGTTACGGTTCGAACTGAAAATTTTTCTTCTCACGGTTGTTTCACTTGACGATTTACGACACAGAAGTGGCTTGACTTCTTTTTCCAGTATTTTTGTTATATAATAAGCAGCAGTAATGTTCTGTCCTTGTGGAATAAAGTGAAGATCAATGAGACCGCGACCTGTCATTCAACCCCAGATCATCTACTTGGAACTTTGCATTACTTGGTATAAAGGTGGTACTTGGCTTTCTTGTGATCCACAGACGATGTCATTCCTTGGGTTAGGCAGGTGAAACAATACTTTGGATGGGATTTGTTTTAGCTTTGAGAGGATTCATTTTATAAGCCGCCAAGCAAAACACTGACCATTAATTCAGAGCAACTCGCGGCGGTGAAATACCGTAAAATGGCGAGAAATTTTCGCGTGCGCGATTTATAATCTCATCATTATTTTAGCGGGAAAATAAAAAAGGCCTGCTGCATATAACCCCGTAAATAATAGACATTAAACTAGATTGTTTTTGTGAAAGTTTTTATTAAGGCTATAATACGAGTCAATACAGAACAAAATACAGGACTGTAAGGTAGAGGAACGACCTCTTGGGACACCCTGTAGTCCTAGGTTTGATTCGTTCTAAAAGTGACAGTAATTAAGCTTTTTTGTCCAGAATCACAAATGCTTCGTTCTTCATGGCGTCTGAATTGAGCAGGAAAACGTTGGAGACTTGCTGCATGGGAATAGCTGTAAGTACTCTTAAGTCTTTTCCCGACTAAGGAAAATATGGTTCTACAAACCTTGGTTCATCATAGCAAAATGTTGAGTTTACAGTTTGTCTTGATGGCTGCATTTCTCAGCTGTAGTTTCATTATACCCGATATTTATTCCGTTTTGTTTTCTTTTTATTACACGTAACTTCGCTTTGTATTCATTCGTTTCTACTTCGTGCTTGTTTATATTTTTGTAGCCTTGTTGTTATTTTGGTAAAAACTTAGTCTGATGAACTCTTATAAATCTTACTAGTCCTATGTATGATATATTATTTTAACTGGTTCGAAATAAAGTTTATTTTTGAAGCTTAATTATGATAATTATTTTAGTTGTCAATTATACATGCATGGCGCCGCGTTAATATCGATCGTGTTTATCGGTGTTGGTTCGCTAAGATCTTTGTGTTTTGCGCTATGATCAGCCAAAGCAGAGGCCGGCTCGATCACAGAAACGCAGCTTTTTTTTCGAACTCGGTAAAATAAACTGCCTGCCCGTGACTGAGTGAACGAAAACTTGAAAATGACAAAATACTATTCGGTCGCCATTTTTTTTTTTATTGCTGTCATTGCATTTTTTTTCGTGTGTTCCGCGCGTGTTTAGAACCCAGTCGGCGCGCGCCAAAAAACCGTTTACGAGCCACCTTAAAGAACAACTTAATTTATCCGGAATCAGGGGGGGGTGGTGAACTCGTCAATGTTTTTGTCGGTATGATCATGGCCATCGTGACGTCACGAAGAGAGAAGCGTGCGTGTTTGTCCAGTTTTCGAAAATGGCGCCGTCGCCATTTGCAAATACAACTTTTTCAAGCTGGTTTTTCTACTTATTCAAGCTTCAAAGCGTTTTGTGTTTGGACAGAAAGGTGTAACTATGATTTTTCTTTCTGTAGAGGTAAGTCAATTTTTATTGTAGTTAAAAAGTCATCCGTAGAGGAGTTTTAAAGAGTTTAGGTCATTTTCCTCGAGTGGAGAATTTTGTGGGGAAAATTTGGTTGCTTGCACACTAAAATTGCTCTTTTTCGAGATCGGTTCAATATAGAAACATGACATTTGGTCCAGGAATAGGTTATTTCCATAGAAAAACACTTCAATTGAAGTTAATGTCGAAGAATCAGCAAAAAAAATGATCAGTCCATTTGAATGTCACACAGCAGGGTAAAAATTTAATATTGAACTAGCGCCAGTACTTATGCTGTTTTCGTGTTAATTGTCAAAAGATCATGTGAAGCTTTCACAAAGCTCTTTTATCAAGGCAAGGCCCGAGGGATCAACTTTTTGCATGTCGCAGAATGTAAACAAACTAAGGTAACTTTATGTATGTGACTGTCATGGCTATACCTGTTCCACTCGTTTATGGCCCGGGTCATTATTGTTGTGCCCTCTTGAAAGAGCTATTGTATTGTTGATGAGTCACTTCTAGAAGTATTAGCAAACTAAGCTAATTGAGAAGTGTAAACTAGTGTGGCATAGTTAAAAACAGAGTGCTTTCCATCAAAACACATAAGCTTAAGCTTATACTAAATTGACATGTACTCTAAACATATTCTCCCCTTCCTCATTGTTTTTATAGGTTCCATCCTTCACATGCAGACTTGTAAGGACTTCTGGATAGTTGATTGGAATGCTCTGTTCCCTGATGCATTTCTTGTCACAGTGACTTACTCTCTACTGTCGCAGTCAATTCATGTATAAATCTGGACAGTCTGCTATTTGATCTTCAGTGTGACCACATTTTGTTGCTCTACTATCATTGTTAACAGTCATGGTGTTATAGTAATAAGATACAGGTCTTTTTCTGATGCTTTTTTCAAACTGTTATTTTCTGAGAGCACTCATGAGTGATTTTCAGAATGCACTTGCCAATATTAGTATTTACTTGCCAAAAGGAGAAAGATATTTTATGTGAATGCTCAAGGTAAATTAGACTTTGTTCATTTTGACTTGGAAACAGGCGGGAGAGGAATGAGGCAATTATTACCCATGCGCGTAGCGGCATGAGTTATAAAATGGGCTCTGTTTTTCTTTTTTTTATTATTAATATTTTTTTTTTTTTGGTGTCACGATTTTGCATGCAAATTTATGCACGCATATTTTAAATTGGCACTTCCGGTTCATAGACTTCCTGTTTAGTGACTTCCGGCGACTCCCACTTCTGGTAAAACAGCGTTACTAAAGTGTCACGACAGCATCTCCTACAACCCTACCTACATTACTAATGTTCACGTTAGGTATATATAAGACGTAGAACAATCAGTGGCTTCATTGTGGTACAGCCTTCATTTACAAAACATTCAATAGTAAAGAACGCAGTTTGCAGGAACAATGACTGAATGAAAGGAGTAACTCTTCTTCATATCGGACATCTTCTTATGTTTAAAATATATCATAAAATTTTCGTACGCATGCACATGAGTGTAGGCTGCTTGCAGCCTCTTGTTTCAAATGTTTTTGATAAGGTCACAATAATTTGGAGGGAGATTATGGGCCAATTATGACCTAAAATTGGCAGACTGATGGAAATTTGCAAGTTGCAAAGGTAGAGACTATCTTGTCAGGCTTCTAGCTGAGAAGCTAGGTATTTACCTGTCATACGTTATTAGACTACCCAAATTACATTTTTACTTTACTTGTTTTGTAGTTATGTTTCAAAAGGACTGTGCACAAACCTCCATGCCAATTGAAGCAGAAGTAAAATGGGAGATTTTAAAGTTTGGTGGATGACACTCAGCATTCAAGTGTTTTACATTTTATAGAATCCATTCACAGTTTGATTTTAGTTGCATTTCATTGACAAAAGTATTCCAATAATAAGTGGAAATATATAAACCACCAGCCAAAACCAAATTTTTCCTAGTCTGGCTATTAAAATGGTTTCTGATACTCTTGGGTGCTGGGGAGGGTTTCAAGTGGTATAACATCTGGAGACTTCCAAATATTACATGTACCAAGAAGATATGATGGTGTTATGATTATAGGTCACTTGCATAACTAGTTCAGGCCGCTGGCTAGTTCAATTTATGACGCCAAGAAACTGCCATTGAATACTGTAGCATACAACAGAATATCTGTACAATGGCTTTCCAGCCTTCTGATTGACTGTATTCTTCACAGCGTGAGATAAAAGGGTTTGCAAAATTCATTAATAATTCATAAGGGTACTAAACAAATAGAAATGAGCCATTCCAATCACATGGTTAACCCTGTATACCAGATACAATCTTGATACAACTCACAAGTGGTTGTATCTAATTTACATGTGAATTTGAATTTCACAAGTTGTTTACTACATTCACATTCGTGTTGTATCAGCACTATACATTCATTTGGCTACGCCTCGTGATTGTATCTAGGCCGATACAACACTCCCGCACATGTGGTAAACATAACTTATCATTTCACTGTATGCCATGTAGCTTCTTGTAATATATTGTTAGAAATTGTAATTATTGCCTATTATGGTTGCTATGGCAAGGAGACAAGGAGATGGTGGTGACACTTTTTTTAATAATCTTGCACCCCGGTGGTCCAGTAAGGACCAGTAAAAAAGAAAGTCAGGTCAGTACAATTAGCTTTATATATTGTTTTTTTTTTTGAGGGGGGGAGGGGGGGGGGGGGGGAACTGAATTAGCAGGTTTTGAGATACAGCATTCTTTGCATTAATTTTGCAAAGTCCCAAATTTACAACTGGCAGGGCTGTCACTATTATTTTTATAAAATTAAAATGCTATTGGACTCTGATGTTGTCAATATTTTGCTTTTCTCTTAAAGTACTAAGCCTAAACTCGCTTTAGTAACTATCCATGCTGTCTTTAGGCTTTTTAAAGCTTTGGCATCATTTACATTTAAATGTGTATGCATTTTAATTTTTTTTTAATATTGAATAGCTTTTGTTTCTTCCACAAATCTGATTCAGTTTTGCCAAGAACAACAAAAAACAAGAAATTTTGCTACAAAAAATATTGCTTAATGCTAGAAGATAAGTAAACAAGCTAAGAATAATTTACCCACTTTCTTTAACCCTGCAAAAGGTGGAATTGAGCTGAAAAAGCTTGCAAAATATGCGGACGTCTGAGGAAACAATTTATTCCTCCTTGTGAATGGAAATGATAGCCTGCCTGTTTTTATTAAAAAGAAATAGCGAAGAAAGTATATCCCTTGGCCCTTTATTAACTTCAAACCCAGTTCATTGCTTAATAGTCCAAGTCACTAAAATGGAGCTTTTCCGGTCGCATTGTAAGATGTAAGCTTTGCCATCGTTTTGAAGTATGCGAAATTTCAATCAAACAATTACGTTTAGACCTACTGATCATTTTTATAAATAAACTATATGATTAATTTCTATCGTTATTCAAGAGTTTTAACCCACATTAATGTCATATTTTTTTCGCTGCTTTGAAAGTTGCTGGGTTTTCCAGTGATCGGTGATGAAAAGGCACAGGCAGTGACAATTTCAACGCGTTTTTCAGTTGATCGACCTCGAGAAATTGTTGGTTTTTGCGGCATAATGTTTTTGTTTTCAGGACAATATTGCATTTTCAGACAAAAGATTAATAGGTTTTTCCATATCCTTAGTATTTTTCTTGCTTTGCTGCCAATTCTTCCAGTGATCATCCCATGAAGTCTATATTTCAGTTTTGCCGATGGCAGTCATTTTAAACTTCCCGGGCGAGACAGTTCGTGACGTCATGATGGCCATGATCATAGGCCGCGCGATCCCTATAGGAAAGATTACGAAGTTCACCACCCCCCCTGTCCGGAATGTTGAATGATCGGTCACCAAAGTGACCGCTGGTATAAACTCAAGTGTAGTAAATTAAATAAGTTATCTACATTAAATATGATCTATATTATAACTATGCGATATTAATAATGGCGAGCGCTGGTTTCCCGACTAAAAACGTTTTATTCATGACGCGGTTTAAAGCCTGTGTTCACTGCCCAGCCTAATTGTTAATTACATCATTTCAAAATTTCAGTTACATAGAATAGTATTTGCGTCCAACTCTCTACACTCCCTTTCCTTCGACGTCGTCCCCATAGGGGCAGGTGACCATAAACTTTCGCATTTGGAACGGCAAAATATATGCGCACGCCTTATGCACTGTCAGCGGAATTACCAAGAAAAGTTTAGATAGATGGTGGAATTACCAAGAAAAGTT
Source organism: Cladopsammia gracilis (assembly GCA_022457155.1). Taxonomy (NCBI): domain Eukaryota; kingdom Metazoa; phylum Cnidaria; class Anthozoa; order Scleractinia; family Dendrophylliidae; genus Cladopsammia; species Cladopsammia gracilis. Next base: position 21,788 of record JAJGOT010001175.1, on the reverse strand, counting down.
GACAGCCAATAGATGGATCGAAGGAAGGAAGGAAGGAAGGAAGGAAGGAAGGAAGTTAGGACTGACTGAACGAGTAAAAATTTACATTTTTGTCCTCGTCTACTATAACTCGTTCAACGCTTGGCGCATTCACGAGTTAAAAACGTTGTCAGGTGTAAAGTGCAAACCATGAACGATATGACCGAAAGGTTTTCTGGGAAGTAGAAAAAAAAATCGCATTATTATAACACAGTACGCACAATATCATTCTATGAACTGTTAAGAAGGAATAGATTAAATACTAATAAATGAAGTGTCAACAGGACTTATTTGTCTTGTTCTCAGAATTCTATCATGTCGTTTCGTTTATGCTTTATGCTTTTTTTCCTGACAACCTTTCTTCAATTATCTGTATACAGCTATTTCAATTAACGTTGTCGGATGAAAAGCGAAAAGCCAAGACCGCAAGGTAGTATGGGATTTTTATGCAATGGCTATTTACAACCACCGATACTAACTTGCGGTCTTGGCTTTGAGCTTTCATCCGACAACGTTAATTAAAATAGCTGTATAAAAAGTGCTAATCAGTTGTTCATCGTACCAATGTTAAAGCTCTTATACTCTTTAAGATGACGCATCACTTTGGCAGATGTGATTGAAAACTGGGTCATATGAGGTTGTGCGACAATAATATTATCTTTCTTCCAGTGGTAGTCCAAGTGTTTCCTGCTAAACCCGTCTGATGAAAAAAATAGGTATATAAATAATAAAAAAAACTTCCTTGATTTAAACAGGAGGCCCAAAAGCAAGGAGGGGAGTGTGAAGATGGATGAGCTTGTTGATGGGACGGGTGGGGAGGGGAGGGGAGGGAAGAGGAGGGGACGGAACGGGAGGGTTGAGGAGGGACACGAGTTTTTTCTTCTTCCAACTATCCGTATGCACTCATTGCAGTTCAAACCAAACGTTTTTGAGTGTCTGGAATAATTCAGCTCTATGCCTGGATTTCCACACCCCACCTCAATCCCGTTGCTCGCCTTAAGTAGAGTAGATGTTTTAAGAACATGGCATTTTTTGGTGGGCTATTCCCAATAAAGCTACAACCTCAGACAATAAATTTGGAACACATTCCGAAGTGTTCCCTTCTACTCCTTCAAAACTGAGTTGAAAACCGTTCGTCGGTTTTAAGTTTTGGTTGAAAATCGCTGGATTTTTACAACCTTGAAAAGGGAGACGGAGTACGTACTGCTTTATAAAATGTCAAGTGTTCCAACGAGCAATGCATAGCTGTAATTGCAGCTCTTAGATAATGTCCCGTTTCTAATCAGCAAGTTTTCAAGGTGGTGATTCCAACACAAACTCTTATTGCGCCTTTCAATAACATGCGGAATTTGAAATCCAATTTCCACCAACAGTTGCGTTTTACACTGCCGTCAATCATCTTGGCTTAACCTCTCTTTTGTTTGTTTCTTTTTTACATGGTCTGTTGGCTTTCGTATAATTATGATTGACGGCAGGGAATAACGCAACCGTTGGTGGAAATTTGAATTTCAAATTCCGCATGTTATTGAAAGGCGCAGTAACCTGAAGGCCCCTTACCCTTGGGACCTTTTTAAAGCTCAGAGGGAGACTCCAAAATAAAAGATGCGACATGCTCTTAGGGTATTGAATTTAAATATGTCCTCGGTTGTACGTATTGAGTACGTTTTAGGGTAAATAAAAAGGCCTACTACTCTGGGACCTTAAGTCGCCGTAACTTTAGGCGACTTTAAGCGATTTAAGGCGACTTAAGAAAAAATATTTTAATATATTGGCAACTTAAGGCGATTTAAGGCGACTAAATGCATTAATCGTTTTTCTTCATATAAATACGTTTCCGTAATCTTCACTGTATAAGCTTTTAGAAAATATATAGTTTGTTGGGGTTTTAATGTGGCATAGAACAATAAATAGACAGCAAACAAAGTGGTTTTTTGGGGTAACCTGATACCTTAATTAAAGGGAACCTCCATTGTCAGAACAAATTGACGTTAAATTATTAGAAACAAAATAGGCGATATTCATATCCATTTTTTTGTACACTAAAATTATATTTGCACCTACTTTTTAAACATTTTTAATTTAGACTTTATTTCCAACAATTTAACGTCAATTTGTTATAACAGTGGAGGTTCCCTTTAAGGGGACACTTCTCCTGGTCTCGATGATGTCCCCTTTAAGGCGGGACTCAACCTAAATTTGAATGAAATTTTAAGAGATTTAAAGAAGGAATAGAAGAAAGAAAATGATTTTTGGAACACCAACAGACAGTTGATACCCACGCACTGGTGTCCGTCTATTAATTATTAACTACAAATTCTAATTTTAAAACTTCATTAAATCTTCAATATAATTTATTATTTCACTACATTTTCAGAGTGATATCCTAAATCCTTTGAGAAAAAACATACCCAAAAATCACCCAAAAATTTACAAAACAACCCATAACATAGATTCATGAGATGAACATAGAGTTTTTGGATTGCTTGAAACGTGAACGGGATATTTCCATTAAAGCCATGTTTTAAAGTGGTGGAAAAATGGCATTCATGTTGAGTCCCGCATTAATGTTCCACTGTACTATTTTTGCGACCTTACTAAAATGTCAAATTTTGCTACCTTTCGTATACTACGAGAATGAAAAAGACACCCTTTTCCGGGCAGCGCCTCCCTGTAAGTAGTATAAGAGTTGGCGGCACCAGATCAGTTTTGCAAAACTGATCTGATACCAAGCCAACTCTATACTACTTACCATATAATGGCAAAAATAAAATGGAAATATTAAATGGTAAAATCAAATGAAACTATATGTTAATAAAAACAAAATGGTGCGTTTATTCCATTGCGTGATTCCACATAATAGAATCCTTTGCGTGACACAATTCTCGGAAACACAGGAAGTCTACACAGGATTGAATTAAGGAAAGTTATTTTTTGATTTAATTCTTTTTCATTTTATAATGTCCATAAGCATATGAATTTATACCATCTTCCAGTATATATCTTTTGTCATCGAAACAGCTGAGTGATACTTTATTGATTTCATAACTTCCTAATTGATGGTTATTGCTTCGGATTGTTTTCATTGTATGATGCATCTGTTTATTTCCTAATAACGTTTCTTTATAATCTTGATGCTTAATATTATTTTTGATAATATTCTTTTTGATTCCCTTGGCTGTCTTTCCTCCTTTTTGGTTATCTTTTATGTAACTATACATTTTGGATCGCAACCCAACAAATTCACAAATAGGAATTCCTGCGGCTTCATCTTTGAATTTACCAATAACTTTTTTATTAGTTTTATCAAAATATTGTGAGCTTTCAGGGCAGTCGCTGTTATCAAATGTGTCTTTATCATTCCAAAAATCTTGGTATACATCTTTAGCTTCGAATTCATAAGTCAAGCTGTCGGTGTCAGTGAATAGTAGTCGAGCTTTGTTTCCATACTGCTGTTTTATATAGTTATAATGAAAATCATACATTAATGTCTTACTAAGATCTAGGATACACATACCCACATATGCCGGCCTGTTTAGGGTTAGTGTTTCTTTGATCTTATGAACAGCTACAAGGTTTTCATTGAAGATCTTACTACTTACATATGTAGGTTTAGCAGCCATTTTTAATAGTTTCTTTTCATCAGTTACTAATCTAACATCGACTCTCTTTCTTAAGTTTTCCATTGTTTTACCGAATACGCTGTTGTTCATAAGCTTGAAGAAGTCTTTCTCAAAAGCATTTTTCGCATTGGTTCTTTTGTGAGTGTTGAAATCAATATATTGCTTCAACCATGCAGACTGATTAAACTCCAATACTCGATGGACTTTGGTTACTTTCAAACCTAGATCAGTGTATAATTGTAGGTTTCTATAATGTAGCACATACTTTTCTTTGTTTTTCAAAGTTGGGATTACTTTATGTACAAGACCTGTTGATATATTATATTTGGCTGCTATTTTTTTACAATAATCTGATGGCATGTTTTTGGTTACTTTCACTTTTTCTGGTCCCAATGGATAGTCATTATGAATGTCATGCAACTTTTGGGGATATTCCAAGTCAACTTCTAGTATTAAACCTTTTTGGGTGTTTTCATTATATTTGGCTAAATTTATGTTGTTTATCTGCTTTTCTGTTATCCATCTAAAACCGCCAGTAGGTAGGTATTGTGACATAGCCCAACCATATAGATTGTTAGCATCCAGATACATAATATACTTTGAGGGCACCTTCGTAATTCTCATCATATGTTTTCATGTATTTATTGTTTGCTTTACCATACCTATTGGCAATGTAGCTTATTCCACCACGCATTCCTTTTTCGATAAATTGAAACATGTCAATATCAGTCATAAGTTCTAATTTGATATCAGTCATTTTAAGCATAGCATCCCAAGACAAACCTGGAGATGTGAAATAATGACATGGATCTAATTTGTAGTATTCTAGACAGGTCTTTCTAAAGTTTTCAAACACATCAGCTAGCAAAAGGATATCAGATTTAAGATATAAATTATGGTATTCACCCATATTTTGAAGATTGAAGGTATTCCACACATTTTGGGCATGTTTGTAATCTTCATTTGATATATGTTCATCATTCAATATGCTGTAAAATTCTTCTTTTGATGGCAGTTTTCATTGAATTTTTCAAAGCTATCCATGATCATGAAGTCATATGGATACACTCCTTTTTGTGACATTAAATCAAGTTTCTCACCTTTGAATTTTTTGGAGGTATATTTTGATGCTTCTTTTGGTAGATTACTTACTAGTTTTTCTAAACTGGAACTCATGAATTGGAAACTGTCAATAAATGTTAGATGATTACCAAGCATGAACGCCATGTATTTTTCCAGGTTGTTAGGAATTGCATTGATGTTCATTTGACACTTTTCACCTTTCTTATTTGTATATGCATGCTTCTTGACTATTTCACCAATCTCTTGCATTATAAAATGACTGTCATACCCACGGAGATTGTGAAATATAACAGGTATTTTTATTTCTTCTGGTTTTATTTTGAGTTTCAGGTTGCAATCTTGATGAGCAGAGCCTCTGTATTTGCCTATAATATGGCAATGGTCTCGAACTCGAATGTCCTTATCAGTATATTTTTTATTACAAATATGACATTCTTTAGCTTTTTGAAATTCCTCTTCATCATCTTTTGTCATTTTTAATGGTTTGTTAAATTCCTTTTTACCCAGGCAGTGAGGCCTGGGTTTAAATTTCGGCTTCTTTTTTTTTTTTTTTCCACGTTCAGTCACAAATCGCCTTCGGGGTTCTAAAGCGCATGCGTTAAGTCCCAGTCAGCGCATACGTAGAGTAGAGCAGCTGAGTTCATGGTAAACATTTACAGAATTTGTTGTCGTTGAAAGTCAGCACGGCTTCCTTGATTTCTAGGGCGCAGAAATCACATACAAACGAACCGAGGCCGTTCGCGGTAGACCCACACTAAAAGACGTTGAGCGTTTTCGGAACTGGTCGGTTCGCAAGCCTTTCGAGAGATCAATGTACGAGGGAACATTTGTTAGTGAACCTATGGAGGTAGAATCATGAAGCTGATATACCAAATGAGCCTCATCGTATTTTTAGACGTGATTGCTTGTGAACCAAGTAGAATCCCAGTACGAACTCTACAACGTCTGAGCAACAAGAGCAGAAAGGTTAGAGAATTTGTTTACAAATGTATCTGTTCGAGTTCCCAAGTCTTCAAAAATGCATTGTTATTATTAGGTTAGGAAACATAAGCTGAAATCCTCTGAGACACATCGTAAAAGTATAATAAAGTAAAAATCTCGAAGTAAACGATATTGCTCATTGTTTTCTTGTAACAGAGTTGTGTGTCTTTACAAGACTCGAACTCGTAGCGAATTATTGTAAATTTAAGCTTAGCACAGATACAGTGCAGATATAGAAAAGAATCCTGGCCCTCGCCCAATGTAAAACAATAGCAGCACCATATTGCCAAGATAATGAGTTGGTATTTGGACAAAATGCGAGACAACAATGTGTTGCAATGGGTTTGTGCTCTTTGTTTTATAATAACAAACAAGGAATCAGTTCTGCGAACGACCTCATTCAAATAATGAGTTGTATTTAAGTTTGTCTCAATTAGACAGACAGTCCTATTTAATGCCTCTCATTGAGCCTCTCATTGGTTGATATTTTACAACATTAAGATAATGGTTTTCAACTGATTTAACAGTCCAACCATACCCTTCAGATATCCATTGAGCTATCTTATTCAAGATTTGCTGTTTTGACAATTGTAGTGATTTAGTAATTTCTAGATTATTTATGATTGTTTGAGCTAGACTGCACTGTAAAAATGGACTAGTTAAAATAACTATTTTAATTAGTCGTAACTAAAAATAATGTCATTTTAACCATTCTTAATAGTCAAAACTGTCAACAAAAGAAAACAGTTAAAACAAGAAGCTGTACACAGCTTGAACTCGTGGCGCCTTTAACTCATTGCAGCGTTGATTCCCAAGTGATTTGAGTGCTTTTAAAGAGAAACATAAGCTTAAAATTATATCTATCAAAGGCTCCTAAGAGCCAACCCGAGAAGAAGAAATGCTAACGCGTAACGCGTAACGCAATATTGCCGTAAGCTTACGTTTTCACACTGACACAGTTCGATATATATATTTTTTAAATTAAACGTAAGGATTTTTGACGAACGAAAAAAAAGTACATCACTTTCATAATGTCCAGTTCGAAAAAAGAAAAAAAAAGGAAAAAGAAAAGGACTTCATGGAGATTCGAACTCGGGCCGTCCGCGACTAAGCCACAAACCCAATCACTGCGCTGTCCAAGAGCACATACTACCTACGAACTACATTTTATTATTTTAAGCTAGATACGCATCAGAACGCGTGTTTTGGTTGCAAAATCCTTTTAGATCGATTTTAATGTTGCACTGAAAACTCCAAATGCGAAACATCTGTAAGCTTATTGTTGTCTATATTCGTTTACATCAAATTAATTATTGTTATCGTTGGATTCACGTTGAATTCCTGTTCGTAACAAAGCATTTGCTCACTAAGTTTACAGCTGATGGAAGGAGCGAGTGAGTGAGTGAGTGAGTGAGTGAGTGAATTTTATTTAAACACCCTTGCCCGATAACCTGTTCATCATGCTTTCACGTATACACGGGTTTAAAAGTAAGACTACACTGCATTCACTAGATTTAGTATCGACCCGGAGCTCGATCACTAAGCAAATGGCAAGTTTAATATATAAAGCACAGAACTTGCCAGAGCAAAAATCCCACAGGAATAAGCGGCGAACACAATATCAAACGGTCCTATCCATCCATGAACGCCTTGAATTGTCTTGAAAGTGTGCAGTTGTACGTAGTAGTTCTTTATCTTGCTTCTCGAGTACACACACGGAGAGATTTTACGGTATGTATTTCATGGCCGAAAGCCATATAGTCGTCGATATAGACTTAAATATGCGTGCATAAATTTGCATGCGCTAATGTAACACGAAAAAAAAAACAAGAAAAGTCAACGCCGGATTTACAACTCGTGTGCTTTGCCACGAGTAATAACTTTAATAAAAGGTTATTTTTACCATTTATATTTGTCACAAAAATGGACTAGTTAAAATAACCAATATGATTGGTCGTGACTAATAAGAGTGGTCATTTTGACCATTCTTAAGAGGCGAAAATATTAACTAAAGAAAAAAGGTCATAATAACCTTGAATGAATAGTTGTTTTGACTTACTGTATTAGTTACAATCAGTTACAATCAGGTCATTTTGACCATTCTAAGAGGCGAAAATATTAACTAAAGAAAAAGGTCAGAACAACCTTGAATGAATAGTTGTTTTGACGTAGTGTAATTTAGTTTCAATCAGTTACACTTTATTATTTCAGTAACAGCTGATGCCATATGTCAAACTGACATTTTAACTATTATTACGTGGTTGAAACAACTATTTAAAAAACTCCATTATAAAAATTTCTAACAACCCTCTACTCAAGACAAAGTAAAACAAAAGACTTAAATAAAGGTGTTCTGTAAAAGTGCTTTGATTCGACAACGAGTCACGTATAAACACATGTTGATTAATGTAATTCTAGGTCAGGGCAAATCATCAAAGTTTATTAACCAATTCGAATTGGCAAAAATTTGATCAACCAAGCGTTGATTCAGACTAATATGACTATAATGTTACAGCGATTGATTCAAATTTATACGAATTAGTCGAACTAATTCTTGATTCAGAGAGTCATGATAGCAATGTCTGTCGTGGTATTTTAACTGTTGTGATTGCTTGTACTGACTGTTTTATTTCAAGTCCCACTTCCTTTGGGATTAAAAACATTTTAACACGGTTATTGCAGTATGCAAGGAATCCGCCTATACAATAGTGGTGACGTTTTCGCGGTCTGATAGAAGCTAACAAAAAACAATAGCTCCATTCAATTCAATTCAGTTCAACACAGCGCGCGGGCCGGAATGGTTCGTTTTGAAATGATCCAGCCAAGAACTTTGCTGTTTCAGTCGTACATGGAGTTCAGAGCCTTGGAAAATTCATATAAGAGTAAGTGCGACTTTGAACTGTGACTCTCTTGTCAGTTGCGTTTTTGAATTTCTTATTTTAAAGTGGAGAAACAAGAACTGAAGGGTTAACAAATGCCGCTGTTTCATGGTCTGGTCAGGCTTTTGCCAAGCTTAAATGTTTTTCATTTCTTCTTGTTTCAGTTTTTTTCTCACGGCAAGTACGACTATTAAAACTCGCCTGGCCGAATTCGTCAGAAAGCTGAAGAAAATCTAGAACTGAAATCCACTCTGGCCTAGAACGGATCTTCATGTTGTCAGTTGTCAGCCATGGTCGCGGTCGGCGTAGTAACAGGTAAGCCGCTAATTTTATACACGTAACTATAAAAGTAGCATAAACGTAACCCCTCTTCCAACTGTCTCAATTTCACGTTTCAAATATATCGCAAGACGAAGTTATTATCATTCGCAGAATCATGATTATTTTATATGTAACGACTTCAATTCTACATCTTATCCAAGATGCCATTGAAATAGAATCTTCCCGCCAAAACGTTTATATATGCCACGCGACGTCCGTACCAAATATCTTTTTTGTGTGCATCTCTAACCAGACCAAATATGAGCATGTTTCCAATAAAACCGACCATTTTATGTGTGACATATCGTTACAGTTTTTCTTTTTTATTTGAATGGTAAAGCGTTGCCCGCGTAAATTAAACCGACATGAATCGCCTTTGTTTAAGACTATCACGCATACGTATAGGTAATCACATGATTTCGAGTGCAATTTGGAATAAATGAGCACGAGTAAATTTTTCAAAGACTACAAATTGCACGAGTCGCTTCGGCGAGTGCAATTTGTGGTCTTTGAAAAATTTACGAGTGCTCATTTATTCCAAATTGCACGAGAATAATCATGTGATTACTTGTTAATAATATACATGCAAAAATTTCTGTCACGCTGCGATTGTTTTCGTTACAAAAATTCACTTTGCCACGCTTCGATTACTCCACTTCAGATTGGTCGAAATTTTGACAGGTGAATTCATGCGTGAATATTCATGCACTCTCTACAAGAACTACATCACAAGTTTTTCGTCGTTCTTAGCCACTGTTAGAAACTTTGTAAGGCCCGGTTCAAACGTCGAACTTTACATGTGCCGAACCTAATACCTATTTAGGTCGACCCAAACTATTAAGTTCGACTGTTGATTCAGACGGTCGAACTTTACATGTGCCGAACCTAATTCGTGGCTGAAAAGAAATATCATCCTTACTGTTTAAAATAGGGAAATAAACCGAAAAAAGTAAAATGCACCAAGCCTGGAAATTCTTGTTTTGATTTTAGTGTGTTTTGTGTTCTATTATGGCAAGGAGACAGCTGAGGAGATAGTGATCGTGATATTTGGACAAAATAAAGTAACGCCATAAATTTTAAAATACATTACGATTTCTTGTGGATATAACGAAAAGCAACTTTTTAGAAGACCGATTTAAGCTGTCCAGTTTCAGCCTAAAAATCTACAACGTGAATGCTGGTAACCGTCGTTACGCTTCTGTGAGTTCTGTCTGCAAAGGCGCGAAAACCCACTAAATAGCCAATCAGAAGCGCGGTTATATTGAAAAATACGTTAACATAATTTATGCATTAGGTTCGGCACATGTGAAGTTCGACGTATGAATCAAAGTCGATCTTTTGCCGTTCTATTCGACAAGCACAGTCGAATAGAACGGCAGAGTCGACCCAAATACAAAAGTGCCGTTCCTAATTGATTCATACGTCGAACTTTACATGTGCCGAACCTAATTATTAGGTTCGGCACATGTAAAGTTCGACGTTTGAACCGGGCCTAAAAGAACGAAGCAAAACATAGATGTCGCCATGGTTTTGCTCTTATCCGCAGGCTGGTATTGTTCAAAGGTTTCGACGTACGCTGCCGCCGTTTTGTTTATTCAGTTATTTACGCCGGATCGGAAAAATCTTCAACGCTCTTGACGACTTTGAAAGCTAAAACAACGACGTGAAAGCTTCCAAACGGGTTTTTTGTCAGCAAAGGAGAATGTTTAATCACAGGTCTGAGTTCATTTGCTCCACAGGACATTACCGAGGTTAGATTCAGACGCTTTTATGGCGCCTTTTTACTTTCTTGTTGTAATGGATGGACATTTCTTTCAAGCTAGAGGCCTTTAAACCACTTTGGCAGCCCCTTAACTCCACTCCCGATACTTGAACAGTTTATTCTTTCTATTTTAAACGTAAACAGTTATTGTTTATTGTAATTATATTGTTTAATTAGATTCTTAGGTTAGCATTTGTTTTAACTCCAGCGTAAAATTCATCACGGATTTTCGTAGGCGCCTCATTGATTCTCCGCTTCGTTTACTTTGTTGACTTGTACTCGTGTCCTTTTTTCCTCAAATCTTCTAGTATTTCTCAGAAATTAGAACTTTTGTCTGTTTTCGTATTTTGAATCAGTTTTCTTTCAAGACTTTCTATTAAAATTCCGTTATACTGTTTGAATCTTGTTTAATTTGTGTCCGCCATTTTGTTTCTGCATGGCTCGAAATCTGTTCAGCTATCCTAACTGTCAATCATTTTAATTTCAACTTTTTGCACTCAATTTCACCTTTTTGCACTTAATTTCAACTTTCTGCACTGTTTGGGATTAACTGACATTCTCTCAGCCAATCAGAGTGCAGAAATGTTTGCATGTATATTATTACATGCGTTATCAGTTTGCTTGTAGCGGATTTCGGTACTTGAGCTGTCTGTCATTTGAAACTAATTTCCATAAAATTCTAAGCATTAACCATAATTGATTGAATAATAAACTGAAAGTCAACTGACACCAGTAAAGGAAAGTTCACTTCTGTAAGCTCGGGGCCGTAGTTTTGTCAAGGCAAGACATGTGCTTGCCTTCTGGCAATTTCCTTGCTGAGGTTGTCTGTAATGGCAGCCTTGCTTGGGCTCATCCTGCTTAATAGAAGTTGACACTTCTCCTTTCGACCCAAATGGATCAGATATCAATTGAAAGCAAATACAACTGACTTAATTAGCAATTGAATCGTCACAGTTTACAAATATTACTCAGTGTCTATTTTGTCACAGCTGAGTTTAATAAAAAGTTCTCTGATCATTATGATTTGTGTAATTTTTTTTAACGAGTATTCTAGTTTGCTTTTGTTCTCGTATTTATGGAGATAAAGTAACTATAATTCAAATTGTGTTTTAAAACTCAGGTCAATAATTAATGAGACATACGATAGATAATAAATATAAGATTGTAAAAGGTCCTCACTAAAACAATTCTGTCAGATACGTCGTTTCCATTGAGTAGGAGGAAAATAAAGAAATGGGAAATTTGCTAAATGTGTTTCTTTTTTCAGAACTGAAGCAAAAACTCGCTGCTACTGTACAAACTGTGAGTAGACCAAATTTTATGGCATCACAAAAAAGAAAAACAGAGCGCAAAAAACGGTCCTTTTTACCCGAACTTACCTGTCTAACTCGTGGAATTTAAATAATAAAATAGTTGTAAGTTACTTTTCATCGTACAGATTATGTTGATTAATGGCCAGCAAAGGAAAGTTCACTTCTGTCAGTTTATAATGGGCCGTAGTTTTGTCAAGGCAAGACATGTGCTTGCCTCCTGGCAATTTCCTTGCTGAGGTTGTCTGTAATGGCAGCCTTGCTTGGGCTCACTGCTGATTAATAGAAGTTGATACTTCTCCTTCGTTTATTGGCTAACATTTCGAAAGAACCTCATTCAGTCCAAATCATCATTTAGAGGCTTAATCTATGAGAGTATTTTGGAAAGTTTAGCACCATTTGTTTCATAACTTGTTTTACCACTTTTTACCTGGCTACTAAAGTGATCTAAACTAAGATATTGTTGTTTTTTGTTGTTGTGTTCTTCATAAACTGTTAGTCGTTTGTTAAAACTGCTTTTCCTTAAATGTGTAATTTGTAAGCCAAGGAAAAAGCACTTGCTTATACGTAGGTTTTTTTTACTATCATGCAGGTTTAAGGAGTTCCGGCAAAGAGCGTGACATTCTTTTATCTTCAGATGGTTCAAATTGAGACATCACGCATGAGGATCGACCGGCAACGAACGGGCGAATATAATTGAAAGAGAACTAAGAAAGCCACCATATATGATAGCCAACAAAGTGAAATTGTAAAACATTTTGTTTTTCAGTCAAGTATGCATTCATGCAAACAGTGAAATATAGCTCCTTTATAGTTTATATGAATATAAGCAAATGAAAGAGAAAGAAAGGTTTTCATTGTGAAGTTACTCCATATAACTGTACATTTGACGGTAAGTTTAATAAAGACATAACCAAAACTGTTTGTCAATATGATCCATTTTAAAGTGTTGTTTTAACTTTCTGAAGGGGTTAAATCTACTTATTATTTTGAGGTTAAAATAACAGTTTTTGTTAACCCATTATTTTTAGTCAAAATAACAAAAAGTAACTAAAAAAATGGGTTGTCTCAGATGCACCCCGGGTACTTTTTTAAATAGTTAAATTAACAAATTTTAATGGTTAGCAACTAAATAAATTAAGTTAATTTAACCAAAGATATTGGTTATTCTAACTAAAAATAAACTAGTTAAAACTACTATTATTAAAAGTTAAATCAACATAAATATTGAAGTCATAACAACTAAAAAGAAAAGTCAAAATAACCAATCAATAGTTATTTTAACTCATAATAACAAGTTATTTCAAACCAAAATAAATCAGTCATTTTAAACCATTTAAAACGGGTCAAAGTGACTAAAAAAAATGGGTTCTCTCAGATGCATTTGGCAACAATTTTAATTGGTTATTTTAACTAGTCAATTTTTACAGTGTGTTGAAATATGCGGTCTTATACACTATTTCTCCGTCTGACATTTTTGTAAATGTTACCTTAAGCGTTTCAACAAATTTCAGTCCTTTCATAGATTTTAGTATACTTATAATTTGATATGCAGTAGCCGTTCTTGTGTTTTGTAGTTGCACTAGTGGGTCTTTTTTATTTTTAATACTTATTTCATAAGACTTTGTGTAGCCTTTCAGAGCTTTGTCTGTTTGCTCTATTTTAGTTCTTGGAGCAGGAATTGGTTTTTCTGCAACTGACTTTTTAGTTCTAGGTGCTGGAACTGGTTTTTTAGTCCTTGGTAATGGAACTGGTTTTTTAGTCCTTGGTGCTGGCACTGGTTTATCCCTGAATTCCAATGGTGGAAGAACTATATTGTTTTCATAATCTTGAACCATTTGATTTACACTCTTACGAGGTGCTGGCACTGGTTTGTAAGTTCTTGGTGTTGGAACTGGTTTGGTATCATCAATAATTTTAGGTTTCTTATTCTGTTGCTTTAAAAGCATTTTGATGAGCTGAGATTTACTCAATTTCTTGAGATCACTTTTATTGATATTATTCATTGAGATAATATTTTCCATTCTATATATTAATTCTATAGATATTCTCTTAAATACTTTGCATTGATGCGTTTAAGTGTGGTCAAGAATTCAAATGATCCAATTGAATCCTTTAAACTATATTTAGATATTTATTTACTTTAGCATGTAATATATCATGTCCTCTACCTGTTTTCGGTCTTCTGTACTTAATAGTACATCTCCGGAATCATTTCGTATGATATACCGTGATTTACCTTTTTGAATTGTGACACCACTCTGTCGTTCATAAATGAATTCAGGATGTCTTGCACCAACTGCTTTTGCGTCTAGTTTGTCTAAAATTTGGTTTATGTACTTTTTTACTTGTGCATCATTAATTTCGTTATTTAATAACATTTCGAGTTGTTGTTTATTGGGTATGTTTTTCTTTATCGATTTAGTTTTTTTCGTGGATGGATTGGTTTTCTTCACCTTGTTTTTTTTCAATAAGTGAATGAAATGTTGATGATTTTTTAGTATGACATTTTCTACTTCAGCACGCTTTAATTTGGAGACTTGAAACCCTTTTTTAATGTTTAGGACTTCTTTCTTTAACTCTTTAACAGTGAAGTTTTTGATATGATTTTTTAATTGATTGATTTTTTCCATATATAATAACTGTATATTATAATTCACGTATTTTGGCACGATATTCTAACAAATTAGGTAAATCCCCTATTTTTAACCCATAATCATAAGGTCTGAAACCATTCTCATGTAACCATATGGCCTTATTCATTTTTTTTCTGATGGTTAGATTTGTTAGAGCTTCTTCAACTGTTGTATTTATATAATATTCTAGTTTTATTTTGTCATTTTTAAATGTTAATAGATTTTTTCTGATACTACTTAATATCAGTTTATGTTTTAGAGCTGCATTTTTTAGAGTCTTTATAAATGTTTCTCTATCTTTACTTTTTTCGTATCCCGGCATACCTGGTTCATAGTGAGATAGCTTAGGTAGACTGTCAATGAAAACAAAATGGTTAAATTTACTATATAATGAGTTACTAACTGGTTTAAAATCCCACCCAGCACCAAAATATACCAGTGTATCCCTTCGTCTTTTTAGTTGAGTTTTCTGATTTCATATATATTAATTCTATAGATATTCTTTTAAATAGTTTGCATTGATGCGTTTAAGTGTGGTCAAGAATTCAAATGATCCAATTGAATGGATCCTTTGAACTGTGAAAGATTATTGTTTGTTTTGTGATTCCATGTTTCTGGTATGCTTTTTCGTTTTCAGGTGACACCATTTTCCGGCAAGTGTGTAATTGCGTCCCGTGTTGCAAATGTTACAATACCATTCTTTATTTAACATGCATAAGGTTTTACGTCTTTTCAGTTCTTCTGGTGTGAAAACTTTTGGTCTGCCTCGACCTCTCTTGACATTCTGATTTTCCATTTCTATATAATACTATAGATATTCTTTTAAATAGTTTGCATTGATGCGTTTAAATATAGCCAGAAACAATTATATATTTTTGGCTACCAATGAATAGCGAATGCAAAGATATAAATATCTCAGAAATTTCTGGGATACTTGTAAATAGTAACATTCCTTTAAAACAATTTTGTATATCCCTCTAAATCCCTGATTAGTGTTCTAATGTTACTGATTGTATTTTTTAAACCCATGTGCCCTGAATCAGATGAATATTTCTACATCTTTCCAAATCCGCGTTGCTGCTTGTTTTTGTTGTGCCAGATATACTATTTTCTTGTTTGAGATATTTAATATTATCCATTTTGGTGGTTTTTAAAACGTCATATGAATTGTCATATCGATCAAGTTCCACGTCATTTAAAATGCATTTTGTTAGATCTTTCAATGTGATATCATCATCCATTTCTTCTATCTTACGCGTGTATAAATTCATCAATCGTCTTTTATGAGATAACCAATTGATTCGTTTATTATGTGTTTCTATTTGCTCCTCTAAAATAGCTATCTCTTTTTCATGGTAGATTATTTTTTCTAATATTTCAGATGAATAATTTTTGAAGTTTTCCATATTTGTATATATGTTAGATATTTTTAACGTCCTTTAGAGGTACCCATGAATTGAACTCTTTTGGATAACCAGACCATGAAACTAGAGCTTGTTTTTTCTTATAGTCTCTTTTGATTACTTTATCAATACGGAATACATCTTGTTTAGCTAATTGTAATTCTTCAGTGTAAAATGATCCTTCTATTGCTTCATTATTGAGATCTTTCAATTTGTATATTATTGGATTGGAATATTGGATTTTATCAACTGTAAATACCTCTTCAGACCAATTTGGAGTATATCCTTTATCAAATACCTTTCTTTTATATTTGCTTATCCTAACCTTATCACCTACTTTAAATTTTGGTTTAGATGATGCTGTTTGCATATCACCATATAAAGTGAAATAAACAATAACTTCATTATTTTTCTTAGATGCTTCAAGCGGTGACATTTTTATTGAACTGTGCTTAGTGTTGTTGTATTTTTTAACCAAATCATCTAAAATATTATGCCAAACAGTATTATTTTGAACTGTGAATTGTTTATACATTCTGGTTTTCAAAGTGCGATTAAAACGTTCAATCACAACAGCTTTACCTTCATTAAAAGTGGAATACATCTCAATATTGTTTTGTTTCAACCACTCCTTGAAAGTTTTATTATAAAATTCAGATCCTTCATCAACCCAGAGATAATGTAATTTCTGACATCTGAGTGACGTAAGAGCGAACTAGTCAGAAATTATTATTCTGACGGCACGATATAGAGGCTTGCGTGTCGTCATGGGACATCTCGGGACTATTTAAGGGTTTGGCTGGATATATTTATCATTCTACGTCGGTCAGTCTTCTCGATCGTTGCCTTTTTCGTTCAAGTTTTTGTCTCCTGACCTCGTGTTCCTGTTATGTCGATCTCGCAAGATGTTCAAGCGTTTTTAAACAACAAAATCGTTATTAGAACAGATCTTAAAGTTGGTAGCTGATTCCGTCGATAAAATCAAGCGTTTTAGTGTCGAAGGTGTTGATGAACCGAGTAACGAGAAATATAGAAGTCCCGCCGAGAGGAATCTAAATCGTTTATGCCAAAGGGGAACAAAATACAGTACAAGTTCAATGCCAAACTTCAAATTCATTGGTTGGGGTTTAATCCCAACTTGAAACCAACGCGGTTTAAAAGGCCAAAGTGTCGCTGTCTGAAGGTGCGTCTTTCATCGCCGAAGGTCAGAAGCTAATCTTGTTAGCAGCTCAGATTCATTGGATTTTGGATGAAAGACGGTGGAGGAGTACACACAGCATGCATGAGCTTGCTCATGATGAAAAGGACGGCAAAAAGAATTGCCGCGCAGAGGAAAGAACTGAGAAGTCTGTTACGTCCACAGCTATCAGAAGATCCACCAAACAGCCTTACTCTTCGTGTCTTTTCACACTCTCGTCCCACCTTTCCTGGTTCCCGAAACCTATGAGTGCGTTCATACTACTCGTTCATCGAAAGGTAATTCACACAGAAGATTACTGGTGACACAGGAACAAAGTAAGTTTGAGGTTTCATTTGTTTCTTCCCCGATTGATTCGTTCGAGATGAAGCCAAAGGGCCTAATCGGAACCTGAAGAACTTTGAATTTGAGATCTCTATTTCCAATTTCGTCATTTCTGCGCACGTTTTGGTAGGGAAGATTATTTTATCCATTGAGTTTTGGCGAATCATTGGCGGCCCCAATTTCATTTTGAATGTTATCAGAGATGGTTACCAAATTCCATTTATTATGAACTTCAAGCCTCGGTATTATACCAACAATGCATCAGCCCTTGAGATCCAGGCTTTGTTGCATGGCGAATTTATCTAGAATTTTTGCGTTGCAATTGCGTTGATGGAATCGTTTCTTTTCCTGATATCCTCAACCGCTGAACTGCAATTGTTTAAGTTCAGGTAGTGGCTAGTTCTAGAAGAGGCGTATTTTGGATCTAAGACACAAATCTTCATAATGTATCCCACAGGAATTTATGTGCGAAGGCTTGCATTCTATTAGAAATGTGTTTTCAAGGATTACTTTTTCTCTTTGATTTGAAATCAGGATACCATCATGTGGATATTTTTTTCCAGAGCATCGAAAATATTTGGCTTTCTCATGGGATTTTGGCACATGGCATACCAGATATTCCCAATTTATTGTGTTGCTGCTTGGTCTTTCCAGTGCATTTTTTTTGTTTTGTTTTTAAATTTACCAAATTCCTGGAACCTTTGGAACGCATCTGAAATCGCAGGGCATTCCGGAACCCATATTTATAATAATAATAATAATAATAATAATAATAATAATAATAATAAAGGTCTTTATTGCAAAAGATTAAATGCATATCCCATGTTACAAAGTAAAGTAAAATAGCACAAATTAACAAGAATATTAAATATAAAACTAGTGGTTCTAGTGGTGCGGTTCTTCATTAGAATAAGATGCCGAGTTTAACAGTTCTTTGGTTCGTTCGGATCTTTCCCGTTCTGGTTGTCAAGTTAATTGCGAGAAGTCTAATTGGTAGCCAAATAACCAATTTTCGTGGATCGGCTACAATATAATTGACACTCATGGTTTGTCTCATGTAAGTAAGCTTGATTTCAGAGTTGACAAGCTTTGTTCGGAACTTATGAGCTCTGTGTTAATTTACAGGTGTCTAGGTATGTGCATGTTTAGAAAATTACGTCAGCCTATTGTTTGCCAGATTAATTCAATGACACCAAGGTATGGAATGTTACCCAATTTGACTGGCTGGATATTTGCATTTCATCATTAATTCTCGGCATTCTCGGAATTATTTTGTTTTCATGCACGATTGGGAAGAAGACCCCATATTTTACAATTTGAAGTTTCATCAGTAGTGTTATTCCGGCCAGTTCTGCTGCGCCGCTTTTGTTCAGGATTCCAGTTTAGTTTCTTACAGGAATCGCTCCGCGGAAGAGTCGCAAAAGTCTTCTAGTTAAGGTAGCTTGCTGCGGACAAGTTTTCCATTGGAGCTTTTGAAGCTAATTTAACTGGTTAGAGAGAGTGTTCGCACACTGATAATCAGAATGTTGTTAGAATTGTCAGGGTCGGCGGTGTGGTTAGGGATCTACAGGAGATTGCCTGTAGCATCGCTTCGGAGCGTCATATGCAGTTTGACCTTAATTGGTTTCATCGAGTCCAGAATTCTCAGGCAAATTATTTCAATACGATTTATTGATTTCGACGATTATTCCCCAGTGGGGCGATGTTCTATTTGCCAATCCTAATTAGCTAAGGGTTTTTTATTTAGGTATCGGCTTATGCGTTAATTAAGGGATTTATATTATTTAGTTTGTTTTGTATCCCCTGTGGATCTGTCTCTCTAGATTCCCTAGATGGTGACAAGTACTTTGACTACGTTTTTTGTATGCTGACAAACGCCCCCCCGGTGGCAAGCATGGTTTGTTGTTAACATTCCCCGGTGGTGTGACAAGTACTTTGACTCGGGTATTTGTATCCTGACGAACGCCCCCCAGACCTTCCAGCCAATAAGGTCATCATCTGGGAACCGAAGCATTGTAAGAGAGATCCAGGAAGACCAGCAAAGACAATGGTAAAGATTATGATTGAACATGCTGGAGTGGAGACAAAGGAGGAGCTGGCCTGTCTCATGACAGACCGTGATGCGTAGAGTGTCGTTGGGTAGACGGAACTGAGAACTGAGCTGAACGCCCCCCGGTGGCGAGCATGATTTGTTGTTAACACCCCCTGTGTGGTGTGACAAGGAGTTTGACTCCGTTGTTTGTATGTTAACGAACGCCCCCCGGTGGCGAACATGATTTGTTGTTAACACCTCCTGTGTGGTGTGACAAGTTCTTTAATTCCGTTGTTTGTATGCTAACAAACGCCCCCCGTTGGCGAGCATGGAAGTGAAGCTATAAGCCAAAATATTAGCTTGGATTTGTTGGTAAGTATATGGGTGTAGGTGCGGTCGTGTTGATGGAATAGGAATAGATGGAATTTGTAGTGAACGTAATTTGTCGTTAACACCTCCTGGTGATGTGACCTGCTTCTCGAGGAATCCATAATTTGTATGCTAGCGGACACCCCCTTGGTGGAGAGTTTGATTTGCGTGTGTTGTTGACAATCGCCTGGTGATTTGACATGTACTTTGAGTCCATTATTTGTATATAATTAGTTAAAGCACCCCCGGTAACGAGTTTGATTTGTTGTAAGCACCCCCGGTGGTGTTACATGAGTTTTGCGTCCATAATTTGTATCCTAGTTTGAGCCCCCTCCCCCCCCCTGGTAAGTTTGATTTGTTGTTGGTGAGTTTCATTTCTTATTAGCACTCGTCGATGGTGATATATATATATTTTGAGCCCTTAAGGGTATATCGTTCGAAGACCCTGAGTTCGTTTTGGAGCTGTTCCCATCATTTATTTTACGTAAGGGTCCTCTTGTTTTATGCAGTTGTAGTTTTTACTAATTCTATCTTTTTCCGTTTCTTTGTCTTTGCTTTTTTGTTTGTTTTTCTTTATTTGTTCGTTCCAGATGTTCTCAGCTGCGGTGTATGAGCACATTTCGCTGATTTCTGTGACCCGTCCTTAAAGGAGTTGGCGTTCAGGTTGGAGTCGGCAGTCATTGCTTCCAGAACCACAGGGACCACCTATTTATGCAGAGGAGCTTTTGCTGGAGGGGAGAACTTTGCCTGGTCCAGAGATGACATTTAAGCTTTTCCCGCCAAGACGGAGAATGTAGCCTTGTACCTGCAGCATTAATTACTACGCACTACGCACTACGCACTACGCACTCCCGTTGTGCAGTAGATTAAGCTATTTATGACATTCAATGGGCTCATAATGTAGCGAGGATTTTCTCGCCTACCGATAATTTCATTATTCATGCTGTTAGTAGCGCTGCCAAAATAGAACCAGTTGTGGTCAACAACAACAACAACAACAAATACAGCCTGTTTCAGCTGATTTGACAAGAAAGCTTTTGAGGCTTTGAATTGAGATATTTTGCTTGACTTGAAGAATGTGTGTATTCTTATACTTACCTTTGTGGGAATTTTCAGTATTGAGGATTAAGTGTAGAGACATTAGTTTTCATAGTGGTTACGACACCATTATTATTTATCAGTTATTTTAGTATTACGGATTATTTACAAACAGTTTAAATATATTGTACCGGACATTTCTCTGTTTAGTACCCATTCGTTAATAGTCAGCTGGACGTCAGCGCCGGATAATGCTGGTGTGACAGTTTGGACTCTAGTTAGTTTTGAAAATGTTGGATAATTTCCTATTTCATTCATTTCCCTTTCTTTGTCTCTATTAGGATACATTCATCAGATGACTGACTGACTCATCCTAAATAAACTATTTCACATTGAATGTCTCGTGTTAGTGGAGTCAGAATATGTAATTTCTGACATCTGAGTGACGTAGGAGCGAACTAGTCAGAAATTATTATTCTGAAGGCACGATATAGAGGCTTGCGTGTCGTCATGGGACATCTCGGGACTATTTAAGGGTTTGGCTGGATGTATTTATCATTCTACGTCGGTCAGTCTTCTCGATCGTTGCCTTTTTTTTCGTTCAAGTTTTTATTTCTCTTACGTTGGGAAATGAAATGTTATACAAGTATCTAGTAATGTTATCAGTTTTAGTACCTTTGCTCCCGAGGTCCAGTGCCACTGCATCGTTATAGGGGGGTATACGTTTCCACATTTTTTTTGGCCACATCTAAAGGGTGGTTTTTTTAGTGGTTTTTCGTAGCTGGCGTGGCACAATTTTCTCATTTAAAAGGGT
>JAJGOT010001172.1:0-55894 GCA_022457155.1 Cladopsammia gracilis | reverse complement strand
ACAGTGTAACTATCTTAATTCAAAGTACACATTTAACCTAGTTAAATTATTGCAGCCATTGTTTAACTCATCCATCCTGCAAAGGAGACAAGTTGAGCAGATGATCCTATTGCCCCATGAACAGTATACGGTGTGTGAAATGATATATATGAAATAAATCATATATGAACTGCGGAAATGAAATCAAACAAAGAATGATTCTCGCAGTTATGAACGCAATTTAAGCAATAATTGCGAAAAGAAGCCTGAAATGTATCACCTGGATGGTGTACAGGCCAAGGATTGTAATGGTAAAACCAAGGGTACATGATTAACCCTTAATTGTTTTCTAAAAAAATATTGAAAAATAAATGGTGCCGTGCAAAAGCACTGGCCCCAGTTGTTCAAAAGGTGGATAGTGCTATCCACCTGATAAATCACTATCCAGTGGATAACACAATTTATTTTGTTAATACTTGTCCACTGGATAGTGATTTATCCGGTGGATAGCGCTATCCACCTTTTGAACAACTGGGGCCTGCAGATTAAGAAGTTGCATTTGAATGGTCACACCATAGGATTTTATCGATGGATTCAAAAGTTAGAACTTTATACATTATTTTCATGTCTCTATAATTGACTCTGGTAGTGAAAGGGTTTCACAGACAGTACACATACAGTAGTTAACATCATCATCGTATTATCAGATCCTTCTCTTCATGAAAGAATTTACTGGTAGTGGGGTACTTGATCCATTCTGAGAACATAATTGACTCTGGGAGTGAAGGGGTTATAATGGGCTGTATTTCAGTTAAAAGGACCAATAATTTATCAAAAGTAATATCTGTAGTCATCACAGACAGTACACATACAGTAGTTTAACATCGTCATCGTAATCAGATCGTTCTCTTCATGTAAGAATTTAGTGGGGCACTTGATCCATTCTGAGATCAAAATTCTCTTCTAACAAGATGCCTACAAACTGTACATAAATTATCAACACTCAACTCTGTTCATCTGTCTCTTCGAGGTTCCAAAACTCAGATCGAATATGGCGACAAATTGATGAGCTTATAGATAAAACTAGCTTTGCTGTTGCAGGACAGATAAATGCACAAACGTGTTGAAACTGAATTGCAAATGGGGTTTTTCCTGATCGTTATGATGCTGTTCACATTGTTATCATTCCGATTAACAACTTTTGTTTTATCTCGCAGGAGGAGAATTCAAACTATTTGTAACAGTATCATCAGATGAGTTATTTATATCATTTATTGGAGTTATGGCAGGACTTCTGCTGCTTTCCATAGCTCTTCTTGGACATCTTTTGGGATTTCATATTTATTTAAGTAAGTTCATAAAAATAAAAAAAAAACTTGTTACAATAGAGAAGGCATGGCAAGCTATGATTTTTCTGTTTGGCTCACATGAGTGGACAGTAGTTGTGGGGACTTAATGCAGGGACAAGTTACATGTATTGCAGGAACTTAAAATAAGCCATCGTCCCTTGAGCATTATACATGTACATACAAGAGGATGTCTTTTACAGACAGTTTGTTGGTTTATTCTTTTATTTGGGAAACAACTACTCTACATGTATGTGAACATGTACAGTGTAGTCCCCTGGTGCAGTACAAGTGCAGGAGGGGGACATTGGGGATTTGCGGTGTTGCTATTTTTTTATGTGGTGTTGCGGTGAATAAATCCCAGCTTGCAGTGTTGCGGTGATCTCAAACCCTACGGTGTGCAAGGTTTGCGCTTTAAAGTCTGCGGTGTTCGGTGGAACGAAATTATCTGCGGTGTTGCCGTTAACTGTTTTACCCTTGTCAGATCTAAATTTAGCCTCAGTCTATGTTATTTATTCCATACTTATTTATGAAAAGCACATCCCATTATGTTTAATTTGTAACAAAAAGCAGTCCAATACTGTCTAGTTAATCCTCAATATGCTGCCGGTCGCCAATCCTAAGCCTTTTTCATTTATAAGTAACTTGACAAAATATGTATTGCGGTGACAGTGTTTCGTCGACTTTTCTTGCGGTGATGCGGTGTTCGGTAATTTTTTTGCGGTGTTCAGAGTCCCACAATGCCCCCCTCTTGCAGAGACTTTAACAACTACCTGACTTTGTATTTCCTTCAGTATTTACATGTACATTATGTTGACCAGCTGTATGTTGACTTGTTGAAGGTATTTTGTTTGATCCTTCTTAAGTCCCATAATAGTAAATCTTCTCAACAGTTACAATATATGCAATATATTTTAGAGTTTGTCTGAGGGGCTGATGTGCCAAAACCTCTACATGGGCATCTGGTCTTCTTTTGCTCAAGAAAGAGCTAATATTTATTTACCATTCATTTTGCTGACAATCAGTGACCAAAGGCATCTATAAAAATCAGTTTACTGACCGTTATTAATTTTTTTCTTTTCTTTTTAACAGTTTACCATAAATTGTCCACATATGAATTCATAGTCAGTTCTAGGGATCAAAGGTCTGAAACTTCTGATGCAGAAGCTGGTGCCAATAAATCACCAACAAGTAGAAAATTATTCAAGGTAGGGTACCATTACAGAATACGTATAAGTGAGGAGTGGTGAATGGTATTTTAACTTGTTTACCTCCCATTAGAGTACTTCAAGAAAAATCCCAAATTTCATTTTGTAAAATATTGAAAAACAAAATTGGTACCATGCAAAAGTACTGCCGAAGCCGAGGTTTCATTTGAAGAATGCATGGTCACACCATAGGATTTTGTCCACAGACTCAAAAGTTTGAATGGCATTACATTTCTATATATTGACTCTGGAAGTGAAACAGATCATGGAATCTCGCAAAATTTTAGTTGGGCTTTGATCATTTTTGTTTCATCTCGTTTTTAGTGGTTGTTGACATCTCAGTAGAAGTTGTTGGTTTACAACAGATTAGGCAGGCATGAGGGGTACAGTCCATGTCCTGAAAATAATGCCCTATATATAAAATCATAATGGCACCCAAACGAATGTCTTGGAGTTTTGAACTACATTATTTTGCAAAGCCAGCTGGGAATCTCAATTTTTTTTTCAGGAATAATATGGTTTGCTGAAAAAAAGATTGATTTGTTGTAATTTCTGTCTTAGTACATGAACAGTTTATAACTGCAAAAATATCTGTGCAGTTATAAACAGTAAATTAAAACAAATCAATCTTTTTTTCAGCCAACCATATCCTGATTGTATAAATATATTTTTTTTTCTTGAAGAATAAAGTAAAGCCTGAAGATGATGGAAGAGCAAACGAGGAACCTGAAAGGTTAGATTACAATAAAATATAATATGTACATACATGTACATGTAAAAAATTATAATATAATTATTATATTATGTTAATAATGAACTGCAATAATTGTTCCGATGTAAAGACCTCATTTACAACCCTTATTTTAACAGCGAGTATTTACAGATGTATGTCATCCATCATTATTTTTTGTAGGATAGAAATAAGTGATCATGCAGGATCCGTGGGATCTGAGGATACTCTTCCTAATGAAACAACTGTGAAGTTTATTAATGAAGTCAGTTCTAAGGTGAGTTAGTTATCAGTAATATTTACATGTATGGTTATAATAGTATGGGTACATGTATTCCCGGGGTGGGTATTCTCATAATAATGAGCTGTATAGGTATGTGCCGCTGTGAAGGGTATGGTTTTCAAGCAGTTTAATCTGGGATAGAGTATGGAAATCAGAGAGTTTTGGTCTAGAATAGGGTATCATTTGTGGGGAAACTGATCAGTGACCGAAGAATTAAGTCTAGAACAGGAATCGGAAGAGACTCTGAGAACCTTCCCTAACAGAAATAAAATCATCGTGGCAACATTGTTGACAGATGGTTTTGGTATAATGCACTGGTCTAAAAATAGCAAGCCTGGGACAGGGTAGGGATTTTCAGTGTCTAGTCTAGTATAGGGTTCTAAAAACAGCTGAACATGGTCCAATGTAGGGAATCGCCATTCACAGAAGTGGTTTTCATGGAGGCCTTGCAAAGTTAATATATTTCATCAGAATTGAGAACCTTGATCCCTAAAATAAATACACAATGTAGACTGTAAAGCTTTTCCCTCTTAAGCTTAGGGGGAAAGGTGCAAAATGCTGATCCTTGTGCGAGGCTCTCCCCAGTCTCACTCTGTAATCAGACTCGCACCAGTTCTTTTCCACCACGTCAGCTATTATCGCCTTTTTTGGTGGACTGGCAGAAATATACAGACTGTTTTGCATACAAAACAACATTGAACTTCTAAGTACAGTGTACCTTCACTCAAGCAATAATGTTACTTTTCACTCACTTGAACAAAGCACTGCAGTGTAATGTAATTAACTAGCTCTTTTTTTTGGTACACTAGGCCGCTGCTAAACAGAACAGGTGTAATGTAGAACAAGAACCTTCACACGATCCGCCATCTAGCACAACTCCAAACATTGCAAATTACACACCCCAGGGGATTACAGAATGTGCTTCATCTTCAGAAGAGAGCCTCAAAGAAATCACACCCCCACCCACCACCCCTCAAGTGACCATTCAACAGCCAGCTGGCACATCACAGCCCCATGTGGAAATTTCAAGCAATCAATACCACAATGAAACGTCACAGTCCATTGCAGGGCCTAGAAGGGTTCCCATGGTAACATTTGAGGATGAGGTAGGAGAACGTGTTCCCAGTTCTCAGAGAAAGAAAAAGAGAAAGACTAGGGCAAGTGAAGATACAAACACAGAGACATTAAACAATGGAAATTATGAACTTACTGCAGTAAACATTAATGGAAGTGTCCATGCAGGACAAGACTCTGTTGATGCTGTTACTCCAAGAAAGAAGAAGAAGAAAAGGGTTAAAGCCACTGCATCAGACACATTACCCCCTGTTGTTGTTAGACGTCCATTGCCGCAATTACAGCTACAAGAAGATAATTAGGATGGGAAAACTTGTTCCAAATCTGCATATTTTTAAGAATAATAAGCTACATCTAATTGAAGACATCTCTTATTCGTGAATTTAAGGAACTAAGGCCCCGTTCAAACGTCGAACTTCACAGGTGCCGAATCTAATGCAAATGATTAAGAACAATAGATTTTGCTCATTTGCATTAGATTCGGCACATGTGAAGTTCGACGTTTGAACCGGGCCTTAGTCACATAATTCTAGGTGATTTTTTTCCGTTTTTTATGTCTTACCTTTTTTGCCAAAGAAATTTTGATTTAATGTTCTTTTAATAGGATCCAAAAGGGACAAGGGGAGGGGATTTTCCGTGATATTTTGATCAGGAATATGCTGCCTAGACATCGCAACTCTTTATCTTATTTCAAACCAAATTATTTTTAATAGCATTCTTTTAGACCTAACCCTAACATACTTAAAAGAATTAGCAGAAATATTTATTGCATGCATAAATTGTTGAGCTCATAATTATATATTGAAAATAGAGAACTTAAAATGAATTAATGTTTTAAACAACGCTGAAACATCTCAAATCAACTCTACTAATTTTCAAATGGTGAAGTAAAATAGTTTCTATCAGCCATGGAATTGTTTTTTATTGTTAATACATTCTATCTAGATTGTTAAATCTGTCGATTTATTTATAGCTATGGCGTCTGTAAATGCATATTTATTCATTAAGCAAAAAAGCCGCAAGCGTTGTGTTTTTCAGTGTTTTCCTTAAGATTTTTAAGGCTAACAGTATGTCGAGTTGAAATTGTGTTACAGTTTGTAGATAACACTAAATAATATTGTCAAGAAAAAAGTACAAGAGCAGAAAGAATAAAGTATTGTTTTTAATACAGCTGCTTTAATTTTAATGTCAGTCGTTTGAAATATTACCAGAAACCCATAAGTGGGTTGAAACGTGTAACGCACATTCACAGCTTCCGAATATTCATTTTTTTGCTTAGTACCATATTTGGAAACCTCTCGGTCCCTCGAGATTGGAAGCAAGTTGTCCTAGCGAATTGATTGGTTAATATTTTTATCTTGATTTTCCAAATATGGCTGTAACAACTTCTTAGCAAATTGAATAAAAGGAATCTTGTTTTGAAGCGTACCAGAGACAGTTGCACGTTTCAACCCACTTATGGGTTTCTGATATTACTTAAAGGGACACTGTCCTGGCTGAAATATCGTGTTTTCATGATTATGGCCTGGAGCTTGCTGAGCTTACTTTATTATCTTGAAATTGGAAGAGACCATCACCAAAAGTGATAGAAGCAAAGAAATATGAACTAAACAGACAAAATAACGGCCAGAAAAGTCAAAATTTCACAAGAATGGCAAGTTTGATTTCTTGACCGCCTGTCAATAAATCAAATTTCATGAACTTTAATCCACTTCAATCCTTGCAATCCTGCACTTTTTCACCAAACTATTGCTTTTGTTTTCCTTTATAAAGTCTTTTTATCCAATTAAGTTGTATACACCTTATACAACTTTATGAAATTTTATGAAATTGATAAGAGCGTTAGTACCATTAAAACCAAATTGCAAGATCGCGCTCTTAAAGCAAACCACTTGGTATGATTTGAATTTTCTTAGGGGTAATTTTAAGAAATACGGGACCATGTTACCAAGTAGAGATAAGGGTGAGAGTGGGATAGAAATAGAAGTCAATGGAACAAAGATTGAATCCTTTCATAACATCACTTTATTAGGTGTTAATAAAGACAGATCGAGCACTGAATTTTTCTGATCATATAAGTAACATATGTAAGAAAACCAGCCAGCGGGTAGGAGTTATCAGTAGGTTAAGGAAATTAATACCCACAAGAGCCAAGTTGCAACTTTATAAGGCTGCTATTCTCCCGTATTTAACATATTGTAGTATTGTATGGAATTTTTGTAGGGCTGGTGCTAATAGAAAACTTGAGAGGGTCCAGGAGAGGGGTCTTAGGGCTATTTTTTGTGATGGCAATTCATCATATAAGACACTCCTGAGATGGGCTAAATTACCTACTTTGCAGAATAGAAGATTGCAAGATATAGCAATACTTCTGTTCAAGGTTAAAAGGAACTTGTGCCCAGGTTACATAAGTAGATTATTTTCTTATAACACTACGAAGTATAATTTAAGAACAAAAGAATTCGCAATTCCTAGGGTTAATACCACACGTTTTGGTAAACACTCTGTAAGATATCTGGGACCAGTACTCTGGTCCAAGTTAGATGCAAAGGCAAGGGAACTACTTACTTTAGAAGCTTTTAAGAATCTACGTAAGCGGATGCTTACCCTTGGTCCCATGGGTGTCCGCTTTTGGGAGGTTCGACTGTATATATAGACCGGTTTTCACCCAGAAAACAAGATCTAACTAGCCTTATTACGTACGATTGTAAAAGTTGTGTCCTGTGTAATTCTTTATTCTTAGGTTGTACATTCTTAGTTTATTTTTACATTTTTTTGCCATCTGGACCCGGTTGTTGAAAGGGCAGATAGCGCTATCTACCGGATAAATCACTATCCAGCGGATAACACAATGGATTTTGTTAATACTTATCCACTGCATAGTGATTTATCCGGTGGATAGCGCTATCCATCTTTTGAACAACCGGGACCTGGTCAGAAACTGGGTGTCGCTTTATGCTATTTTTATGCAAACTGATTTCTGAAGTATTTAGGGTGGGCTACGCTAAATCGTGCACTTGAGAAGTAGCCTGATTCTTAAACGGTCCGAAGTCGTTCTCAAACACTCCAGGACGGAAGGTGAGTGCAAATGACCTCGGACCGTCTAGTCTGAGAATCAGGCTACTTATCAAGGGTTGGCCTGTTCGGGAAAATGGCCTACAATTTTCATTCAAAGCAAAAAAGAGGCGTTTTTTATATAAAAGAAAAAAAATGTACGTAATTTCGACCAATGATTTCCCAGTAAATCTTGTAACCCCGAAGAGAGAGGATCCTGGGAACGAATTTGCGAGTCTTTGAAGTCATATTCGTTGGCTATCTTTTTATTTTCTTCTTGGGGACATGCAAAAGCAATGTAAGCCGTGAAAATGCGAAAAATGCAGTACAGAAGTATAAACAAGTAATAAAGCGCAGTTCAAAAGAGGGGAAAACTAATAAAAAGAAGTGTAGGTTTTTTTGGACAAACTATACACCTTATTCCAAAATGGCGGGCAATTTATTATTCTTTTGTATGCATTTCAATTAGCCCTCTTTGCCTCATTTTCGCGTGAATATTCTGTTGTATTTTGCACATGCCGACGAGGCAACAAAGGCTAATTAACATACATCTAAAAGAATAATAAATTGACCACCATTTTGGAATAAGGTGACTGTATAACTGCATAACTGTATAACTGTATAACTGAATAAGGTGACTGTATAACTGTGAAGCACTGCACCTGCTTCACAGGTGGACGTCCTGACGTTGGAGGCGCAGAACCTTCTCCAGGAGATTAATCAGATTAAGTTGGCTCGTCAACATCGGGAAAAGGAGCAAGAGGTGCTGCAGTTACGGAACGAACTTGCTGAGCTGCAACGCGATCAGTGCGAACAGAGGGTGGTTCGACCACACCTTGACAACAAGAAGCTTCATGCGTCCTCTCTGACAGTCGACGATTTACGCAAAACGGCTTCCTTGACAAAGAAAGTGGATAGGAAGTTGTCAGCCTTGGGTTTAAAGGATGATGGCCTGGCTTCCAGCTCTGGGGACGACGACCAGCTTTCTTCGGAGGACGAGGATTCAGAGGCGGTTAGGAAGCAGCGGGGTAAGCATGAGAAGCTTTTAAAGTTTGGGAAAACCGATAAAATAACATTGCGCATGCGTCACCCTCAAATTTGGCCTCATAGCGAACTTAGTTTGTTATATGTCAGTAAGAATATTTCATATGATGAACTGACCATGAAGAGTTCACTGCCGGATATTGTTCTATTCTGCGTTCTTCTTCGATTTCTGTTCCTGAGAAAGACGCGCGTATCGCTCATTTATGCGATTTAATAATGTATTTGGCCATTCAGCATGAGTGGTCTTCAGTCCGAGAATTTCATGCAGCAGTTTTGCTGGAGAGTGAACGAGGTCATTTGCACTGGGGTGATTCGTTTAAGCATTTGGAACGCCATTCTTTACGCGTCAAGCAACGTTCCGGGGTGGTACAACGTCCATCATCATCCACGCCTGTTGCCCTATTTTGTCGTGATTTTCAAAGAAATCGTTGTAAGCTCACAAAGGATCATTATGGTACTATTCGCGGGGAGCGAAAATGGCTTCAACACGTGTGTGCAATAATTAAATCACAAATACATTACAATTCATGACATATTACGTGTAGTACGAAGCTTACTTCCATGTATTTCACAATGTTTTTGTATTCTTACTGTATATTTAATACTAATCAACTATACAATATACTGTATATATTTAATACTATAACTACTTATAAGAACATTTACTTTAAAACTTTAAACTAAATTTAGCCTGGAAGAAAAGCAAACAAAGAAAAAAAGAGAAGAAGAAGAAGAAGAAGAAGAAGAAGAAGAAGAAGAAGAAGAAGAAGAAGAAGAAGAAGAAGAAGTTATACACAATTATGATGTTGGTGACACCCTTTATTTAAAAGTTGACTTGAATGCCTTCAGTTTTATTGAACACTCACATTCAGTTTTCCTGGTCTGTACATATCTACCAAGCAACACACAGAGGATGTCAATATGTAACAAGAACAAAGAAGCAGGTGATGTGACTGTTGTTCTTGTCACATTTTGTTGTCTCCTGCACGGTACGGACCCACAGCCAAATGGAGATTGGAGATAGAAAAATAAAATAAAATTCTACATAAAGGTTTTTTACCTTTACTTTGTTGTCTCCTGGTGTAAAGGTAAGGAAGCTTTATGTAGAATTTTATTTTTCTATCTCCACTCGATCGGAAATAAGTCATATCATTACTGTAAATAATGAAATGCCATGCACATTACACGTGAAAATGCAGCGAAATTGATTGTTAAGTGAATAGAAGAAATGAAGAAATTTAACACAGATAACTTTATTTTGAACTATTCAAAATATTTCCACCTCTAAGATTTGTAAATGAACTTGTCTCACACTATGCCTGGGCAGCCTGTGGTGTGGCCTCATGTTTGTGTACTTTAACAGCAAACTGATAAACAATCACTGCACAAGTTTCACACAGTTTATTGCAAAAATTTAATTTTTCTGTATGATGATATTAAAATAAAATGCGAATTTAACCAATTGACATCTCAGGAAACACCCCAAACCGCCCGTACGAGGATCACGCTCCTTGTTTCACTTGTGACGTCATCACATTGTACGACAAAATCAGGTCTTTGATAACCAACTCATGCAAAAGGAAGAGATCTTCTAAACAAGTGCCAAAATAAGTCGGTTATCGTAAATTGGGCCGGAGATACACGCAAAAAAGTAATAAAAAAAAACCGTTTGAGAACGGTGCGGCACCGATGTAAGTATACATGATTTGATTTTATACATGATTTGTACTACCTTGAAATCTTGTGTTATTCACAGCCATTTCAGAAATACTGAAACCTAAGTCTATAAATAATTATAACTGCTCTCGAGGAACATGGTAGGAGGGCGTTAAAACTAGAGGTGCTTGGTATTGATCGTTTTCGTCTCGTAAATGATCCGGACTTAGTAAGACTCTTGCTGTCTCATCAGGAACTGAATATCCACCAAGCCTTCGAATCTTACAAGAAGATGCTGCAAGCAGTCTATCCTGAATGATAGTCCGTCGTAAACATCCCTGTTGACATTTCTTCTTATGTACGACAAATATCACGGATATTACGCGCATAATGCTCACGTAAGTGGTTAACTGCAGCACGATTTTAAACTGGAGCAGGCCCAGTCACCCCTCGCTTTTAAGATACCGTTAGTCTCTAGACTCCTAAGACGGGACATCGTATCGTGTGGACGAAGCGACATATCGTAAAGACGTAACGTCGAGCGGTGTAGGCGACACATCGTATCGTGTGGACGAAGCGACATATCGTTAAGACGTAACGTCGAAGGCTGTAGACGACACATCGTATCGTGTGAACGAAGCGACATATCGTTAAGACGTAACGTCGAACGGTGTAGACGACACATCGAATCGTGTGGACGAAGCGACATATCGTTAAGATGTAACGTCGAGCGCTGTAGACGACACATCGTATCGTGTGGACGAAGCGACATATCGTTAAAATGTAACGTCGAGCGGTGTAGGCGAGACATCGTATCGTGTGGACGAAGCGACATATCGTAAAGACAACGTCGAGCGGTGAAGGCGAGATGTCCATCGTATCGTGTGGAAGAAGCGACATATCGCGGTTAAGACGTAACTTCTAGCGGTGTAGGCGAGACATCGTATCGTGTGGACGATCAAGCGACATATTGTTAAGACGTAACGTCGAGCGGTGAAGGGGAGACATCGTATCGTCTAGGCCTACTTCTATCTTTGAAGCTGATTCCGCTCCATAGTAACAATAACAGATTAACGTTTGAAATGCAAGGCTAGTACAACGGAAATTAATGGCAGGTTTAATGGCCAATATTTCGACTAGTAGAACTAGTAGTCTTCTACAGGGCCAGCGTAGGAGCGTAGTACGCTGGCCCTGTAGAAGACTAGTTTGTCGAAATATTGGCCATTAAACCTGCCATTAATTTCCGTTGTACTAGCCTTGCATTTCAAACGTTTATCTACACCTTGGGTGACGTCTAGTACTCGCATCCCTTTATAAACGAGATCCGGAAAGTACGTTACCACTATTTATCGTAGTGTTGAGTGGTCCTCTGCATTTAAACGTTTTAATAACAGATTACCTGATATCACATGTTAATCGCATGACTCATTTCCTCGGGGAACCCCCTATGACATAATATACTTCCTTTTTTCAGCGAATGTCACACAATGACAAAATGCTATGTTCAATAGGCAATGGTGGGTAATCCTGTGACACTCTATAATGTGTAGTATAGGGGCTGGGTGGATCCTACACCACCCCAAATAAGCCTTTATACACCCCAACAGAGCCTTTATTCAATACTTGTCCTCACTCTCCCCAAGTGAACGAGGCGAAAAGTAGATACAAACAATCTGTAACTGAACATAACTTGATTCGATGTTGGTGCGTATAACAATATATACAGGATGAGTAATAACAGTATACAACATCATAAATGTTAATTTACCAAAAGTAATCAACTCAGTTGAGCATCGTTCAAGTCACAAAATTACATTCAACGGACAGAGTCTAAGTAAAAAAATATAAGATATGTATCGAATATTTAGTTATTTTAAAACACGCTGTACTTAAGACAGATCTTTTGTTATTGTACTGAATATTTACAGTACAAATTGCGTGTGCATTAAGCAAACTAACAGTAGCGTGCGACCCCCGAAAGTAACAATGGTTTATACAAAGCTCAATTGGAAATTCTAAGCTAGGTCATTATTTAAAGAACTATCAGTTGAAACTGCGGGTGTCTCGTATAACAACAACCTATACAGAAAATAGAAATTCTGCAAACTGGCCTTTGCTAGTATATGTACCGCGAGAATCTGACCTATTTACAGTAGAAAATGTAAATGTCACACCAGATACTTCCACAGTAACTAAGTCGACACATCCCCAATCAGATTCTGGACCAGATATTAACGCTTCAATTTCGTACCTACTGTTCTTCTTTAAAAAAGCTACAGAGTCAAACAAAACTTCAAATCCATAATAGCTAAACTTTTTGCATTTCAAAAACTCTGAAGAATATGTTCCTGATTTGGACACTAGAGTTAAATTATTTCTAGGATCCTTCACCTTCAGTGTTACTGTGTAGTTGTTGGTCTTACTGCCAAACAAACACAGTCCATGTAGTGTGATGTCCTTGTTCACTGCAAAGCCAAGCAAGTCCTTGCCACCATCGTAGAAACACCCACCAAACGAGTATATGTTACTGAACCTGCCACAACGGTGAATGATACCTGATCGTCTTCGAGTCTCCAAAAACCCCGTAGAAGAAGTCAATTTTGAACTGAAAAACTTAAAAAGAGTGCTCATTTCATCCGGAGAAAGAATTTTTGCATCATCAACAACACCATCAATTTCCTCTTTCTTCATGACTGGAAAGCGTATTGCTTTAATAATTTGTTCGCCAAGAATTCCTCTTTTCATTTGACCATCAGCTGCTAAACCTTGCTTTTCACATTGTTTTGTTGCCCACAGATCAACAGCTTTAAACAACTCGACCTCTCCAATCGTCAGATTGTCTCTTGAGACGACTGCTACAAGTAAGGTCTTCTCAATTGTCTCAAATACATCCGATTTCACAGCCGCTTCGGTCTGATTTTCGATCACTTTCCAGCATCGATCAACGAGGCTTTCCTCTTCATATTTCTGTGCAGTTGGCAGGATTGAGAAAACGTTGGACGGATCTAACTCATCTTTCAGATAATCCGTACATTTATCAGCAAGTAAAGGCACCATGTATTTCTTAGCCAAATAAAGCACTCCCATCACATTACTTCCGCTCAAGTGCACTTCATCGCTGTACATGTAACGAAACAACTCCAACAGACTCTCGTACTCACAGTCAGGCAGTTCAATAGTGTCTCTAGTCTCCGCTAGCTCACCGTGAAACATGGCTTCAAACACAGGACTGCCAATCGACAGCACAAACTTGTGAGCAGGAATCACTTGCTTACTTTTACTTTCGCTCTTTCGAACAACAAACTTTACATCACTGAGGCGATCGTTGTTGAACATAAACTTGGCTCTTTCTCTGATGGTTGGTCCTGTTGTTTGCCAGTTTGTTTCAGCAGACATATTTGCTTAGCCACGGGACGGGTGCAGAAAGTTTAAGTGAATATTGATAACCAGTTATTAATATAAATCTAGACCAATATTATCGACAGGCACATGGGATCTTGCAACTAATAATACTGAGTATAGCTTGTAAACTACTATGAAACAAAAGGGGTATGATGGTCATGAGGTTGAGAAACTATAGAAGAGAGAAACTATGTAACTGATAGTCACAAGACTTTTAAACAGCCAATCAGCTTATAACAAGTAGTCTACCTAGAGTGTACTTAGACCTTATTACGCCACAGAATGTAACAACTGACGCAACACGTAAAAGAGTTAACGCGGCGAAAGGCTTATGGTACTTTGCGAAACGAAACCGGAAACGAAACGAAATGGTACTTCTACGGCAAACCCGAGTTCAACTCCTCGACCACGCTTGTAAAATAGCCAACTGGTCTTCCTGCTGCCAGTTGGGATTTTAAAAATGTTATGTTCAATTTGTATACTCGGCGATATTAGCTCTTTCGAGCAACTCTTAATCCGAGTTTAAATAAAGTTGTTCTTTGTTCTTGTTCTTGTTGTACTTTGCGAAATAGTACTTTACGAAACGGTACTTTGCGAAACGGTACTTTGCGAAACGGTACTTTGCGAAACGGTACTTTGCGAAACGGTACTTTGCGAAACGGTACATTGCGAAATGGTACTTTGCGAAATGGTAATAAATTTCGCGATGTTGAACGACTACTTGCCGCCCTATTTTAGAAAAAGTAGTAAAATGCTACCCAGAAGCAGCAAAGTTTTTTAAAGTTTCGACTGTGAAACAACAGAGGAGATCGAAGAGAAGTACGTCGAGAAGGAGAGCAACTGGCCTGACGACTTCAAGATTAAGTGGATGGTGTCGGAGAGAGGGCGAGCGCGCTCACTTAAAGAAACGCTAAAACAGTGCATGTTGAAACCAGTACGCATTGCAGCTGGACTAGGTAACCCACCAAACAAGTGGGATAACCAAAGAACAAAGTCCATTAACAACGTTATTAAATAGGAAGCAGACCGCCAACTGAGTGACCAGGCTACCATACATGAAATCCTCAGCAAGAAAATGAGTACGTTAAAACTATCTACAACGCAGGGGAGTATCGGTTGTCGTTACCATTCCGTCACCTCGCAGTCAGTCCACTCGTTTGGTCCACCAAAACAGACGAACAAAAGCGTCAACACATCCAAAGGGTGCTCAAGGGTTCTGATATTAACTGTATTAGCGTGACTCTATCGCGACCAAGAGGTTGTCTATATCTATCGCCGATTCTGCTATCACGACTGTACCACCAGGCCTGCTCAAAGAAATTTGGAACGAAGCAGAGATCGTTCTATCTCATCACTCTGTCATTGATGTTAATGCCGGTGTTTATTCTCTTTATTGTATGACGGAACATGAAAGCAGTATAAATGTTTCTGTTAGTGTAGCCGGGAGCATCAAGTACTTTGCCCTCACGCGCTTGCTGTCGCTGAGAAAAAGGAACTTCTCGTCGAATATCTTACAACCATAGGCGTACGAGGGGGAGGTCGTAAAAAATATAGTATTATTCGGGCAAAACTGATCGACTATTTGGGCACCACAGACACAGTAAAATTACTGAATTATTTTGTGATTCAACGTCTAAATTTATTTGTTTTTATTTCGTAACTCACATTACTCACTCAACTTTCTAACCGAGCTCTATACTACATCGATCATGTCATTCATGTGATAGCTCCATTAGATGCTCACCGCGTGAGCAGGCATAGAACGACAAATTTGCGTTGCTGGTCCGCCAAGCCGGGTGGGAATGATAATGTAGACCGCGTGGGGATTGAAACTAAGGGCGCGTTTCTTTTCTACGTATTCTGCCCATTCCAAAAACAGAAAACTTCAAACTACTGCACCTATTACTCTCGTAAAATTTGGAAAGAAGTCGCCACTTTGATTATGTGTACCTGGAAGAATGTAAACAGCATAGTTTTGTTAGCGTATTCTGGTTTCAGAATGACCAGAGTATGTCCCAAAAAAATGCGCCTTAAGTACTGAACATTTGGCGACCAACTTGTATGGGTGTTTGGTGTCTGGTCGTAAAAGATCTTATCGGTACCGTGTGAAGTGAGAAGAATGCGAGATGTAGAAGCTCATTCTCGCATCGTTCACAGCGGTAGAAAAGTAAAATGTCAGCGAGTGCTAGAATCATCATGATCATGACAAATAAACGTGACGTCACGATTTTCATTCGGGCAAATAAAGTTTAATTCCTGTAAGAGCAAACTGGAAAAAATCGCGTTCGCTCACGTTCCTAAAAGGGCCGGCGAGAAGCCAAAAGAAAAGAAGAAAAGAAAGGGGTAAAACAACATGCAACAGCAGCCAGTGACTGAAGAAGCCACACCAGAAAACGAACATATCGACCATCGAAAGCCTCTCGCCTTCAGCGAGATTTGGCACAACAAAAATGATTTTGAGATTATTTTTACAAGGGACCTCCAGAAAGCTAAACGGTACGAATCATGCAAGGTAGACTTTGCAAAGGGAGGAATTATTTGCATACCACAAGATATTGCTGTGTGCCATATGGAAAGGAATTTGTACCAGGTAAAAGATGCAAATGGAAAGTTCTTGCGAATGGAAGCAACGTGGCAGAGGGAGACGGCAAAGTTCGACTGTGCCAATAGGAAGTGGTGCATTATTCGGCGCCACCCCAACTTCTGAAAAGGGATGCTCAAAGTTGATAGCGGTACTGCTCGACTAAAAGAAGGTCGTGTTAAAC
This sequence comes from Cladopsammia gracilis, assembly GCA_022457155.1. Lineage (NCBI taxonomy): Eukaryota > Metazoa > Cnidaria > Anthozoa > Scleractinia > Dendrophylliidae > Cladopsammia > Cladopsammia gracilis. The sequence continues at coordinate 39,353 of JAJGOT010001172.1, read as the reverse complement.
ACCTCAAGGAGATGTTCCATTTCAATGTTTGACTCCAGGCAACATATTTGCAGTTAAAACCGGTGTATCACTGCAATGAGTTCAAGTATAATTTTAGTACGGCTTAGCACTGAAGAACTATCGCCAATATCAGGGGAGAACCATTACATTTCTGACGAGGTGTGGAAAGGGGGGGAGGGTTAATTTGAAATATATATATATATATATGCGGCAAACTAACTTTCTGGGAAAAAAATTTCTGCAGTTGCGAAAGCCAGAGATTTTTTAAGCGAAAAAACTGAATCACGCAGCGACACAGCTAAGGAAAAATATCGAGCACAAACAAGGTCACCACCACCACCAGAAATTTAGTGGTTCGCCCCTTAAATCATAGACCTACAATAAATCAACCTTTATTCAATCAATCAACTTTATTAGATAAATACATACTTTTTCCTACGTTAACATGACCCTGTTGCAAGCTGACAAGAACGCGTGTTCTTATCAGAGCCCGTCAAATTAATACAATGATGTTGTCGCTTGTGCGGGCTAAGCATGAGGAAAAAGTCACCGATTGTTTTCTCCAGATGTGTTAGCGGCTGTGAACCAAGGCTGCCACTAGCGACGCAAGTGAGGTATGTCCAGAAATGCACGCTAATGAGATTCGTGCTCTTTATGATAGACATCATGAAGTTTCCCCTAGACCTAATTCTCACCTAAACGCGGGCGGTTTATGAGGAAATGCCATACTAGGTCATTTTTTTGGAACTTGACAGTTAATTATATTTACTATGATGGCGACATACTTTCCGCCTTGCGTGTCATTTGTTTTATTAACACTGATAAGTCTGCTGTAATGAAATCGTGATACGTTGGCATCATTGTAGAAATTTCTTTTTCTCAATATTTTAGCCTTTAATTTTTCAATAAAATACGTGATCACGTCCTATTTTACCTATGATTGGTTGCGGTCTGCTATTTGACTTGCTAATACTCACATCTTCAAAATCTCATGGTACTCCGTGGTGACGTAGGACTGATGACAGATAGAATTCTACAATTAAACGAGACTTACCTGTAAGTTGAAATTTGATTTGGATTCTATCTTGTCATCAGTCCGGAACGAAGGAGTAACATGCCCTCCCTTTTCTTTTGGTTGGCATCCCTCCCTATACATACTCCTTCGTTCCTGTGAGCATTAGCAAGTTATACTTAAAATAATGGCTGATTATGCAAGCGTCGAAAAGACCAGAGCAAATTTGAATCCGATCTTCAGTAGCTAAAAAATCTTCGGCAGGTCTTCCCCCAACCTCGTTCCCAGGGTTTTTCCCTTTTAAAATTGGGAGGGGCCTCCCAATTTTAAAAAGGAAAAACCCTGGGAACGAAGTTGCCCACCACGTTATATCACGTTGTACCCTGGGTACCAGAGATATTCTCGCGGCGAGCTTCGTGACTTGCCGGCCGAAGGCCGATCAACGAGTGACGCGGGTCACAATAGAGACATAACGGACACCGGAAACCGCGCAAGAAAAACCTCTGGCACCCAGGGTAACCACGTTGTGATGAGGTGGACATGTACACGAAATTGTAATTCTAATCATTTTTCTTATGGTCTGTCTCTAAGCCATCTTGGGGACATACATAAATAACGAACTTAGAAATGAAAGAAAATTTACTGCATTTTTTTTGGTCTTATGGGTCCAGGGTTGTTCCTCACATATTAAAGAGAGATTTAGCATCGCGTTTACGTGAAACGCGAACGACAAGAGTGACCACGATTTTCCCGCCATTTTTCAGGTTTGCCGTTTCTAAGTGAAGGTAAGCTGTTTCGCGTTTGCCGTTTACGTGAGATTGTCTTCCCTTTTTTCTTAAGGGAACTTTTTCCTGTACGTCATACAAGGCCAAATGAAGTTTCATGTTTAAAATCCTTCAAATACCGCACTTTTCCTGAGCATACAGATGCATGAACTCAAGTTGACTCAAAAGACGAAGCTAAAGCGACAAATCCACGCTATTTTACGTGAAACGTGAAACGGCAAGCTGACGTTTGCCGTTTCACGTAAACGCGATGCTAAATCTCTCTAAATTATCTCTTCGATCCCCCATAGGCTTTCCGCTTGTTGCCTAATATTTTGTTCTTGTTTCTTGGGCATTCGTCTGGGAACTATTAGGATACCAAATTGGGATTAAATTGCACTAGTTTACTTAGATTCCTGGCCCCTTCCATCAGATCAATTTTTACACCCAGCATTGAAATTCTAACTCATTGCAATATTTTGCGGCATTTTTTAATTTTAAAACCCAGCTCTTCTGTATCCTGACAAGTTAGCATTGAATCCACCTTTTTAGCTTGTCAATTTTATATACATTATTTGTATTCTGAGTCTTACATCTATAATTATTTATTCCCCACCACATCAAAATTTCGAAAATAATGCTATATACTGTACAGTTTTGAATCTGTTGAATGATAATAATGTATATTAATGTTATAATGTAATTAAGCTGAAAAATGAGTAATAAATCTGAAAAATGTGTACTAACATGAGGCTAGCTGGTAGCCTGTACTCATGCGCTTGCATAAGAACGTTTTATGGTTTATTTTAACTGGGTCACGCACCCCTTCCCTCTCAACGAATTTTGCGTGACGTGTAAGTCTTGTTTTGTTTACATATTATCAGGACTGAAATTTACAACTGAACTTAAACACGTTTTTTATAAGCATTTCTCTAAAACTAGCGACAACACAAAGAAAAATTCAAGCACAAATTGATATCAACATAAATTCCCATCGAAAAATGTAATTTCTTTTCCGGTGAAGTCCAAACGCCAGTGGCTTGACTCGGCTATTTGAAAACAAGAACGTGATTACGGGCACGCCGAAAATCACGAGGTCGCATGTCAACCAATCAGACCAGTAAAAGTCCTCCCGCGGGATACGGGAAACTTTAATATGGGTAGTTCTAGCAATACATATAAATTCAGTTTCTATACGAGAACTATTAAGGAGTGGAACATGCTGCCAGACCATATAATCGAGATGCCGACACTTAGTGCATTTAAATCACTAGCATTGGTAACGTTACCTTGCATATAGGGGCGCCTTACATATAGGGGCACCTTACATATACGGGCGAGTTCACGCACGATGAATTGTGTGACAATATTCCAAAGGAAATTAACTGGAGCACTTCTTGGACTTTATACTTTATTGATCACCAGACAGGCTGCATACGATTGCAGTACATATAATGAGGACTCAATGATAATTGTTTTGCACAATATCAGTGTTGGGTTGGAAGAGATTCCTACAAACGTTTTCTAATCTTAGAGCAATTAAATGTCTTTAAAACAGGCTGTAGGTCACATTATATGGAGGGGTGACTTATATGTGATGGCGCATTACATAACGTTTACAAGCTTTCTTGCACAAAATATCCTTTCAAATAGGAGCGCCTTACATGATATAGGGGCAAGTTCACGCACTGTGCATGGCGTCGATATTTCGAAAATAACGTGATAACTTCTTGGCCTTAATACTTAATTTATCACTAGACAGGCTACTAACGATCTTTCTCGGGCAACTGCTATTTAGAATACTCGGGGCAGTACATGAGGATTCAATGCTTTCTTGCACAGAATTTCCTTGCATAGTGGGGAGAGTTCACGGTCACCGCTTGTTGCATAATCTCGCGCGAGGTTACCTTACATATTGAGGCGTCTTTCATATTGGGGCGAGCTCACGAACATCGCTTGCTTGTTTCACAATTGCGCGCGATGTCGCGCAAGGTTACCTGACATATAGGGGCGTCTTACATATAGGGGCGAGTTCACGCGAGTTCACGGACATCGCTTGTTACAATCGCGCGCGATGTCGCGCAAGGTTACCTTACACGTAGGGGCGCCTTCCATAAGGGCAAGTTCACGCACACCGCTTGTTACACAATCGCGCGCGATGTCGCGCGAGGTTACCAAACATATAAGGGCGCCTTACATATAGAGGCGAGTTCACGGACACCGCTTGTTACAAAACCTTTTCTGTAAAAGCGTCGCTTTCATCTTGCCCTTTTTTATTTTACGAAAATTTATAGCCAGACACGACGGAAATACGGCCCGATTCGGTTATGGCCAGAAAGCTATTTTTGTGGCGTGACAAGAGCACGGACAAAGCGAGAAACCAAATTTGTCGCGCTTTACAAGCCATTCGTCTCGGTCTTGTCGTGGTGATAATCTGGCCAGCATTTAGCGTGATTGAGCGAGACTGATTTGATCCGAATTTTAAAAACTCAACAAGACATTTGTCCGGTGAACGGTGCCCGTGAACTCGCCTCTATATGTAAGGCGCCCCTATATGTGAGGTAACCTTGCGCGACATCGCGCGTGATTGTGTAACACGCGTTTTGCGTGAACTCGCCCCTATATGTAAGGCGCCCCTATATGTAAGGCGCCCCTGTATGTAAGGTAACGTTACCAACCCCGTGTGGCACCCTTTAAATCTGCACTAGTTGAGATATACAGATAAGTTAATGAATGCCAATGTGTCTATTTTTCATTTTCATTTATCCTGTTTTGCTTTTTATTTTTACATATTTGCAGTGATGTACTTAGGCTTTGCGAATTATGATAGATAAAGGCAATTTGTGACTACAAAAAGCGGGACGAAAGCTAAAAAAGGAAACAAGGAAACCTTACCGAAACCTTGACTCATGCCGCTATGCGCATGAGTAATAAACCTGAGAAATGTGTAATAAACCTGACAAAACTTGCCCTTGAACCTAAGATATACACTTTAGGCCGTGTTGTGCAATACTTACGGTAGTGATATCTTCATAACTTTATTATGGAAAACACCTTTTGAATACCTTTTACAGTAAAAATTGTGTGGGCATACTATACTATTAAGCCCATTAAGATGGGGTACACCTGAATGCCATTTTTCCACCACTTGACACGAGTTTAACGGAAATATCTCGTTCATGTTACAAGCAATCCAAAAACTGTCTGCTCATCTCATGAATCTTTTGTAATTTTTTGGGTGATTTCTGGGTATGTTTGGGAGGAAATAGTTTTTCTCAAAGGATTGGTAAAATTTAGAGAAATAAGAAATATTGAAGTTTGAAAATTAGAATTTGTAGTTAATAATTAATAGATGGTCACCCAAATAGTCCACTAGCAACCTGGGGTGCTCTTCTGTGGGTATCAACTGTCTGTTGGTGTTGCAAAAATCATTTTCTTTCTTCTATCCCTTCTTTAAAGCCCTTAAAATTTCATTCAAATTCATGTGTACCCCCACCTTAAGGTTACAGTGTACCTTCGGGGGTGTCTCCAGTATAACAGCTCTAGTGTCTTAAGATTACACTTAACATGCCTAAACCCAGATATCAAATTAAAGCTTATAGAGCTGGCTATCTAAATATGGAAACTATTTGGTAATAAAGTGAATTGTCGAATTTTTTTACGACATCTAAATTCGAACGTCCGAATCAGCTTTAAAACGCAATAACTCAAAGCGATTATTGTATTTTGCTAATTTGATTTCTTCTCGGATTTCCGGACACGAAGCGCTAAAAAAACGTGTCGGCGATTTCCCATATTCAATTGCAATGAAAAGTTACAGAATATTTTCGAAAAAGGGAGAAAAAAATTGGAATGATCGCACGGAAATGGCTCTTGACGAAAAAGTTTTCGGAAATAAGAAATTCGCCGACACGTTTTTGTTGATCATATGTTAGCCTAACTTCTGTCCAAATTTGAGGAAAATCGAACAAATTTCCTTTGAGTTATAGCTCTTTAAAGTGTCCCCAACAAGCAAAAAATTAACTTTGAGAAAACAGCGCTTAAAAAAGCATATTGCCTCATAAACAAACTCCGCCCACAAAAGTTATACTGTCATTTCTCCGTCAATTTTCACTATTTTTCGATAATTTTTTTTTGAATGAAAGTTCATTCTGTAAACTTTATTTTGACGCCAAAAAAAAATTTTCGATAAATTTTCGATCTGAAGGTACACTGTAACCTTAAGCCAGCAACAATTAATTATAAAGTGACCCCTGAGGTAACAAAACTAAAACTTTGGTTAACCGGAAATTACAAGGGTTGTTACTTTCAGAACTTTTGAAACTGAGGGTATACCTATAACAAAAACCTATACAGAGAACATTAATTCTGGAAACTGACTATACCGAGTAGTTGCCCTGTTACGACTTACAGTTAAAAATGTAAATGTCACACCAGATGCTTCCACAGTAACTAAACCGTTACCATCCCCGGCATGAGATGGTAGACCAGATATTAACGCTTCAATTTCGTACCAACTGTTCTTCTTTAAAAAAGCTACGGAGTCAAACAAAACTTCAAATCCATAATACATGTAGCTATAATTTGTGCATAGCAAAGGCTTTGAAGAAAATATTCCTGATTTGGACACTAGAGTTAAATTATTACTAGTATCCTTCACCTCTAGTGTTACTGTGTAGCTGTTGTTACTATAGCCAAACAAGCACAGTCCATGTAATATGATGTCTTTGTCCACTGAAAAACCAAGCAAGTCCTTGCCACCTTCGTAACTCATTAAAAAGACTGACTTGCCTGCAAACCTGCCACAACGGTGAATGACACGAGATCGTCTTTGCATCTCCAAAAACCCCGTTGGAGAAGTAAATTTTGTGTTAAAAAACTTAAAAAAGAGGAAAATTTCATCAGTAGTAAGAACTTTTGCATCAAGAACTGCTCCAGCAAATTCCTCTTGTTTCATCACTGGAAAGCGTATTGCTTTAATAATTTGTTCGCCAAGAATTCTTCTTTTCATTTCACCATCAGCTGCTAAACCTTGCTTTTGACATTGTTTTGTTGCCCACAGATCGACAGCTTTAAACAACTCCACCTCTTTAATCGTCAAAGTGTCTCTTGAGACTACTACTTCAAGTAAGGACTTCTCAATTGTCTCAAATTCATCCGATTTTACAGCCGCATCTGTCTGATAATCGATGACTTTCCAGCATCGATCAACGAGGCTTTTCTCTTCATATTTCTGTGCAGTTGGCAGAATTGAGAAAACGTTCGACGGATTTAACTTATCTTTCAGATAATCCGTGCATGTATCAGCAAGTGAAGGCACCATGTATTTCTTAGCCAAGTATAGCACTCCCATCACATTACTTCCGCTCAAGTGCAATTCATCGCTGTACATGTAACGAAACAACTCCAACAGACTCTCGTACTCACAGTCAGGCAGTTCAATAGAGTCTCCAGTCTCCGCTAGCTCACCGTAAAACATGGCTTCAAACACAGGACTGCCAATCGACAGCACAAACTTGTGAGCAGGAATCACTTGTTTGCTCCGCTTACTTTCACTTTCGCTTGTTCGAATAACAAACTTCACATCGCTGAGGCGATCGCTGTTGAACAAAAACTTGACTCTTTCTCTGATGGTGGGTTTTGTTGTTTGCCCGTTTGTTTCAGTGGACATATTTGTTTAGCGGGACGGGTACAGAAAGTTGAAATATTACGTTTACTTGCCACTACACAGACTACAGCCTAGAAAAAGCCGGTAATTTGTCCGCATTCTTTCGCGGACTCCTTCGACAACCTCGTTCCCAGGGGTTTCTCGGTTTTCAAAATGGCGTCAGGGAGCCCCAGGTTGGTAATTGCCGTCTCAAAGTACCTGACCACTCTTCCACTGCCTTGACTGTCGCCATTTTGAATACTGTATTTAGTGGAGTACATTTGGACTTTTCTTGGCCAGACAAGGCATGGCGAGAAAGGGCGCGCGGGTAAGATTTTTTGACATCATCAGAAAGCAACTTAGTTAAGGTTAAGCTTAATGTGATCTTTAAATTAGATTTGATTTGTATCGTGAATGAACATTGCGGGACGTAACGCATCGATCGAAATCGATCATCGGAAACCTAGCTGTATCTCAACGTTTGCTAAGTTTTAGAAAAATTCTCTGCAGAAAACGCAAGAAAATCTGTGGTTAATTTTGCTATTTTTGCTTTGCTGGCGCCATAAAAAATTGGATAAACCTTCACTTTTGTGCGAGCACATGCAAAGGTTCTAAAACCTGCATCATCGGTGCATGTGTGGCTATAAAACTATAGGGAGCCACCTTAAGCTTAAGCTTAATTTCTTGCAAATGAAAAATAAAGAGGAACATGCCATAGAAAAAGATGGAACCCTAACTCTAATTTGCCACAAACTTTGTCACAATGAACTGTGGCCACCATTTTGTTTCCCACAATCCATCCAGCTTGCCCACTTGACAAGCTAGTCTCCATTGCCTAAGCACAGCTTATATGCAAATGTGAATCAAATTCACTCAACTATATATATGCAAATCTTTCAGAAGAATATGGTAAGGTCCCTATATTTATAACCAATAATACATTTATTTTGGTGTCTGATAATAAAATTTTCAGGATTTACCCTTAGCTTCTTAACTCCAAAATATTAATATTTTAAGAATAAATAAAAGTGATTGACACAATAGAGATCTTGCACACGGACTTTCGTAAAGTAGCGAAATAGTATTACAAAATTAATACATTATTGTACCTTATCGTTTAACTACACTAAGTATGTCTCTATTAATAGTTGGGATTGATGCAAAGGCCTTTTTCAACCAGTCTGTTATCTTAACTTTTTTATCTCTCAGGATAAAAGAAAAGGAATTAGAATGTCAAAGCAGTATACACAGCAGTGGGTGGTAAGTACAGTATTGATGAAAGCTGACAAGATTTTATCTATATTTTATCTATCGCGTCTATCCACGCTTGTCTCCTGCGTCTTGCCAAGAGAGACGACTGGGGACGAGTCAGGTGAAAGGGTTAAAAGATACGAATCACAACAAAATGTCAGTCGAACTTCGATCATGGGTCCCTTCTTTTTAGTGGTTGCCGACATCTCAGTAGAATTTAGTTGCTGCTTTATAATGGATTAGCCAGGCACGAGGAGTGTTCAAAATAATGCCCTATGTACACTCAGGCACCTAAAAGAAGGTTTAAACTCTTGAGCTTCATTGTATTTTGCAAAAGACAGCTTTTGTGGTTTATTTGTTGTATTTTTTGTCTTGGTACATGTACAGTTTATAAAGTAAATTTACCAAGACAGAAGTTACAACACTGAATGAATCTGTTTTTCAGCAGATCATGCCATCATTGTTATTCCTGATTCCTTTCTTGCAGAATAAATTAAAGCCTGGAGATGATGGAAGAGCAAACGAGAAACCTGAAAGGTAAGATAAAAAAAAAATAATAATGTACAGTTGAACCCTGTTACTACGGACACCGACGGGACACGGAAACTGTCAGTATTGACGAGGAGTGCATATATTAAGCGGGCTCACATGCATGACATAATTTTAGGGTTTTATTGTTTTAAAGGAAAAATACAGCAATTTATAAATTACCGCATCTGACCCTGACTACCTTATTACATGAAATTTTCGCGACACGTTAATTTCGCGATTTTGAGGTTCGCATATTTCGCGACACCTTAATTTCGCAATTTTGCGAAAATTTTGCATTATGACTTACTTTAATTTCGCGTTTTTGAGTGAGACACACTTTATCTCTTTGTCAATGTTATTTAACATGTCCCTGAATTTGATCAAACAACTTAATCCACAATGTCCAAATAAACAGAAACGCAACTGATTATGTAAACAGTAACAAGAAAGATGTTCTCACAGTGTATACAAGGCACGGTTTGTAGTTCATGCTTGAAGGACCAGAACATTACCACAGAATAGTTCAAAATGATTGTTATAAACATGTGTAATGGCAATAAAGTCGGTTTTTTTAAACTATTGACATAATGTGCGTCACTTAATTTTCGCGTCATGTTATTTTCGCGACATTTAATTTTCGCGTCACTTAAATTTCGCGATTTTTTTTAAATCGCGAAATTCGCGAAATTAACGTGTCGCGAAAATTTCATGTAATAAGGTATTTAAGAAACTAAAACCTTTGACTAGACAAACATTTGTAATTTTCTATCAACCAAATTGACAGTAATAAACTATATGTGTAGTTGACTGACTGACTAAACAGTTTGTCCGACGTATTAAGGTTAGCTTTATATGAGATTGTTTTAATCAGGATGGGAAAAACTGTCCATTGTCCATATTAACAGGGGTCTGCAGGCAAATTTTAGAGAAAATGTATGGGCATTCAGCCAGGACCAAGACAACTGTCCATAATAACAGGGTGTCCATATTGAGCAGGTGTCCATATTGAGCGGGTGTTCATATTGAGCGGGTGTCCATGAAGTCAGGTTCAACTGTACATAAGAAAACTTCTGAAGGTTAATAACATTTGAACTGCAATAATAAGTTGTTTTTTTGATGAAAAGATGTCATTTCAAACCCTGATTTTAACAACAAGTATTTTTTTCATCCTATAAGTGATCACGCAGGATCCATTGAATCAGAGGAAACTCTTCCTAATGAAACAACAGTGAAGGTTATTAATAAAGTCAGTTCTAAGGTGAGTAAGTTACCAGTATTAGTCATGTATTTTCAAATTAAAATACTGAGTACGCATACATGTATCGTGATGTATTATTCAACACATGTAGGCAACAATATTGTTGACGTGCATGGTCGTTTTGAACCCCATTTTCTTCAGGATGAGACGCATTTCAGCCCAAGCTCCCTTATTCCCAACCCCCACCCCCCAGACAGTGCTGTGTATTGTTTAGTCAGATCTGTCACTGCAATCCTACAACATTGGAAAGGGCAGGGGGGGGGGGTGGTGGTGATGGAGAGACGGGGTTAACGTGGCAGAGTGTAGCGAATGGAAAGAGAGGATAATAAGTACTATGTAAAATGTTTTTGGTATACACTGAGTCGATTATTTTTGACCTTTATTGATAGTCTGAGATGTGGATTAAGTTTCTTGGGTTAATATCAGATTTCACCAGGAAATCACCATTTGCGGAACTGATTTACAGGAGGCCCTGCATCTTTAGAGTTGAGAATCTTGGTTCCTAAATTGAACAAACTGCAAAACTGTTCCCTTTTAAGCTCATCGATAAGGTGCCAAGTGCCGATCCTGAGGGAGCCTCATGCACCCTGCCTCTCCCCAGTCTCACTCTCTGTAATCACACTTGCTCCTGTTCTCCTGTTCTTTTCAGCTATCACCACTTTTTTCTATGGACTCGCGCAAATAATAAATATACGGACTGTTTTGCAGTTTACAATTTAACAACAATGAAAAACTACCTTCACTCCAACAATGATTACTGTTGACTCACTTATTAACAAACCACTGTAGAGTACAGCTGTAATGTACATGTAATTAACCAGTGCTGTTTTTGGTACACCAGACCACTGCTGAACAGAACAGCTCCATTGTAGAACAAGAACCTTCACAGTGCCAGGATTCACCATCTAGCACATTAATCCCAAACATTGCAAATAACATGCCCCAGGGGATTACAGAATTCACTTCATCTTCAGAAGAGAACCTCAAAGAAATCACACCCCCACCCACCACCCCTCAAGTAACCATTCAACAGCCAGCTGGCATGTCACAGCCCCATGCAGAAATTTCAAGCAATCAATACCACAATGAAACGTCACAGTCCATTGCAGGGCCTAGAAAGGTTCCCATGGTAACATGTGAGGATGAGGTAGGGGAACTTGTTCCCAGTTCTCAGAGAAAGGAAAAGAGAAAGACTAGGGCAAGTGAAGGTACAAACACAGAGATATTAAACAATGGAGATTATGAACTTACTGCAGTAAACATTAATGAAAGCGCCCATGCAGGGCAAGACTCTGTTGATGCTGTTACTCCAAGAAAGAGAATGAAGAAAGAAGTTAAAGCCACTGCATCAGACATATTACCCCCTGTTGTTGTTAGACGTCCACCGTCACAATTACAGCAACAAGGTGATTAGGATGGGAAACCTTGTTCCAAATCTGCCTACTTTTAAAAATAATAAGTTATAATTAATTGAAAATGGAGATATTCTTTTATTTTTGAATTTAGGAACTAAGTCACACAGTTCTTGGTTTCTTTTTTTCATTTTGTTACATCTTAACTTGCATTGCCAGAGAACTTTTACTTTAATGTTTCTTCGGCAGGATTCAAAGGGGGGGGGGGAGGGGTAGGGTAGGGGGGGATTTTCCTTGGTATCTTGATCAGGGGTATGCTACCTTTGACATCACATCCATTATCCTTTTTCAAACCAAATTATTTTTTATAACAATCTTTTAGACCTAACCCTAAACATGCTTTTATTAAGAATGTTAAAAAAATAAATAAATAGCAGAAATATTTATTGCGTGCACAACGCAAATTGTTGAGCTAATAATCCTTGTAAAAGTTTTAGCGCGATCGCGGCGCGTTTTTGGCCGCCGCGATTTTTGGATCGCGGTGCGATCGCGGTCAAGATCGTGCCGTGAATGGCACCGCGATCGCGGCGCGATGTATAAGTCGCGGCGGCCAAAAACACAGCGCGAATCGCGTCGCGATCACAGCGCGATTCGCGGTGCAAAAGAAGGAAAAGTAGTTTTTTTTCGCGGATTTCCTTAGAATTCGCTTTTACATACACATCCCTTGTAAAATTTTAGCGCGATCGAGGCGCGTTCAACATTGTGCAGCGAAGCGTGATATATAAATCGCGGCGGCCAAAAACGCGGCGCGAATCGCGTTGCGATCACAGCACGATTCGCGGTGCGAAAAAAGGAAAAGTAAATTTTTTTCCCGGATTTCCTTAGAATTTGCCTTTACATACACAATACATAATATATTGAAAGTACATGTAAAGAACTAAAATAAATTAATGTATTACACAAAGCTCAAACATCATCTTAAATCAATCATATTAATCCGCTCTAAACATTGAACTAAAACAGTTTCTGCCAGACGTATTCTGTTTGTGGACTCAATGATATCAAAGATGAAATTCATTTTCTGTTTTAGTCATAAATAGCTCGTGTTTGCAAGTGTACACCTAAAGTTCAGTTTAAATGTATAATGACAGAAATCCATCTTCCGAAGGCGGTGAAGGAGGCTTGAAAGCTTAATAAATGAGAAGGAACTGCTGACATAATATTATTTATATCTACAGACATCACGAGTAAATCTTCAGTGTTTACAAATAAAAACCAAAAGAGATCCTAAAATGTATGTTTACATGTGCGGATGGAAAACTGTCTTTCGAAACTTGATTCGAGACTCGATCCTTAAATTTGGGAGTTTTCTTGAATCTTGCTTTTTGGCACTCTAAGTAAAAGGGTTATGAAGAAGAAAAAATTACAAATATGTGCCAACAATAAAAAAGGTGAGGTTGGAAACACAAACATGTATCCTCACTGGTAGTGGACAACCATCAGATCAATTCACATTGAAATTCTGACTCATTGCCATATCGTAAATTACTAGTTCTATCATAATATTTACGACCATTATTAATTTTAAAACCCATCTTTTCTGTATCCTGACAAGTTAGCATTAAATCCATCTTTTAAGCTTGTCAATTTTATTTGCATTATTTGTATTCTCCTTACATCTACAATTATTCATTCCCCACTACATCAAAATTTTAATCATTTATGGTTTTTAAAGTGTACAGTTTTGAATCTGTTGAATGATAACGATAGCATATATTTACGGTAATTATGTAATTAAGCTGAAAAACGAGTAATAAAATCTGAAAAAACGTGTAATACCTGAAACACTTGCCCTTGACTCTAAGATATACACTTTAGGCCGTGTTATACAATACTTAGTGATATCTTAATCATAACTTTATTATGATTAAGTGACTTTATTTAACATAACTTTATTGATTATTATTACATAAAACGCCTTTTACAGTACAAATTGTGTGGGCATACTATACTATAGTAAGGTTATAAGCTAGCAACAATTATAAAGCGACCCCTGAAGAAACAAATTTTAACTTAAACTTTGGTTAACCGGATATTAAAGGGTCGTTACTTGCAGAACGTTTGAAACTAATAGTATAACCTAGTACACAGAGAACAGAAATTCTGGAAACTGACCTTCTTCAGCAGTTGTCTTCCTACTAGTTACTTGGGCGTAGCGACCAAGTATTAAAATGCAGTTTGGTCGTCCACAAATGTGCAGTATTGCGCAACTCTGGGGATGGCGGGATTGTTCAAACCTTCACCGCGATCACACGTCCGAGGCGTTTTTCGTTTTATTTGGTGGGATTCATTTAGTATTAAGTGGAAACGTGGGCAAGGATGTATAAAATAATTAGTTTATGTAACTATCTTTTCATCTTTCCGGCTCAAAATAACGAGCTTTTTTCGATCGTTGAAAACTGATCAAAACGCTTCGTGCCTGAGCAAAATTGTGTTGGCAAATGGCGCCGACAGTTCTGCGGTTCATAGTTTTCAAACGCTTAGAACTTTTTTAGTAAACTTTCAAAACGTTTAGTGAGTTGACAGTGTATTGTTAATATATGAAACTTTTAATAAACAGTAAAAATGACAACCTTAACTTTGAAGTACTTTGATTAACGTTTGCAAATTTCTCTCGTTTGACCGCAGTGGAGTACACCTGTTTGTTGATGCGAGGCGAACGTCACAAAGTGCGAGTTGTGTTTTCTCTGTTGCATCTAACAGTTTCATATTCAATATGCGTAAGGAAATTACTCAAGAAGACACTGCGAAAGTATTTGGCACTCGCGATTTAATTCTACGATACCTTCATGACGGAAACCCGCTAAAACATGTTTAAACGAACATGAAGAAGATAATTTAGACGAATACATACATAGCGCTTATTTAATAAGAACTGAACAGTGGACAGCGAAGGAAGAAATATAAGCGTGGTAGGAATCCCAATTAATTTCACTTCTTTCGGTTGTTTGCTTTTCATTAATTTTGATTTCGTGACGTTGAAGGAACAGAACAGCCAACTGAAACTTTGGGTGCAAAAATTCACCGCCGAGAGAAGATGTAAACAATGCACGCGGTGTCTTGCGAGACGTTTCTTGCGAGTTTTGCTTCCGCTAGCTAGTTAGTTTCTCAGGCGAAAATAACCTTAAAGCGATCACTTTTTCATTTAATTTTCTTTTCTGTGTTTCGGATACAGAGGAATAAAAACTGGATATATTTTCGTGTGTCTGATTGCGAGATGTTTTATGAAACAGCTGCGTTATGCGTTACTGGAAAGGTTTCAAATTACTTTCACATTATGCAAATTGCAACATTTTTACCTCAACTGAAAAAATATATTTCAAAGGGCTAAATTTGTTTCTCTCCTCCTAAATTATCACTTCTGTCGTTAACTTTGATTAAATTTATGTTTCATTCAAACTTTATTACAATAACGGCGGGAATACTTCCAGCAAAACTTTCAATTGGAAAAGTTGTTTTGACCTCGGGCCGGACCAGGCAATTACATCATGGCTTCGAAAAGCCACTTTGCGGCTACATTTGCATTCACTTCAAAAGTGTCGGAAACACAGACCAGCTAGTTACAAGATTTAGCTAAAACCAATAACAACCATCGGGAAACTCTGACATACGGCCTTTTTTTTTTTTCAACGGTAAGTACAAAGTAGGCATCGATTTGTATTTTTCAGTACGTACTCGTCTTTTGACACAGTGGACACGCTACTTTAATAATTTGCGTGCGATCTCGCACGCTAAAGCCCGGTTTCCATATGATCGCTACGATCGCTACGATCGTTGCGATCGCTGCGATCGCTGAAAAAAATAGTTCAGCGATCGCAGCGATTGATGGTTTCCATATGATCGCTGCGATCGCTACGATCGCTGAGAAAGCGAATGAAGATCGAGGGGACCTGGGTCTGACAATATCGTTTCGCCTCATTCTTGAAATTCAACATAGCGGCTGTGAATTGTTTTTAAAATTTGTTGTAAAGACAGTCGTATCTTTACACT
This sequence comes from Cladopsammia gracilis, assembly GCA_022457155.1. Lineage (NCBI taxonomy): Eukaryota > Metazoa > Cnidaria > Anthozoa > Scleractinia > Dendrophylliidae > Cladopsammia > Cladopsammia gracilis. The sequence continues at coordinate 23,488 of JAJGOT010001172.1, read as the reverse complement.
TCTTCCATACAAAGGGCCAAATTGCACCCTTTGAGTGAGCTTACGCAGTGCATCATGGTATTTTTGCCGTCGCTGCGATCGCTGCGATCGCTGGAGAGTGGTTTCCATATGATCGCTACGATCGCTGAACTTTTTTTCCAGCGATCGCAGCGATCGTAGCGATCGTAGCGATCATATGGAAACCGGGCTTAAGTGTACTGTGTCTTCTTGTTCTTGTTTAGACGGTTAACGCGCTTCTTTGTTAGACTGCTCACACTATCCGAATACTCCCTATCATCAAACCGTGAAATAACGTGCATGCAGATTCCCAAGACAATTATTCTCCAATATGCCTAATACAACGACGCCCAAGTATACGCTCCCACAGCGTCTTGTTACAGTTGAAAATGTAAATGTCACACCAGATACTTCCACAGTACCTAAGCCGTTACATCCACAAGAAGAGTACGAACCAGATATTAAAGCTTCAATTTGGTACCTACTGTTCTTCTTTAAATAAACTGTAGAGTCAAACAAAACTTCAAATCCATAATAGCTATAATTTGTGCATTGCAAACGCTTTGGAGAATATGTTCCTGATTTGGACACTAGAGTTACATTATTAATGGCATCCTTCACCTCCAATGTTACTGTGTAGTAGTTGTTCTCACTGCCAAACAAACACAGCCCATGTAATGTGATGTCTTTGTCCACTGCAAAACCAAGCAAGTCCTTGTGACTTCCGTAACCCCATGAAAAATATGAGATGGCTGCAAACCTGCCACAACGGTGAATGACACTCGAACAACGTCTTCGAGTCTCCAAAAACCCCGTAGGAGAAGTCAATTTTGAGTTGAAAAACTTAAAAAGGGTGATCATTTCATCTGGAGTAAGAATTTTCGCATCAAGAACGACACCAGCAAATTCCTCTTCTTTCATCACTGGAAAGCGTATTGCTTTAAAAATTTGTTCGCCAAGAATTCTTCTTTTCAATTCACCATCAGCTGCTAAACCTTGCTTTTGACATTGTTTTGTTGCCCACAGATCAACAGCTTTAAACAACTCGACCTCTTTAATCCTCAGAGTGTCTCTTGAGACTACTACTTCAAGTAAGGACCTCTCAATTGTCTCAAATACATCCGATTTCATAGCCGCTTCTGTCTGATTGTCGATCACTTTCCAGCATCGATCAACGAGGCTTCTCTCTTCATATTTTTGTGCAGTTGGCAGGATGGAGAAAACGTTCGACGGATCTAACTTATTTTTCAGATAATCCGTGCATTTATCAGCAAGTGAAGGCACCATGTATTTCTTAGCCAAGTATAGCACTCCCATCACATTACTTCCACTCAAGTGCACTTCATCGCTGTACATGTACCGAAACAACTCCAACAGACTCACGTACTCACAGTCAGGCAGTTCAATAGTGTCTCTTGTCTCCGCTAGCTCACCGTAAAACATGGCTTCAAACACAGGACTGCCAATCGCCAGCACAAACTTGTGAGCAGGAATCACTTGCTTACTTTCACTTTCGCTCTTTTGAACAACAAACTTTACATCGCTGAGGCGATCATTGTTGAACAAAAACTTGGCTCTTTCTCTGATGGTGGGTCTTGTTGTTTGCCAGTGTGCTTCAGTGGACATATTTGTTTAGCGGGACGGGTACAGAAAGTTTAAATATTACGTTTTTGTTGCCACTACAGTCACTAACCAACAGCAGTCGTTTATCAGACAAGCAGGAAATGATTTCGCAGACAGCTCCCGCTATGCATATCAATTAACTCCAAGACGTCACGCGATCCAACCTCGTTCGAGGGAGGAAGACTGGAGGACCATGGGAAGTCTGGGAGCGACGTTGCACGCGATCTGGCGCGCGCAAGCTCCGCAGTTATCTAATTAAGGTTAAAACTAGGTTATCTTAAAGATAGTGATTGCTGCGCACGTAGGTGATTAGGCCTGGATAAATTCTGCTCATAAAATGGCTTATCCTGTCTGCCGGCAAGGCTCGTAAAAATCGCTCATTCTGCTCGTACACCTAAATTCTGCTCGAATTCTGCTCGGTACTCGAAACATTTTCGGTCCTTCTGGCCTTATGTATTTTCGCAAATATGGAAGCCCTAAACAACTGTATTAGCGCGCGCTAAAATAGAGAATTAATGTCGTCAAATTGCGTCAGCAAAGTACAAATTAAAGTTCAAAAATGAAAAAATTCAAACTTGAAAAGTTAAAATAGAACGAAATGTCACTCAAAAATTGCGCAAACACAAAACGTCACATTACCGACATATGTAGTTGCTCTTCATCAGGTTTCTTCTTTCGACCATGCATTTGCTGACTCGAGAGAAATTACTAACGTTTAGCAACTCGAAAAATGTTCATCGTTTTCTCTCAAAATGACAATTTTACTCGCCATGTGATCGCGACATTAATTCGCCATTTTAGCGCGCGCTACTGAATACAGTTGTTTTTCGCTATATAGCGCGGCACCCCTAAAAGTAACCAAAACTGAGTTTTCTAAATATTTCTCAAAAACTACTGATAACAAGAAAGAAACAGTCAATAAAATATTTCTTACAAAGTAAATGCACATTCAAAAATGTCATTTCCTTTACCATAGCTTTTCAATAATTCTTGAAAATTCTTAGAAAAGTCTGCAGATTTTGAATTCTAAAGCAAGACATGCTCTCACTTTGTGATAAATCTGGATAAATGTATCCTGACAGGGGCGTAGCTACCTTACGCACGTACGCACGTGCGTACCTGAAAAAGTCGAAAAAAATAAGTAAAAATGAATAAAGCATAGGACCTTGATTTGGTGATGGTGCGTGCCTGTGAAAAAGTCCTGGCTACGCACATGGTTGATCCTCAAAAGACGATTTAATCGCTTTCAGCTCTCTTGCCTACTAATATACCAAGTGTAAAGAATACTCACCTTCAGAAGCGATCGAGGTCCGACAATATAAAATACTGTTTGCATGTGTCTAACGGAAAGCGAATGACACAAATAAAAGCACGCATCAGCATGACGCACGCAAAGAGTTGTGGGACAGCGTTTCCTAGGAAACCATTGCATCTTCAGCATGGCTCGCAAAGGATTGTGGTAAAAAAACAGCGAATCCAGATTTTTTCTGCCTTTCTGGATTATGAACTGCTGCTCCGCTCACTTCGTTCGCTGCGCAGCAATGATCTCGGGTCACAAAATATTGAAATTGAAACAGTCACCGGCACGGAAATAAAATATTTTATACTGTCATTTTTATTCGAATGCCCGAAAATTCAGACGTTGTTGGACATGGTCCATGTGACTTCATTCGTCCAATCACATGCCAGCCCAGCTAGCAGCTGTAGCTTTTGGACTGGTCATAAAGCAAAGAGATTGGGGAGAGGGGGGGGGGGGGGGTTGGAGGATAGAGAGATAGTGGAGATACCGTTGAATAAAACACTCATTCCTGAGTTAAGAACAACACTATATTTTCCATATTTAATAACAAAGTAATCAGAAACTGATAAAAGTCTTATGTGTGTTTCATACATAACGAAACGGTCAGCAACTATCTAATCGCTTAAATTTCGTTATGTTTTCCATAAATATCGAAACAGTAAGCAACTAACTACTTGCTTTAATTTCGTTATGTATTATGATGGTGATTACATACATAACCAAACAGTATGAAACTGTCTTCTTGCTTAAATTTCGTTATGTCACTAGTTGGTGATTATATACATAACGTAACAGTATACAACTATATATCTTCTTGCTTAAATTTCGTTATCTATGTTAGTGATTTTATACATAACGTAACAGTAAGCAACTATCTTCTTGCTTAAATTTCGTTATGTTTATGTATATGTTGGTGATTATATATATACATAACCAAACAGTATACAACTATCTTCTTGCTTAAATTTCGTTATCTATGTTGGTGATTTTATACATAACGAAACAGTAAGCAACTAACTACTTGCTTATAACTTACATAAAAATTTCTTCAGAAAACAGATGACTATATTGATGTTCTCCAAATACTTTGTGATATTAAACAAATGAAATTGTTATAATTTGCATATTTCATTTATTTCCCGTGTCTGCCACCAATATCATGATTTTATCAAAAGCTTTAAAATAATCTGTAACTCTACAGATCAGCTTCTGTTTTGTTATATTGTCTAACCTTTGTTATTTTCAATTACATTACTTTTCCCTGCCTCGAATAGCCTTTTTGCTAATTTGCAGGGGAACTGTACTTAAGTTTATATATCTAATAAAGTTTTGTTGTTTGTTGTTGTATAGAACAATTAAGTTGCATATTATGTCAATGTAAGTAACGCTCTCATCGTTCAACAGCAGTATTATCACTGGCAAACAGAAATGTCTTAGTCGAAGGAGTAAAAGAGAGGACCCTACAGTTTAAAAAGAGTGAAAACGTCAAGAAAACTGCATTTGAGGAATTAGTCAAAGCTATCTGCAGGGAGTAATAATTTAAGTCTGAGGAAACTTTCTGTGTTAATTTAATGATAATTTGGGAGACCTATTGTTAAATAACCCCTTATTTCCTTAGCATCTTGACGAATAATTTCAAGTTTTCCACTCGAAGTTCACACACAGCCAATGACAATTCGTGTTTCACCTGACAAACCTTGTTTATTGACGGTTTGCAGCAATATCATAAAATCTGTTTGCATACATTGACAATGTCAACAATTAAAAAAGACGATAGCGGTAGATAAAGAAAAGCAATCATCCATGAGCCGAATTAATATTTTTTTAAGAATTGAGAGACTGATAAGACACTTTGTATGTACCCGCCATGCTGGTGAACCGGGAGGGCGTGAATATGAGGGTACGTTGTGAATGGTGGATTCGATTTTTTGCGAGACGGTGAGACTAGCATATTTTCTTTTTTGCGAAACCGAGACTTTTTAAATTTTTAACTGATTCGAGACGCTGAGGATACTTTATGATTGTTTCATGAAGACCACAATAAACATATAAAAATAAATGAATGATTTATAAAGCCCACATATCATATGTCTCATGGCGCTTTACATACAGTTATGAAAATGAGATCGGACGTCAGCTTATGAAGGCGCCTTAAGAAACCGTTATCGGGCCATTGTTGATCTTATCTCCCCTACCCCACCCATGAACATTGTATGGCACTGAGGGTGTGGTTTTGTTACGTCCTCAGTGGTTCTTTTACGTCCCCATCGGAGAGAGTACCGCCATTTCAACGTAGTTATTCGAGCCACGTGAATCGAAAGTCTGACCATTTGCAGATGCCATAGCCAAGGCAGCACCTTCGTCCTGAGTTATTTTCAAGACCCCGAGTGTTGGTCCGACCGGGAATCGAGCCCGCGACCTCCCGCTCAGAAGACCGGCGCTTTACCAACTGAGCTACCTTGCTTTGCTTTTGTGGCGCTTGTATTTTGATGTTTTGAAAGCTAGAGACGACTGAGCAGCAGTATTCTAATCGTGTAAAATACACCAAGCTGGTGTTTTTCTTTAAACCAAATGAGGGAACAGAAACACACTTGAAATACATACAAATTATGGCTCTGTCAATTCCAAGCCCGCTCATCCCCTCCGGGGGCATTTGTCGGGCATTTTATAACTTTTCCTTACCAAAGGTGGGGCATTTGCTAAAACAGGTCAGCCCGGGTGTGGGGCATTGTCAAAACAACGTTATCTTATGGATGTTAAAATTCGCACATGCTTCGTTGTTTATTTTAAATTTTCTGATTGTCCCCAATATAAAAATAAAAAACCCGAGTTCATAAACATCGTTTGAGTCCCGCACTTTTCAAGTGCCACAGAAGATAATGGCCGTTTTTATGCTACAGACGCTAATATCGTCTGAGACGTTAAAGTCGTCTTGAGACGACTTTAACGTCTAATATAAAAACGGAAAATAAGCCAGACGGATTTAACGTCTGACGACTTTAACGTCTTCTTTTAAGTGCGTCGTTCAGACGCACTTAACAGACGACTTTAACGTCTCAGACGTTAAATACGTCTAGTATAAAAACAGGACGGCCTTAACGAGGACTAATTTAGCCCTATTTGTATATTCGTGCTCTTAAAATTTATTTGGGGATGACTTTAGTCGTGTCCAGTTACTCCCGAAAATATAATTTTTTTTAGAAAATCTCGTGTTTTTCTCTGTGGCCACCTACTTAAATGCGTCCCGTTTTTATACCAGACGCATTTAACGTCTGAGACGTTAATTGCGTCTAGACGACTTTAACGTCTCTAGCATAAAAACGGCCAATATCTATATCACGGCAAATTTTCAATTATTGTTGACGTCTTATTTGCCAACATTCGTGGCCTTGGTGTCTTTCTATCATGATATGTCGCAACAGAACAATCTGGCTATTTAAAAATTCAATAGCAACTTAACTTGAAAAAGCGTTTCAATCAACCCGGAGACCTTACATGAAAATGGATTGAACGTAAGCATAATTTAATTTAATCAAAACTAATAACGTTAACAACGAGAATCGACAGGAAATTATTGGAGTCAAAAGTTTGGCGGAAACATAACACCAATATTTAGAACAAATGAGGGAACGGATATAAGTAATACTGAGGTAGAACGAAAGAATTCCAAGCGTGAATAAAGATCCATTTATTTGTGAGCAATTTTAATATTGCTTCCATCAATAATCAATGAAATAAAAATTTTGATATCGTAATAAGGGTTGTTGTTGTTCATCGTGGTGAACACACTATAGTAAAGAAGTATTTTTCGTTTGTCTCACGATGTAGTCACTTCCGATGTGGATCGCGACGTTTCGACTGCATACTGCTAGTCTTCTTCAGGCGATGGGGTCGACTGGTTACGCGTCACCTTATGAAGCACGATGCTCTGCTGTGATGACTACGGACCGCCGAGGGAACAATTCGCCGAAACAACGAGGATCAAAATGCACCAGTCACAGCAGTTGAAAACCAACCAATCACAGCAGAGCATCGTGCTTCATAAGGTGACGCGTAACCAGTCGACCCCATCGCCTGAAGAAGACTAGCATTATGCAGTCGAAACGTCGCGATCCACATCGGAAGTGACTACATCGTGAGACAAACGAAAAATACTTCTTTACTAAAAATTTTGATCTTGTCCCATGGGTCGGGCATTTGCACTCTTTCAGATGCCCCACCGTGGGGATTTCTACATATAAGCTGACCCCACAAAAAGACAAATGCCCGACAAATGCCCGGGGGGGGGGGGGGAATGAGCGGGCTTGGAATTGACGGAGCCATTACGACTTTTCCTTTACTGAGGTAAAGACCAAGGAAAGATTTGACCCCTTCACCCTCCGCCTCTCCCCCCCCCCCCCTCCTCCAAAGCAGTGACAATTCTTTTGGACATATTCTGCCCATTCCAAAATATTGCACTTATTCCTATTGTAAAACATGGAAAGAAGTCGCTATTTTGACTGTGTATCTGGAAAAATTTTGGTGTGAGAATGTAAACATAGATTTGTTAGCGTAATCTGATTTCAAAATCACCAAAATAAGTCCCCAAAAAAACTTGCCCTAAATCATCTATGGGGGGGGGGGGGGCATGGCTATGCCTTTCGAATTTTTTACCCCAACTTCACCCCCCCCCCCCCCCCCCTCTTCCCAACCCTTTTCATTTTCATTTATTTCATAGCTCTCCGAAAGCAGTGATACACCTAGAAGGGTCAATGGCGTTGTCTTTTTATTTTTTGACTCCAAATTTGCCCCCTCCCACCCTTCAACCTTTCACTCTTTACTTCATGCCATCTATCTTATAACGAAGTCTGCGTCACACACTGTGACCTGGAAAATAACCATAAAAAGTGATTTTATTTGTACTCCTAGAAAGTAGAAAGTAGAAGCAAAAAATCTATAAAGTGACTTGACTCGCTTGTTAGTGTATAACAATGCACAGGATGAGTACTAATTATATATAACAGTAATAAAACAACAACAGTAATTTTTATTTACAGAAATTAGAAGTTTGCATTGGTTGAACATTCTTCAAGTCACAAATTAAGCAAATTCAAGGCCGGAATACAGTTAGAAGATACATGAGATATGTATGAAAATTATTCATGGTTAAAAGAAAAATAACAACAACAACAACAACAACAAGTTTTATTTTCAAGTTGAATTATACCCATAAATAAAACAATTACTGACAGAGTGATCTCATCCGTAACCTTATTGGATAAACAGAGGTTATTTAACGAAGTTGTGTAATTAAAAAAGTATAAACTGACGATTAATAATGCCCAACTGAATTACACACCTTTTTGCTAAATAAACTCTAATATGACGGTAATCTTCTCCAAAATCTAAGTCAAGATTTTTAGACATTTTTCCCACCACGTAGTCAGCAGAGTGTAATAATGAGTCCTATTTACACCTAGTTGTGTAACTTTCAGTAAAAACTGTGTGTGCACTTCTTAGTAACTAACAGTAGCAACCCCGTGAAATAACAAAACTTTGCTCAATTGAAAGTTAAAAGAGTACTTTCAAAACTGAGAGTGTGTCGTAATACAAAAACTTATGCAGAAAATAGAAATTCTGCAAACTGACCTTCATCAGTGTTTGAACCACTAGCATCTGACCTATTTACAGTTGAAAATGTAAATGTCACACCAGATACTTTCACAGTACGTAAGCCATCACATCCATATCCAGATTCTGGACCAAGAATTGATGCTTCAATTTGGTACCTACTGTTCTTCTCTAAAAAAGTGGCAGAGTCAAACAAAACTGCAAATCCATAATAGCTATAATTTGTGCATTGCAAGAGCTTACACGAATATCTACCTGATTTGGACACCAGAGTTAAATTATTACTAGCATCCTTTACCTCTAGTGTTACTGTGTAGCTGTTTTTCTCACTGCCAACAAAACACAGTCCATGTAATGTGATGTCTTTGTTCACTGCCAAACCAATCAAGTATTTGAAAAAACCGCCATATTTCCAACCACCGGATCGCATAGAGGTAAACCTGACACAACGTTGAATAACCCCAGAACGTCTTGCAGTCTCCGAAAACCCCGTAGGAGAAGTCAATTTTGAGCTGAAAAACTTAAAAAACATGAAAATTTCATCTGGAGTGAGAATTTTTGCATCAATAACGATACCAGCAAATTCCTCTTGTTTCATCACTGGAAAGCGTATTGCTTTAATAATGTGTTCGCCAAGAATTCTTCTTTTCATTTCTCCATCAGCTGCTAAACCTTGCTTTTGACATTTTTTTGTGGCCCACAGATTAACAGCTTTGAACAATTCGATCTCTTCAATAGCCCATTTCCGAGTTGTTGAGCGCCTTAGAACTGGTACCGAATTTAGGCATCAGAACGAGGGTAGGTGCACAATGGCGTCCAGTTCCGACGAAAGCACAGTGGATTTTTCTCAGTTAAAAGTCGAAAACCTAAAGAAGTATTTGTCAGATCGTGGGATTCAGCTTAGTGATGGGGGAAAAGGAAAGCGAAAGGCGGAATTGGTGGAGTTGTGCCAAAATGCCGCGGCGATGAAACAGCCAAAACTCGATGAAGTAGTGGAATCGTTCGATCAGCTGTTGGAGGAAAAGCTCCAGACGAGCGAGGGAAAACTTCCGAATCCCGATACATTGAGTTCTTGGTCTCACATCTTTGCCAATATACCTGAATTTTCATTTGGAGATTTGTATATCTACTTAATCGGAAAAGACGAATACTCAGTTGAGAACCTCAGAGCCTTTAAAAGCTTACTGGGATACAAGCTGTTCCGTGATGGGCACGTGGAAGATCTACAGTGCTGTCGACTGGAAGACAAGAATTTTTTTTTCTTTCGGTTTAAAGTGAAGCCAGCTGAACGGGCAAAGACAGAAGATGGTAAGCCAACTTATAACGGTTTTTTTGTTTTAAAAGCCAGTGCTGAAGTGCACGCGGCCTACTGTCCGTGCAAGGGAGGCAGTGATGGTGCTTGCAAACATGTCACTGCTGCATTCTTTGATCTGCTGTCAACAGTATCGAATAATTTAGCAAATACATGCACTTCAGAGAAATGTGTCTGGAAACGTAGAAATAGGAAAAGTGACTATGCAACTGGACTTGAAGATCTGAACATTGTCAAAGCTGAGTTTGGAAAGCAAGAAAAACACTATTTGAAACCATATCATTTTGACCCGAGGTCAACTCTCACCAATTCGAGTAGTTTAAAAGAAAAGTTGAGGCAAGGCCTTCAGCGGGCTTGTCCTGATTCAGTAGCTCTACAGTTCTTGCCTAGCTCAATAGCAGCTGATATTCCTGAAGCATTAGTGGCTGAATACATTTCATGTGATGCAAATGTTGAACATTATGAAACAGTTGATCCTATACACATTTATACAATGAAGGAATATGCTGATACTTTTAAGAGAGAGAAGAATATTGGACAGGATTTTGATTGTAATGATGAACTGGTGCAAGAGTTTGTTGACTTTCTGAACCTTGACGAAACTCAAAGTGACACTATCTGTTCCAAGACTGTACAACAAGGAGGAAGTCAGTTTTGGATTGATCAGAGATCAGGACGCATTACTGCATCCAATTTCTACAAAGTTTGCCATTTAAGAGAAACAACAGATAAGACTAATACCATCAAATTGTTGATGAATTATTGTCCCATGGTAAACGTTCCAGAACCATTGGAATGGGGACATGAGAAGGAGATTTCAGCTGCACAATTATATTTCAAAAAACTTAACCATAAACATTGTGATTTAGTTTTAAATGAAAGTGGACTAGTTGTTAATCCACTTTGGCCCTTTCTTGGTGCCAGCCCAGATCGCATCCGCTGTTGCAAGTGCCATTCTAAAACACTGGTGGAAATTAAGAGTTTATTTTCTAAACGAAATTTACTTCCTGCAGTTGCAGCAGCTGACAAGTTGATTAAGACTACTAATGGATATAAACTAAAACGGGAGACATCATGGTACTACCAAATTCAAGGTCAAATGGCGCTTACAGGTGTCAAAAATACAGACCTTGTAATTTACACCAACAAAGGCATTTTAATTGTCCCAGTGGAATTTGATCCGGTTTTTTGGCTTCAAATGTTGAAGAAGCTTCAACATTTCTTTACCCAACATTTAGCACCTGAGCTACTTACAGGCAGAGTTCTGAAGGATGTCGTAAGTTAAGGATGTACACAGTTTTATGACTGTGGTTTTCTTGTGCTTAAGAAACAACAACAGTTAGTACTGAGGGGTGTTTTAAGTGAAAAAAAATCACCTTCACCTCAGCTGTATTGTTTTTATTTCTTGCAATGCCATGTTTATTAAATTTCTACCAGATTCATAGAAAATCTATTATGGAGTTCTGCATGTATACAGCAATACTATAACCCTTGTAAATCTGTTCTGCTAGACTGTATTTACTGGACTGTTTAATTAGCAATCTAAAGAAGCTTTTACACTGAAATGTTGACAGCTCAAATTTTTTGTGCAGGCAAATCTTTTTTTTGTAGCTTGCCTTGTGTGCCAAACACTGGTAAATTTTCTAATGTCACAGGACTTTTCTCCACACATCTTTCAACTAATCTGTTTTCATGTATCTGTTTTTTGATATGAGCTGCATTCCACACATCCTACTTTATGTTTTGCTAGGAATAATAAACTGATATTTTTAAATAAGCTAAAACCAATCAAATATCAATGGTTGCCACCCAGGGGGGGGGGGGGGGATGGTACTCAACAAATTTTTGTATGGGGATGCTCCGCCCCGAGGTCGAAACCCTTACCCTTTCATATACCTTTTTTGACTGAAAAGGTACCTCTTTCATATATGTTTCATTGAAAATGGTACCCCTTTCATATACCTTTCGTGTGGAGGCACGGTGGTCTAGTGGTTAGCGCGTCGGACTATCAACCTGAAGGTCGGTGGTTCGAGCCTGGTCTCTGCCGTCGTGTTGTTTCCTCAGACAAGAAACTTTACTCCAAACTGTCTCTCTCCACCCAGGTGTATAAATGGGTACCGGCGACAAAATGCTGGGAGTAACCCTGCGATGGACTAGCATCCCATCCAGGGGGGAGTAGCAATATTCCTAGTTGCTTCATGCTACAGAAACCGGGTTAAGCTCCGGCCGTGTGGGCCATCCGTGGCTCGTGTGCAACTTTACCTACCTTACCTCATATACCTTTCACTGAAAATGGTACCCCTTTCACATGGCCTTTATGTGCGTCTGTTTGTTATATTTTGAAAGGCGCTTTTTATAATACTTAAATGGCAGTTTTTCCCTACCTTTTTATACTTCAACTTGTGTTTTCCCTACGGCATTCCTATACTTCGTGAAATCCCTACCCTTTCATATACTTCAACTCGTGAAATCCCTTCCCTTTCACATACCTCCAGCCTAAAAAAGGTACCCCTTTCGGCGGAGCATCCCCGTATAGCCCATTATAGGGGGTTCCCCCCCCCCCTCGGGGTTGCCAGTACTTCATTGTTGTAGTAACCATTTTGTCAAACAAACCTCACTAACAAGTTGTTCTTAGGAAGTCACATTCAGATGGTACTGCTAATTTTTGTCAATACAAATTACTGCATGTGTTTTCTCTGTCTAAAATAATTTTGCTTATAACTTCACTTGATTACACAAAACTAAAAAGATGTCATACTGTGACTACTCTTCTGTATCTATATACTTAATTCCATATCAGTTATTTTGCTAATGGCTCCAGCAGATTGCACAGCCCTCCACAAACAACCAGCAAATGATTAGCCAAGGGGACAAGGGTTAAAGGTATATTTCCCTGAAATATTTTAAAATCTTTTAGTCTTTCTATTGCTCTTTCCACGTGGATTCGAACACATGCAATCTGCCTTGTTGACTTTGTTGCTGCCCTTGATAGCTGTTTGCCTGCAATTCAAAAATAAAAGTAACATTTTTGTGTTTAACTAAACATTCTTCTTGCCAGTTACCAGTTTGTCTGGGTAAGAATCTGAAAAGCCCATGTATAGTTTACAGTGATTAATTATTGAATTAATTAACAGATATTGTGTTCTCTTACGGGTTTGACGGGTGAAACTGATTTAGTCATTCTTCAAACCAGAGATGTAGGAGGACAAAAACAATTATTTTGTATCTTTATTCACTACAGATAAGGCAGATTTGGTTATAAACTAGTCCTGAATTCAACCTGAAAATGAAAAGGGATGTTGATGTGATGGACTATTATGTGGCAGTAAAATTTCAATGCTAATATAGAATGTAATGACAGCAATACCTAAATTTACCTTTCTTTGAAAATGGAGGGATGTTCAAGTATACTTTTTTCTTGGTTAGGATGTCTCGTATATTAAATCCTCGGTCTGCCATAACAGCATCTCCCTCTTGTAGCAAATCCACCAGGCCACTTTCTTGTGTAATTCTTCTGTCACTTGTGCTACCCGTCCAAAACTCAGACAGAAAGCTAAAGTATCCTGAAGGGGTGATGCCTACAAGAGCCTTGATTGTGTTGTGCTCTTTGTAATCGCTCCAGGTGGCTCTCTGTGCATAGGGCGAGGTCGGCTTTTCGATGAACATTTCAGTACAGTCAATTATGATCCTGGTGTTTGGGTACCGTTTAAAAGACCGGGGAAGATTTTTCCTAATTTCCTCTTTACTTGGCCAGAGGAGTAATGTTTCCTTGAAAGTGGCAGATAAAAAACACACCCAGGTAGTGACAATGCGACTGATTTGTGATGAAGAGATGGAAAACATGTCTGCCAAGTGTCTTCCCATTAGTCCAAGTCTTAACCTAACAAGGGTCAAGACAAATTCCTCTTCGAGTCTCAAAACTCTCTTTGGTCCCGGTTTCTTATTATCAGATGTTTGATATTTCATTGTTTTTCCCTTATTCTTATCCCAGTACTTCAATTTTTCTGCCTCTGGCCTTAATAATTCTGACAGCATTTGCAGACAACTTAGAGAAGGAACCCCAGTATAGAACCTAACGGATTCATCGTTTTTCAGTACGTCTTCCATAAATAATTCCCGCTTAAGGGTGGTCTTATCTTGGAGTTTTTGACGCATTTCTTCATTCTCTAGACGTAAACGATTTAACTCCTCTTGGTCGTTTTCCCACTGTTGGACATCTACTAGTACAACATCGGTTTGTGTTCCTATCGATCTTCTATTCTCCGCAATTGGAAACTCGAAAACGTGATTACTACTTGGGGCATTTGCATAGGTATGATCTTTGTACACGACACTTATATCAGCAGTGCTTCTGCTTGTCCCACATCGAGCTTTCTTTGTTGTTTTGACATGGTACTCCTTTGACAAAGATCGCTTTTTTGCGAGTTTCTCGTAGCGTTTATTTCTCGTTTCACTTTTGTCGTCGATTAGAAATATTGTTGGTATGGCAGAAACGTTGAGGATACGTCTACCATTTAATGTTCTCCGATAGGAGTCGGTGGTGAAATGTTCACTACAGATCCTTAAGTTATGTTCCTCGCCAGCAGAAGCTTTCGCTTTTTCTTCTTCGAACTTGCTATCGGCTCTACGGCAGAATTTCAACCAAACAGAGAGAAGCTTGTCAGTAGGAAACCTAAAATAGGACAGTTCTGGATGATTACGGTTACCATTTCGACACAGAGCGACTGAGCAGTAAACCATATTTAAATTTCTCGATAAAACTTGCTGAGAATATAAAGTTTATTTATATTTTCGCGCTTTCGCGGGAAGTGTGCACCTAGCCTCGTCCTGATGCCCAAATTCGGTACCAGTTCCAAAGCGCTCAAGAACTCGGAAATGGGCTATTGTCAGAGTGTCTCTTGAGACTACTACTTCAAGTAAGGACTTCTCAATTGTCTCAAATCCATCTGTTTTCACTGCCGCTTCTGTCCGATTGTCGATCACTTTCCAGCATCGATCGACGAGGCTTTTCTCTTCATATTTCTGTGCAGCTGGCAAGATGGAGAAAACGTTTGATGGATCTAACTTTTCTTTCAGATAATCAGTGCATTTATCAGCAAGTGAAGGCACCATGTATTTCTTAGCCAAGTATAGCACTCCCATCACATTACTTCCGCTCAAGTTCACTTCATCGCTGTACATGTAACGAAACAACTCCAACAGACTCTGGTACTCACAGTCAGGCAGTTCAATAGAGTCTCCAGTCTCCGCTAGCTCACCGTAAAACATGGCTTCAAACACAGGACTGCCAATCGACAGCACAAACTTGTGAGCAGGAATAACCTGCTTACTCCGCTTACTTTCACTTTCGCTCTTTCGAATAACAAACTTCACATCGCTGAGGCGATCATTGTTGAACATAAACGTGGCTCTTTCCCTGATAGTGGATCTTGTTGTTTGCCAGTTTGTTTCAGCAGACATATTTGTTTAGCGGTACGGGTACAGAAAGTTGAAATACTACGTTTACTTTGCCACTACACAGACTACAGCTTAGAAAAAGCCGGTTTGTGCGCCCGCGTTCCTTCGCGGACTCCTTCAACCTCGTTCCCAGGGGCTTCTCGGTTTTCAAAATGGCGGAAAACTGAGAAGACCCTAGGGAACGGGTGCCAGAGGTTTTTCTTGCGCGGTTTCCGGTGTCGGTTATGTCTCTATTGATCGGCCTTCGGCCGGCAAGTCACGAAGCTGGCCGCGAGAATACCTCTGGTACCCAGGGTAACCCTAGGTTGGTATTGCCGTCTCAATGTACCTGACCATTAAATAACATAGGGTGAAACCTGATTTCTGCGCGCGCGAGAATGAGCAACCCCACAAACCAATTGTTTTCACTGCGACCGCTGGGCAGAAATCAGGTTTCACCCTATGTTATCTAATGCCGACCCTCTTCCACTGCCTTGACTGTCGCCATTTTGAATACTGTATTTAGTGGAGTACATTTGGACTTTTCTTGGCCAGACAAGACATGGCTAGAAAGGGCGCGCGGGTAACATTTTTTGACAATGTGATCTTTAAATAAGATTTGATTTGTATCGTGAATGAACATTGCGGCTGAACATTGTACGTTATAGGAACAAAATGAAAAATATGCTCGAATTTAAGCTTTTATAAGCTTAAACGAAGATTATAAAAGTGGTTGAATAGGTGAGTAAAGGTCTGTCTCAGTAAAGTCAAGTTGTTATCGTCGCCGCGCTGTTCTGGGTGTCTTGGAGTAATATTGAGAGCTGGAAGACCTTCCTAATCTCAGTCGGTGGCGAGGTTACTTACGACTTTGGCGAGTTGTGCAAGTGGTTTTACTAGAAGGCATTGTGTACGTGCAAAATTACCACGAAGCTAAGCCAGGTTAGCTAGATGCTAGGAGAGGCTTACCTACTGCAGGCCCGTAGCGGGGGGAGGGGCCTGGGGGGCCCGGGCCCCCCCAGAAATTCTGGAAATTTTAATTAAAACTCCTTGTTGTTAGATATATTCTTCATGTTTTCGAAATCCAAACAATTATTTTTTGCAACCAATGTTCTTCTGGGAAAACCCGAAACAAACAAAACGGATCGAAATTCACCAATCACATTAACGTCTGAAATCGTTATGTTTCTTGAGACGTCCGTTCGGTCTGTTTAAAGTCAACGGATGAAGAGTGAATGCTGAAATCGTACTTGAGTTCTTGTGTTCTTAAAAGGCGTGATAATGTTTTCTCAAGAACCTACCAAAAAGAAAGCAAAGCAATCCGTGTGTAAACAAAACTCTATTTTATCGTGCGTTACGACACAAACAAGTAAGTTAGTGAAACTGAGGATATAGAAGCGTCCAAGCGGAAAGAGCCAAAGAGCAACCAGATAATGCAGTATCCACTGCGATAAATGAACCTGTGACTGTCGAAAGAAGTCAACCCAGTGACTGTGTTCCAGATGAAGCACCTGTAACAGTATCTCAACTGCCACGAACCAACCAAAAATTTTAAATTCCCCACCAAGACCTTCGGTAATCAAGCAAAGAAGAGGTCATTTCAACCTGCTTGGTTTGGGCGATTCAAGTGGTTACACTACGACCAGGGAAGAGATCGGCGTTTTGTCATAGCTGCTTAAAAGCACTTCAAAACAACATGCTGACCTCCGCAAACGCTGATCCAACATTTACATTGGATGGCTTTAGCAACTGGAAAAATGCAACTGATAAGAAAAGAGGATTTCAAGTCAGCAGCCCAAGGGAACAGACTTGCCCAGGATATGATAAAAACGTTATCGAAAGATAGAAGTGTTAGATCTGTTTTGGGCTCGAATTGTGCAGCGCAAAACCACTAACGTTCAGGACATTGAAGACCCGAAGCTACCTAGGAAGTGCAAAGCTCCATTGCGGCAGGAGATTGGAGAGCAGAATACACATTACTTCCCCCAAACCCCCAAAGATCATTACAAACAAATCTATATTTTGCTGCAATAGATAATACAATTCAATGCATCTCTTCACGGTTTGACCAAGCGAATTTCAAGATCTAGGAGAACGTCCAGGAGCTCCTTTTGAAGTCGTTTGTTGGTGAACCACTGTGACGAGTTTACTCAAGTGGTCAACACATATGGTGAAGATTTGGATCCTTTCAAGTTAGAAGGGCAGCTACTACTATTACCCACAACTGCAGATTCTATGGGATTTGACACGTCTCATTTCAATGTTAATGATATTGTCACCTTCTTCCTATCTCTCAATGGCTCCCGCAAATTACGTGAAGTTGCACGCTGGGAAGGTTGCTCAGTCTGGTGATGCCGGCAACAAATGCCGTCAGTGAAAGATCATTTTCTGCTTTGAAGTGAGTCAAAACGTATTTACGATCAACAACCGATGATTCCAGACTTAACCATTTGATGCTACTTCATGTGCACAAGGAGAGGACAGACTCTATCAGCCTCATAGACGCTGCTAACCAGTTTGCGAAGAGGCAAGGATAACAGAGAACAGGTCTTTGGCAAATTTACTGCCAATGATATTGCAGGAAAGTTGTCATTGGTCTCGAGGTCCGTCCAAACAGTTTAAGTGGCTATTCTAATTATGAAGCGGCGGTGGGAGGCGGGGGGGGGGGGGGGTGGAGTGGGGTGTTGTCTGGTTGGGATCCCTGCACCACTCGGCCCCCCCCCCCCCCCCCCCCACTAATTTGTGGCTTGCTACGGGCCTGCCTAGGCTATATGATGTAATCGATCAAGCAAATAATTTTAACTACTTTGATCAGAGATCAAAACGACGCAATGCTCGGAGTTAAGCTTATAAAAGCATAATTTGACAAGTTTATATCGGACACTTTAGATTATAGGACACTATAAAAAAATTATTGCGTATACCTATATTACATCGGTTACCAATCAGACCAATAACATGCGACCCGCCGCCTAAAATATAAGAACACATGAGATGACACCCACATGTAAAAAATATAATTTATATCTTTTTTAACAAATCATGTTTATTAAAGGTGGCTCCCTAGAGTTTTAACAAAAGCACCCACATTATTGAACTACAGTATCTATCATGAGTTTCAAAATAAAGCCTTGCAAGTTTGGTTCATGAGATTAACTTGGAAGGATGCCAACATATTTATGCTTTGTAAATTCAGTTGAAGCTCTCTGAAAGCGACCACCTCGGGAATTCGAAAAAGTGTTCGTAACTGGAGCGGGTCGCTTACGAGAGCCCATTCTCACTTAAACAATAGAGGATGGCCGCTTATGAGAGCTCTTAACATAAAGCTTGGAACTGTACTGTAGAATCAAAGAAGAGGTTCGGGAAAGTTTCTAAAGTGGCTTATAAACAAGGGAAAGGTGGTTGTGACCAGAAGGCGAATAAACCACGGGGCTGGCTATGGCTTGGAAATACCATGCAACTACATATTTTCTGGAGACAAAAACATGTCAACACCTTGGCTAAAGTCGAAACTTGCCAGTCTCAGCTATGAAATTGTATATAATTTCATTACCGAACGACATCAAAAATGCTCCGTCTTATAGTATATTCAAGCGTACAATCAAACCATTTTTAAGGGTCAGACAGAATGCAACCTAAATACCTTAACACCTTACATCTATATTTTTCCCTAAACACACTTATATACTAAAAAAAAACTGACTTTTTTCTTTATTTCTTAAAATTCCGCCTAGTATTTAAATTACCCGTGGGGGGAAATCTCTATTCCTCATAAGCTCGGCTTCTTGGAGATTTCCCCGCCACAGTCACTCTGCCCAAGTTATGTATAAATTTTAAACTTAATGTTAATTAACCTATTTATTATCGTTTTTTATTCTGCTTATATATAATTCATTGTGTGTGGCAAAATAAAATAAATAAATAAATCATTTTGTATTGTGATAACAAGAGGCTAGCTGGTAGCCTGTACTCATGCGCTTGCATAAGAACGTTTTATGGTTTATTTTAACTGGGTCACGCACCCCTTCCCTCTCCTGGCAACGAATTTTGCATGACATGTAGGCCTTGTGGCTTGACTCGGCTATTTGAAAACAAGAACGTGATTACGGGCACGGCGAAAATCACGAGGTCGCATGTCAACCAATCAGACCAGTGAAAGTCCTCCTGCGGGATACAGGAAACTTTAAAAAAACAAGACAATTTGTGACTACAAAAAGTGGGACGAAAGCTAAAAAAGGAAACAAGGAAACCTTACCGAAACCTTGACTCATGCCGCTATGCGCATGAGTAATGATCACTGAGTTTATATAACGTCAGTGAAGATCACAAATGATCTATGTCAACGAACCAAGAGAAGTACATTGATAAACACTAATCTTTCATTAACGTGTTGACTAATAATTTATGAATCAGTCTCTTTGAGTGGTCGCTTACGAAAGCTTAAAAACAAAGGAAAAGACCAGTGGGTAATTCCCAAAAGTGGTCCTTCACGGTTGCTTACAAGAGCGGTTGAGTGGCAGTGCAAACAGTTTCACAGTGGTGGTCGTAACTGGAGCTGGTCTCTTACGAGAGTGGTCGCAAGGAGAGCCACATGGAGCCCATACAATCTGTTTGTGTAACACAATGACCATTTGTAATTTTATAGGAAATGTATGGGATTTACCTAAATTTCATATTATAGCGACGTATCGCCAAATGTATGTACTGATCAACGCTAAATAAGCATTAAATTACCTTATTTGTTGTGTGTTGTCGTCCTTTTGCCGTAAAAGTGATATTTCGAGCGATTTTGAAGGATTCTGAGTTCGCCGTTGACTGTACGTCTAAAATTACAAATGGTCATTGTGTTACACAAACAGATTGTATGGGCTCCCTGTGGGAGAGCTTCGACTGTTGTTTGAATCCAGGAGTGTCAGTAGACTGTTGTCAGTGTGTTTGTCTGGGTAATTAGTGTACATGTAGTTCTGAAAAGAACTGTTGTTGTTGACGTTGACTGACGTTTCGACAACCTGAGGGGAAGTCATCTTCAGGGTCATGTGAATTGCAAACCGTCCATTCAGTTGATGGTATTAATGTTTGTTTGTTGCTGTCATTGGTCACATTATTATGCTTTATTGGTAGATGCATTCCTTTGGCAATAGAGAATCTAAAAAATGGAAAATATTGTGCAAGAGTAATATTGATCTTATTCTTTAAGGTGTGACCATTCTTTGGTGAATGTTTTTTTAAACTTTGCTTCTTGTGGAAATGGTAAAACCAACTGCCTTTTTTGATGGAAAAAAACATGGGTCATTCAGACAGTTTTTCCCGATATTGTGCAGTTCCATATTTTAACAATTTAACCAAATCGCTCTCGACTGACAAATTTTTTTTCTAAAAAGAGTATGTGAAAGGTAGCATCAGCTAGCTGTATCTCGAAATTTTCTAAGTTTTAGAAAAATTCTGTGCAGAAAACGCAAGAAAATCTGCAGTTAATTTTGCTTATTTTTGCTTTGCTGGCTCCATAAAAAATCCAGGATAAACCTTCACTTATGTGCGAGCGCATGCATGCAAAGTTTAATTCTAAAACCTGTGTCATCAGCGCATGTACGGCTATAAAACTATAGGGAGCCACCTTAAGCTTAAGCTTAATTTCTTGCTAATGAAAAAGAAAGAGGAAGATGCTATAAAAAAAGATGGAAGACTAACTCTGATTTGTCGCAAACTTTGTCACAATAAAGTTTGGCCACCATTTTGTTTCCCACAATCCATCCAGCTTGTCCTCTTGACTTAGTCTTCACTGCCTAGGCACAGCTTATGTGCAAATGTGAATCAAATTCACTCAACTATATATATGCAAATCTTTCAGAAGATTATTTATAACCAATAATACATTTTGACGTCTGATAATATAAAATTTTCAGCATTTACCCTTAGATTCTCAACTCCAAATAATTTAAGAATAAATAAGTGATTGACACGATAGAGATGTTGCACTTGGACTTTCATAAAGTAGCGAAACAATATTATAATACATTATTGTTTAAATTTTTGTAACACCTAAGTTAAGACTTGTTTTAGTTAGTTTATTTCTAATCAGTTATTGTAGTGGATTTTTTAGGTTAGATTTAAGTTAATCTTTCCCTAAGGAGAACTACACTAAGTATGTCTATATTAATAGTTGGGATTGATGCAAAGGCCTTTTTCAGCCAGTCTGTTATCTTAACTTTTTATCTCATTAACTTACAGGAGTTTATGTGGGCTAACATGCATTCTTTTTATCTCTCAGGATAAAAGAAAAGGAATTAGAATGTCAAAGCAGTATACACAGCAGTGGGTGGTAAGTACAGTATTGATGAAAGCTGACAATATTTTATCAATATTTTATCTATCGCGTCTATCTGCGCTCGTCTCCTGCGTCTTGCCAAGAGAGACGACTGGGGACGAGTCAGGTGAAAGGATTAAAAGATAGGAATCACAACAAAATGTTAGCTGAACTTCGATGATGGGTCCCTTCTTTTTAGTGGTTGCCGACATCTCAGTAGAATTTAGTTGCTGCTTTATAATGGATTAGCCAGGCACGAGGAGTGCACCCCGTGCCTTTGTCCTCAAAATAATGCCCTATGTACAAAAAAGGCACCTAAAAAAAGGTTTAAAGTCTTGAGCTTCATTGTATTTTGCAAAAGACAGCTTTCGTGGTTTACCGGTATTTGTTGTATTTTTTTTTTGTCTTGGTATATACACATTTTACAAAGTACATTTACCAAGACAGAAATTACAACAAATTAATCTGTTTTTCAGCAGACCATGCCATCATTGTTATTCCTGATTCCTTTCTTGCAGAATAATGTAAAGCCTGGAGATGATGGAAGAGCAAACGAGGAACCTGAAAGGTAAGATTAAAAAAATAAATAATGTACAGTTGAACCCTGCTGCTATGGACACCGACGGGACCACGGAAACTGTCAGTATTGACGAGGAGTGCATATATTAAGCGGGTTCACATGCATGACATAATTTTAGGGTTTTATTGTTTTAAAGGAAAAATACAGCAATTTATAAATTACCGCATCTGACCCTGACTATTTAAGAAACTAAACCCTTTGACTAGACAAACATTTGTAATTTTCTATCAACCAAATTGACAGTAATAATAATAATAAATGCTTTATTTATCCTGAAAAACCGATCAGCGAATTTAAAATAAAAACGCTGGGATAAACCGGTGATCAGTGTATATACAAGTCGAAAGTAATAAACTATATGTGTAGTTGACTGACTGACTGACCAGTTTGTCTGATGTTTTAAGAAGGTTAGCTTTATATGAGATTGTTTTAATCAGGATGGGAAAAACTGTCCATTGTCCATATTAACAGGGGTCTGCAGGAAAATTTTAGAGAAAATGTATGGGCATTCAGCCAGGACCAAGACAACTGTCCATAATAACAGGGTGTCCATATTAAGTGGGTGTCCATAAAGCCAGGTTCGACTGTACATATAAAAACTTCTGAAGGTTAATAACATTTGAACTGCAATAATAAATTGTTTTTTTGATGAAAAGATGTCATTTCAAACCCTGATTTTAACAACAAGTATTTTTTTCATCCTATAAGTGATCACGCAGGATCCGTGGGATCTGAGGAAACTCTTCCTAATGAAACAACAGTGAAGGTTATTAATGAAGTCAGTTCTAAGGTGAGTTAGTTACCAGTATTAGTCATGTCATTTCAAATTAAAATACAGTATGCATGTAACATGTATTATTCAATACATGTAGGCAACAATATTGTTGACACATGGTCATTTTGAACCCCATTTTCTACAGGATGAGACGCATTTCAGCCCAAGCTATCTTATTCCCAACCCCACCTCCCAGACAGTGTTGTGTATTGTTTAGTCAGATCTGTCACTGCAATCCTACAACATTGGATAGGGCACGGGGGGGGGGGGGGGGGGGGGAATGGAGAGACGGGGGTTAACTTGGCAGAGTGTAGCGAATGGAAAGAGAGGATAATAAATATACTTTGTAAATTGACTATTCTGACTATTCTTTGTAAACTGACTATTAGTCGGCTACTTTTGTCCTTTATTGATAGTCTGAGATGTGGATTAAGTTTCTTGGGTTAATATCAGATTTCACCAGGAAATCACCATTTGCGGAACTGATTTTCAGGAGGCCCTGCATCTTTAGAGTTGAGAATTTTGGTTCCTAAAATGAACAAACTGCAAAACTG